>OZ005658.1:77864438-78464438 GCA_963930645.1 Salticus scenicus
GCCTCCGTAATAGTCTTATTAAGGAAACGTGAGGTGCCGGGTTCGACCCCAGGTCGCGCTCGTCAGTCTAGCCGTTCGGAGTTTTCCGTGGTTTTCTCCGAAACTTGCGTAAATACGGGCTACGATCCCTTAGAAAGACCTCCACGGAAGGCACTCCCCCTCAGGCCTAGGACGCAAGTTTAGTCAATCGGCCTTAATCCCAAACATCAACACCTTTTAACGAAACCAAGTCCATATTTACAGGAGTTTTTAAAAAACAGAAAAAAAAAAAAAACCCGGAAAACTCGGAACTGTTAAATTGTCGATCGTTTTCTGGGATCGAACCCAGCATTTCCCATTAACCAGTTTATTTTAAAGAAAGAAATGTAACTGATATATATGCCTTGTATGCAATGTAAAAGTGCCTTAAAAAGTTTTATTTGAAACAATTTTCATTTATTCCTATGTTAAAATTATTTTAGTTATCCGAACTTCAACTCAGAAATTTATACTAAAAAAAAAAAAAAAAACAATTTTAATGAAAAGGTGAAAAGCGAATTAAACCTCTGTTCCAAGAAAAACAAAATCATAATAAATAAATAATATGTATAGAATTAGCTTTTTGAATGGAAAATGAATAAATAAATAAAATTTATAAATAATGGTTATGCTTAAAAAAAAAAAAAAAAAAGAAAGAAAGAAAGAAAATAAAATAAAAAAATTCTGTATTTTCTGCTAAGACCTAGCCTGTATTTGCTCGAGTTTTAAAGAAAACCACGGAAAACTCCGAACGATGAAGTTAACGAGTGCAACCTGGAATCGAACCAGGCATTGCACGTCAACCAGTTTATTTTAAATAAGAATTTTATTTAACTGATAAGATGTATGGCTTGTATGCAGTGTAAAAGTTACTTGACAGTTTTATCTAACACAATTTACATTATTTATCTGCAAAATTATATATTTTATTCATTCAAAAATTAATTCAACAATTTGTAGCATTAATTTTTTAAAAAATGATAACGATTTTAATGAAAAGGAAAAATGCGGTTATTTAAATCGTTATTCCAAATTTATTTTTTATTCTTACAATAATAATAATAAAAGTTTTAGCTTTTAGAATGCTAGGGTCCACTAACGGCCAAGTGGTCCTGTCATTGAAGCTGTAGACATGAGGTGCTGGGTTTGATCCCTGGTCGCGCTCGTCGGCCTAGCCGTTCGAAGTGTTCGGTGATTTTCTCCGAAATTAAGTTAAATACGGCTAAGATCCCTTAGAAAGACCCCCGTGTAAAGACTCTCACACAGGCCTAGGATCCTAGTGCAATCAATCGGCCTCAATCCTAAAACCATCAACAATTTTGAAAATGTTAAAAAACAAAAAACAAAAAACAGCTTGTAAAAAATTAAATTTATGAACTGATAACCTGAAAAAATATAATATAAAATAATATTAAAACCTGAATATAATATATTAAATGCAATAAACGTACTGTGCAAAAATCTCTTGCAAAATAATCAAAACATTCACTTCACCACACCCCCCCCCCCCATGACATTGTTTTACTTAACTTAGGTCTTAGACCTAGGTGGATTGCCTTCATATTGGTCTTTTTAAAGGGACCTAGCCTGTATTTACTCGAGTTTTGAAGTCAACCACGGGAACTCCGAACGTTTATTTTGACGACCGTGACCTGGATTCGAACCAAGCACTTCCCACTGACTATTTTCGAGAACAGACACATACTGGTATAGTTGGAGCATGTTGTACTTCGAAGAAAAATAAACTTATGAAATATAGGATTTGTATGTGATGTAAAAATTATTTTAAAATTTTATCAGAATCAAAACTTACATTTTCCCGTGCTAAAATTATTTTTCTTAGTCATTCCAATTTTAATTTAAAAATTTATACCATTAGCTTTTAAAAAACGAAGCATTTATAATCAAAAGGTAAAAAGAGGCCTTTTAAATTACTATTCTATTTTTATTTATTTATTTGATTCATTAATTTTAAAAAAAAGAAATGTTACACCTAATTAAAATTTTTAAATAGCTACAATTAATCTAAATCATCTAAAATTATATATATATATATATATATATATATATATATATATATATATACATATATATATGCATGTATGTATAAAGATGAAAAAAAGAAATGAAAATTAGAAAAAAAAAAAAAAGAAGTTTAACTATTTTGGAAAATTTTATTTATTACTTATTAGTTTTTAAATCATTATTTAAAAACTAATGTATCTTAGTTTTCAAAATTAATTAATTACAATAAAAATGATAAAATTTTTAAATAATTTGTACATGAAAAAGTAATATATCTTAGCATTTAGAATTAATGATTTAAAAAGTAATAATTAAAAAATAAAAAATATATATACAAATGTTCAAATAATCACTTTATTTCTCTGTATTCTCACATTAATGGCATAACAATTTCTAGCCAATTTTTTTAAAAATAAGTACCAAAAATTACTCAAATTTTATTAAAAAGCAATTCTTTCCATAAGCTTTCAATGCTAATCTGCTATAACGGCTAATCTTTGCGCCATCTAGCGACCTATTGATTAGTTAAAATTTCTGGTCCGCTTTTCTGCCGAATCCCCTATCTCGTTTTCCCTCCTCCCCTCTACCTTCATGGTACAGCCTAATGATTCATGCACATTTCTCTCGCCAGGTGCCGTTACTTGTCTGGCAAGGAGTGAAAAAAAGATAACCCAGCATCAGCCACATCCAGTCTTTTCATTTTTGAAAGTGACGTGGAATGGAGGCATCCAAAGCTGAGTAGTGTGTTGTGTGTTTTTTGGCAGCGGAAAGTATTTTAGGATGTAAAATTGATAGACGAATAGAAAGGATCTATGGGGAGTACTGTATGTCATGGGTAAGAGTTCAGGAGTGGAATAAGCGCTTTCACGAAGGATGCAGATCGATCGGTGATGATCCCTGGACTGGAGCACTGAAGTGTGTTACAGAAGAACATGTTGCAAAAGTGCATGAGCTCATAAAGAAAGACCGTCGTCTAACAGTAGACGAGATTTCTGTATCAGTGGGGCTTAGCCATGGTACAGTTCATGAAATCATCAAGGACAGTTTGAAGTTCCGTAAAGTGTGCATGCAGTAGGTCCCGCATCGCTTGACACCAGCACAAGAGGGCTGCCACATGGCCATCCCAAACAGCAAATAATTATTGGCCGAACTTCGGCCGAATGTCCACGTTTGACTATTTTTCGTTCAAACGACCTCATGTCATGACGTCGGCAGGAAGTACGATATGTCCGCCCGGTAAACCACCGATCGATCATCGGACTCTGAGCATTTTTAAAACAACCCTGATGGTTTTTCTCCCTCTTTTCGACCATATGATTGTCTACTGATTACTTATCGACGTTATATGATGTCATGTGGATTATCTTACGATATCATTTCTAGTGTTTTACAATGTATTTTCCTTCCTTATTTTTAACCAAATGGTTGCCTGCCGATTATTTATTGACGTTATATGATGTCATAAGGATTATCCTGCAATATCATATTTGTTTCGACGTTATATGATATCGTGTGGTTTACTTAACGATATTATTTGTAAATGTTTTAATCAAATTTTCATGTATATTCATTGGCTTTCATACCTTTTAAAATGTCGTAGCACGTATAAAATATGAGTTTGCTTCTGTTTATCACAAGTTATTAAACTTCATAATAAAATTACACAAAAATCTATGCGGTGTTTAAGACTTATTTCAGCTTTTTTGAAAAATTATTAATTTAAGATTCTTAATCAATTACAAAAAACCTGCACAATTATTAATGTAGAAAAAAGTTCAATAATTTTTCACGACTCGTAAGATAAATTAAATTTTACTTATTAAAAATAAATTAAAATATTAAAAATAATTAATTAACTTAATTATTTTTCATAATTTGCTTATTAATTTTTTCGTTTTTTTTTTTTTTTTTTTAATTTGCATTTTGATTTTAAAATTTTTATCTGTCTACTAACTAAAATCACAGAAAAAATTACTTCATGTGGAAAGTCTGTTTAGCGTTTAAAATTTTTAAAAGTAATATTATTAATTAAAAAAAAAAAAAAAAAAAAAAGTAGGATAATTAAAAAGCAAAAAATCAATGTTATTTCCTTAAGATAACTTTGTTTAGAATTTACATGTTAACATAAAATTTGAATCAGAATTTTCCAAAACAGTATTTTCTAAAATAAATTAAGTATATAAAATTCTCTACTATAAAGTAAGTAAAAATATTTCAATAAAAAAATTAAAAAAAAAAAAAAAAAGAAAGAAAGAAAGAAAATATATATATATATATATATATAAGAAATTTTGAATTCGTCAATAATTGAAAGCAATGAAATTATTAAATTATCTTAAATACTAAAATGTTCATCTTTAGAAAGAAAGAAAGGAAAGAAAAAAATGCGTTATTTTTATTAAAATGCAAATTATGTGTTAAAACATGAAAATTTAGCACATATAAATTATAAATTACTTTACGAATCTTGAAATAACATTGAAAATTTTTCTCTTTTTTTTCTTTAAATTTTGCTATTTTTCATTATAATTAATTAAGTGTATTATTTTTAATTTTTACAAAACCTTATACATACAATCTTTAAATACCGCATAGCTTTTTGTATAATTTTAAGAAGAATTAAAAAAAAAAAAAATGTAAATAGCACAAAAAAATATATGAAAGTTTTTATTAATTAACCATTAAAGTAATGAAGTGATTTAATTATCCTAAAGATTTTAATTCATTCTTAATATTTAAACCCTAAATTAAATTATCATATGATCGAGAAATGGCATTGAAAATATTTTTGCAACATTAATTAACTATGTATTTTTTAAATTAATTAAAAGTATCAAATTTATAATTTTTTAAAAGCTTAAATAAAACTTAAACATTATACATTTTTTGTGTAATTTTAATAAGAATAAAAAGAAATTGGGATCAACAGAAACAAACTCACAATTCATACATGCTATGATATTTTAAAAGAAATGAAAAATCACAATGAATTGAAAACAAAAGATTTTATACCTTAATTATATTCATATCCAATAAATCTCCAATAGTATCCAATTTAAAATAATATATGTACCTCCCATTAAACCTTTTAAAAAGGAAAAAAAAAAAAAAAAAAAAATGAAAATGTCATAAACCATTACTTTAGAATTTCTTATTTTCTAAAGGGAATAAACAAAATATTGCTGCATGTGCATAGCTAGATGGTTTGTAGGGGACTGAGATTCAAATTTCAATGTCAAGTTAAAGAGGAGTGTGAAAAAAATAATGACCTTGGCACGATAAAAGTAAGCCAAATTCATTCAAGACTATCCATTTCCTGTTTGATGTTCCAGACAGGGGTCATCTTTACGATTCTATCAGTGTTTCTGTGGAAAATAGTATAAAAATGTGCATGAAAACTAGTTTTTTTTCCTTATTTCGAATAACATTTTATTACTGCAATATATTCACAACCATATTATTAATATATATTTTATTCCGAAATACATTATTACATAAAGTTAATAAATAATTTGGACATTAAATATATATATATATATATATATATATATATATATATATATATGTATATATATATGTCTTTTATTATGTTATCATATTGATAATGAAAATAAAAATCTTATTACTCTGTTTTAAAGCGAAATTAGTACTGATTCCTACTATGTCTAGTTATTTCAAATAAAACTTGTACACTACTTTATCCTAATTTATTTAATTTTAGTTGAATAAGGACTACAAAAGATTCTTGACAAAAATTGATACATTTCTATGTGTTTTAAATGCTGAAATTCACGTTATTATACTTTCGCATAAAGAAATAAATCAATTGTCTCTCGTTCAGCTGTTCTTTTTATATTATTATTATTAATTCTCATCAGATGAAAAGCCATTAAAAGACACTACAAATATTCATGCTTGAACGGGGTTTGAACCCGGAACATGGCGCTTTAAACATTCGCATAGCAAATAGCTATGCAATATAAAAAGTAATAAGTTGTAAAATGCAAGGAAATGAATGCAATATATGAATGAATACAATATGTGAAAACTGAAATGAATGCAATATATGAATACTGAAATGAATGCCACATATGAATACTAGCAGGTCTAGTATATATATATTTAGTATACACATATAGCGCTGCTCGGGTTGAAGTAATGCTTAAAAAATTTTTGAATTAAAGAAATAATAAAGCAAAGAAAGTATCAGAGGAAATTAAATTAAAACCTTTTAGCTTTATAATATCACGAACTTGGTTATTTCTATTACCGTTGAGTTTTAGTATCAAAATTACTTAAACGTTAAAATTGAGAGAAATATTTAATAAAATAAAATAAAAGCAGTAGAATGAATTCATACATGTAACTATCTCAATAAAATCATAATTGTAACAATTCGAATTCATTGTGAAAAAAAAAAAAAAAAAAAAAAAAAAAAAAAAGAACTACACATAAACAATTAATTTAAATAAAAATACAAAAAATGATTGCACGTTCATTTTTTTTTTTTTTTTTTTTTTTTTCGACATAAAAGCCGACATAATATATTCACTTATTTATTTATTCTTGGCATCAATTTATTTTTCTTTTTAATAATTTTAAAGTTAAAATGGAGTTTTTATTTAATATCTTTTTAACTAATTATCTGATTGAACTAAAAAATACGATATTAGCTCGATTTTTGTCCTTATTAATTAAATGTACCACTTTTCATAGTTATTATTTGAATGATATAGCTTTGTATAGCAAACTAAAAATCGGTACAGACTGATAAATTTTCAGCTTTATATATATAAATATCGTATAATGAATGGGAGGAATAAACCACGCATTCACCATTAAGTAATAGCTTAAGAATAAAAAAAAGTAAGCAATAATTTTCGTCAAGGAAATAAAATTTGAGTGCAATAACAAATGTTATGTTCAGAATTCGCTTTCATTACCAGATGTATAGAGTATTTGGTAATGTTCTGTTTTAGAATAAGACAACGATTAATCATATTATTATTTTAAACCAAAAGGATTTCCTGAAATAATATGAAAGATCGATTTTCTACGATAGGGATCTAGATTAAGAGGAATGTCTGAGGAGGAGGTCTTTCTAAAGCGTCTTAACATTTTACATATTTATTGCTTTTAATATATTGATTAAGATTTCCTGCTAAGATTTCCTTCACTGACATAATTCAGACATTTTGTGGAAAATTCTACGGAGAAAAAAATATCCTATATTTTAATGGATTTTTTGAGGTAGGGTGTAGGTACTTAAGATTCAGACAGATTATGTATGAGAAGGACGTAGCCCTGTATAAAAAGCCATAAGTGGGAGTCTTTCTAAGGAATCCTAGTTTTCATTCACGCAAGTTTCAAAGAAAATAAAAAAAACTCCGGTAGGCCGACGAGCACGACTTTGGATGGAACTCAGGATCTCCCTTCTATCAGTTTGGAGAGCATAGCATCTCGGCCACTGTTTATAAAATAATGCCAAATTGCTTCCTTCGAAGAGAAATCTTTTGTTTGTATTTATACCTTTGTATACTCTTGGCATTTTAAATTGAATATTAGAAAATAAAATAATGTTGTGCGTACATTGTATGAATAGATTTTTCGTTTTTAAATTTATCTCACTCATTAAGTTGTATATGTGTGTACAAATACAAATTTTAATATGTGTAATCGCATAATGTTTAGTAAATATTGTAAAATAAATAAGTAATAAATGTTTGCAAATGGAAACACAGTCTATTTCTTTATTGAGTTGTGTTCATTTCAAATATTTTATTCAGTAAGTTGAATTTTTGTATTTTTATTTTAATCTTAATTTTATGGTTTTGGTTTGTCATATTAGGTTATAGTTTTGTTTTTATCTTCTCGTTTAATGGTTTTTCTATGGGTGTTTCGGGCCTGCGAACAAAGAAATTCTTAGCATTTGCTTTCTTTGTTACAGAAAAACATCCATATTTTAGCATATTTGCATTCTACCAGGCCCTTGAAAACGTTAGAATGCAAATAATGCTTTTTTTCTTATTCCAATTTACAATATTTATTTCGATTTTTCTTTAATTCTTCTTTGATTTGATATGGGTAGTCTTAGCTTGTGATCCAAGGAATTGTTTTAATACTGAAGTTGAGTCATCTTTAAATTTCATAAAAAATTTTTTTGCACTGATTATATTAATGTATTTCTATATATATATATATATATAATCCTTTTTTTTTTTTTTTTTTTTTTTTTTGTATTTTTTCTGTTTCATCTTATTCAATGTTTCTTGGTTTCATCTATTCAATGTTTGAAAAGATTTTCAATATATTTCCATTCTGAATTATGACGCTGCTATTGCGCGAATCTTTTGGAATGATTTTATTTATCTTTCTGATTGCAAAATTTTGCATTTCAGTTATTTTGGTATGCTCTTGTTTGGCAAAATCTAATTAATAAATTTAGTTCACTAATACATGATTTGTTATGCTGCATTTGAGCAACTTTCATTGTATTATTGTTAATTCTAAAACTGCCTTCTTTATGTTGATTTGATTTTCTTTTCTTGCAGAGAACTTTTATTATTTTTATAAATTTCCTGAATTCAAAATTATATTAACTGCCTAACGAACTATATCTACAATCGTAATCTTTTTTTGTATTTTTTCTGTTTATCTTATTCAATGTTTCTTGGTTTCATCTATTCAATGTTTGAAAAGGTTTTCAATATATATATATATATATATATATACAAACGATGATTTATTAAAAATAAATACATCATTTAATATAATCTTTTTTTTTTAAATATTTTATTGTAAATATATAACAATAAAAAAGAGGTTAAATAAATATTTATATGCTTATTCAGCTTTAAAGATCCATATGATCAGACGTAATATCAAACTTATATTACATTTCTTATTGCAAATATTTGACCCTATAAATATTTCTTTGTAATAGTAATAAAATATAAAGAAAAAGATATAAAAATAATTATTTTTACAGAGATTTCATTCGAAATAAATTATGGAAATATATTAATCGTAAATGAAGTCTCGACTTATTTTTAAATTAGTGTAGACTATTGTTAACCCCCAATAGGAGTTTCAAATGGCTAAAAGCAAACAGCAATTATATCTTTCACTGTAACCTTAATAGCCTCTAATTTCTTACGATGTTTCCAATAATCTGTTACTTATCACTTTTGCTATTTTGCCAAGACATGTAAATTATCGCCGAAGTGAAAGGGAGGGTGACATTTGTCCGGAAGTGTGCAACACGGGGGGTAATTCCATGAGCAAGCGGGGTGTTTAAAGCGGGAAAAAATGGTTCGAATTTCGCTCTCTGTGGAGTATGGCCCGATATCACGCATGAATTATTTATCAACTAATTGATATGGCACATTATTTGGATATTCTATCGATGATTGCTTTCGAGGCCAGTATAAGAAACCGCTCCAAAAGATCGAAACAAGATCTTGAGAATGTCCTCAAATGATTACCAATCATTTCCCAACGATTCTGATAAGCGGCCAACGTGATTACGATGTCCTTTGCTATCTGGGATGTGTCTGCAAGCATTGCAGCGTTACAACATTGATGGAGACAAATTTCTTTTAGCCGGAGTCAAAACGGCTAAGTCTTTAGTAGAAGCACACAGATTCCCCTCCACACTAGTGCCAGCAAGGTACTGCTTTAATTCTTCTTCAATCATAATGAACCACTCCTCATCGATTTCCTGGAGCATGGAGCTACGGTCAATGCTGAGTGGTATTGTAAAACCTTATTGAAGCTCAGGAATGCAATCAAATCAAAACCTCCCAGTTAACTTTCTCGAGGTGTCATCCTGTTGCACGACAATGCTAGACCATCACACTTAGCCAACGCAGCACAGGAATGTCTGCAGAAGTTCAAGTGGGAAGTCCTGATCCACCCCTCGTATAGTCCAGATCTGTCCGCATATGACTTCCACATCTTGAACATAAAAATGCACTGCAGAGACACCAATTTCAAATAGACGATGAAATCAATGAGTGTGTGCGCAATTGCTTCAAACAGCAACCAAAGGATTTCTACGAGCATGGCATTATGCAACTGTTGTCACAATGGAATAAATGCCTAAATACCTACGGACAATACTTTTGAGTTTTATTAAATAATTACTGGGAATTTGCCTCTGACTCGTTATTTATTGACTGCTCCTAATATTATTTCTCTAGAATTAAAATTGTCTGCATTCATCATATGGAAGATAGATTTTAAAAAATTATTTTTTACTGAGGGAATTTGTATAGAAACACAGAAGAGAGTCATGTGTTGGCCACAACAAACTAGTTTTAAAAGATGGCTTTTATGTGTGGCAGGGGAACAGTAATATTTTTTAAGGTTTTCATAGAAATTTTGTAGAATTTTAAAAACTGCAGAGAAAGTGAAAGTAACAGGAATAAGTATTTTCAGTTTTTCACAGAAGCATAAAAACCGAAGGCATGTGGCACAAGTTTTTTTTAAGTTTTTTTCATGGAAATTTTGCAGAATTTCAAAAACTACTGAAAAACTGAAGGTAAATGGAACAAGTTTTTTAAAAGTTTTTTCGCTGAAATTTTGCAGAATTTCAAAAACTACAGGAAAACTGAAGGTAAATGGAACAAGTTTTTTAAAAGTTTTTTCGCTGAAATTTTGCAGAATTTCAAAAACTACAGGAAAATTGAAGGTAAATGGCACAAGTTTTTTTTTAAGTTTTTTCGCTGAAATTTTGCAGAATTTCAAAAACTACAGAAAAACTGAAGGTAAATGGCACAAGTTTTTTTAAAGTTTTTTCGCTGAAATTTTGCAGAATTTCAAAAACTACAGAAAAACTGAAGGTAAATGGCACAAGTTTTTTTTAAAGGTTTTTCGCTAAAATTTTGCAGAATTTCAAAACTGCAGAAAAACTGAAGGTAAATGGAACAAGTTTTTTTAAAGTTTTTTCGCTGAAATTTTGAAGTTTGACTTAAAAAACTTTGACTTTAAAATATCTTTAATAAAACTTTAAAAAAACTTGTGCCAATTGCCTTCAGTTTTTCTGCAGTTTTTTTTTAAAGTTTTTTTGCAGATTTTTTTAGCTGGGAGGGCTAATAGTGCTCGTGAATAAATTGTAAAAGTTGGAAAATCTGTTCTCAGTAGTCATTATGTTAAACAATACTTTTTTCTTTAACAGTAAACTTTTTTAATCGTTTGTAGTATCTTCGAAAGAATAACATAAAAATAGATTTATGTATTAAGTGGTATTCAAAATAGAAAAAAATTACGTGTAAAACATTAATTAATGGGTACTTGGCTGGAACTTTTATTGACGGGCAAATACCCGTAAATTTGATGCATTTTTTTTTTTTTTTTTTTTTTTTTTTTCTTACAGTGAATGTAATGCGTTGTATAAAAGATATTTATATGAATCAGATTTTAATACATTTCCAGTTCAGAAAAAAAAAAAATTACCTTCATTAATGATATACAAAAAATCCTATTTTCCGTGTATTTTCCGATTGGTATTTTTGCTTACAGGGCCAAAAAGATATTCACATGCAATTAAGATTTATAATTAGAAATTGCTTGAATTGCATGTTTAGTTGTGTTCAGCTTTTTCAAAACTTTCTTTCATAGTTTAACAGTTATTATGACATCAGTTTGTCTCACTGACTGTCAGACCTCTGACTGCCGTGAATATTCATGGAATTCCTTGAAAACGATATATGTTATTCAAGCGAATTGAGAATGCTGTAAATACCACGAATGGTTTGCGTACAGGGAAACACAATTAAATTTAATATATTGAAAATAATCCATATGTGTATTCTAATATATTTTATTTTACACCTATATTCTAATTAATTTCAGTATATATCTATATATTTTTGTACCTCTGTATTCTATAAAATATAATGATATTGAGATTTATTTTCGCAATAAAACATTGTGTACTGAGCATTTGTTTCTGCCTAAAGGTTGTCTGAGTGAGTAATGCTTCCCGGGCTGTCGTCCTGGAGAGCTCAATTGGTAGAGCCTTGACCTTGAAAGTCAATGTTCGATTCCCGGTCCAGGCATTATTTTCACTCAGTCGGAAAAATAAAATTTCAATAAATATTGAGCATTAGTGTTTACAGGACAACAAAAAAGTATTTAGATACATTAGATGTTGTGTTTTGAAATCACTAAAAATTTACTTATTGACGTGTTCAACGGTTTACCTAGGATTTAATATCAGGAATGACTAAGTTCTATTTTATAGGTAGACGGGGAAGCGATGTTCCTAGAAATATCTAAACTTTTCTTTGTTGGCTATTATTATTATCAACAAAGATTTTTTTTAATTTTAAAATTATTTGTCAAAATTATTCTAGTGCACATTTACATGAAATTTTGTCCTGTAAACCTGTGTATTAAAAAATAAGAATAAAACGTGATGATATGTCAATTATAAAGTCCAGCTATTGATAGTAACTAATTTAAATCATACAGCAACTACAAATGAAATTTTGTGCTTTAGAACTTGAGCTAAAGTTGCCACAACAATTTTCACACATATACATAGACAGACACAATACTTAAACAAAATATTCAGATACATTAGATGTTATTTTTGGAAATTACTAGAATTGCTTTTTTAGTTTTTTAAGCGTTTTTTCCACTTTAAAATATTATTTACGAAAGATTAAAACTTCATGTAGTTTATTTGTCTGTTCGTATGTCTGTCCGTATGACTGTTTGTCTACACTGAAGTGTCCATTAATATTTAACAAAACCGTTTGGAGTGTACTTTTTTACATAGGAATTTTTGCTAGTGTTCGGACACTTTTGTTTCAGACTGTATATAAAAAGTTTTTTTTTTTTTAATCTTATAATTTTTTTTATCTAGAGCCAATTTACACGTAGAAGTTTTTAGAAACAGGGCATATGTATTAAAATGATCACGGAAAAAAGACTGATGCGATTTTAAAAATTAATCTTTTTAGGAAGAATTTATTGGGTTATTACTTGCTAACTACGCATCAGAAGTAGTATTCTGCAGTCATTGTAATACTTTCTTCTATATTATTCAATATAAAAATTGATTATAGTTTGTATCTATGGTTTCAAATCTAAATTAGAATAGGCTTAGTTATATATAAGAAACAAAACTTCTTTACTTTTAACTTTTGCAAAACATTTCTTAAAATGTTTAAAATTACATAATGTATTACAAGTTTTAAGAGCAAAGGTAATCTACATAATGCATTTTTTTTTTTTTTTTTTTTTTTAAGGACACAAAGTTTTTTTTTTTTAAATCTTATAATTTTTTTTATCTAGAGCCAATTTACACGTAGAAGTTTTTAGAAACAGGGCATATGTATTAAAATGATCACGGAAAAAAGACTGATGCGATTTTAAAAATTAATCTTTTTAGGAAGAATTTATTGGGTTATTACTTGATAACTACGCATCAAAAGTAGTATTCTGCAGTCATCGTAATACTTTCTTCTATATTATTCCATATAAAAATTGATTATAGTTTGTATCTATGGTTTCAAATCTAAATTAGAATAGGCTTAGTTATATATAAGAAACAAAACTTCTTTACTTTTAACTTTTGCAAAACATTTCTTAAAATGTTTAAAATTACATAATGTATTACAAGTTTTAAGAGCAAAGGTAATCTACATAATGCATTTTTTTTTTTTTTTTAAGGACACAAAACGAAATGTATATATATGTATAATAAAACGCTTAAAACATTATGAAAAATTTAATTTAGTACTTTCAAATAGTATAACAAATATTAGTCTAAATTTCATTGGAATTTCAATATGAAATACGAGATTTTAATGAAAATGATTTGTAAATGTGTATTTTGCTAGATTTGACATTTCGAGATCTATTCAGTTACAATTACAAGTCATCAAGAATGTCTGAGGATCTCATCCCTATATCGACGACCGGTCAGAGCTACATATCGAATGATGTCGGGATCAGTGCTTCCATCATTGGAGATGCCAGCATAGACCATCACCCCCCCCCCTCACTAAATCTTACACTTCCGTGCACGAACGCAGGGTTGTTTCCAGTGCCACGTCCCCTCCAAATAAAAATACTATACCTATTATCATGATGAACAAGAAAACGAGAATCGTCACATAAAAGAATATTGCGCGAATAATATCTCTTCCACTTTACATACTCTACTGCCCACTACCTGCGGGCGCAGCAGTGCTTTGCTGCTAAAGTAACACAAGCTATTTGTCGGTGAGCATACAAACCTACAGTGTGGAGCCGGTTTTTATTAGTTTAAATCGAAATTGGGGGCCAGTAACCGGACGAAGTTGTTCTTGAAGAAGAATGGCATTCATATTTCGGTAATTCCGAGGCGTTAGCGTTAAATATAGATTTTCATTGGGCGTTGTTTGTCTTTGTCGCATTGCCCTGGTCTTCAGCCTACATTTTCAGTCTCGAAAAATGTGTTTCAGATCCAGGACGTCATAGTTTGAGAAATTCTAGTAGCTTCGGCTAATTCGGTTTGTGTTTGGACCCCCTTCTAAGTGGCAAACAACTCTCTAAGCTTTTGAATAGGTTGAATGACGTGGTTGAGACATCGCAATCATCGAAATAACGTGCTTACTGAATGTCGTCCAATTTTCCTTTCATTTAGTTGAAATCCAAATTTCATTCACTGAAGCTGAGGAGGTCATTTTGACATCAAACTAAAAAAATTGCATACTCCGAAATTTGAAATTGAAAAAAATTCGCATTTGTATCTCTCTTCTTCCATTTTCTGAAAAAAAAAAAAAAAAAAAAAAAAAAAACATTCGCTTATACCGTTATTTTGTATAAAACTTACAATTTCTTTTAATTGTTTTGAGTGAGCTACAGACATAAGCATAATCCCTCCCCTTGTAAAAAAACTTCCCTATAAATACTCTGGCTGTTATCTTTTAAAACATTTACGGAGACAGCAACACAAGCGTTTTAGATAATTTAGGCCAGCTGGGGATAGAGTTGCCAACGTTTTAATTTATTCTGGAACCTTTCAGCTCCGCTTTTATTTCATACTACTTCATTTTAAGAGTATTTTTTTCTTATTTCATCGTAGTTAAGTATTGGAGAAAGTTATTATGTAAATAAAGTAGTGCAACATAAAAGCGGAACTAAAAATACTCCAAAATAAACTAAAATGCCGGCAACTATTCCTGCGGACATTTACAATTCAAACTCCTTAGTCCGTTATGGCTGGCTGAGAGTTAATCATTTTACTGCCGCATATTTCTCAAAGACACGCCCATAAAATCCCCATATTAGTCTACTTAAAAAAAAAAAAAAAAATAGATTGAAAATAGATATATGAATAATATATAAATTTATTCTGTACATATTTTTAAATGCATTATATATATTTTGTACTGGCTGGTGCTTTCATGTACCCTAAAATAATAAAGGGAAAATACACGTGGGGCGTGGTCACTGCCCGTGAATATCACGGGAGCGAGAAGGAATGGGTTAATAAGCTAATGATTTTCAGTTAATATTTCTGTAAATAATACTACCGTTATAGAAACTTTAAATATATTTTTTCGTTTTTATTGTTTGCTATAAATCAAGAAAAACTTAAATTACCCTTATTTAATTTTTCTGGCGAACATTTTGACTGATTATTTTAGTAAAATTGTCCAAAACAAAAGCAAGTGATACTCTTGAAAGTTTTTTGTGAATATATAATGCTTCCCAAATAAGGATTTATCTGATTTATCCTGAAGTTATATTTTCTACAGTTGTAGCAAATTACTTAATTTTGACATGTTACACGTGATGTTTAAATTTCTCACATTTGCAAGCGCATAGCTACCAACTTTTTAATTTCATTCCGTAACGTTGTTATTTCCTGTCTTTTTCTCGGATCACTTTACTTCAAGAGTAATTATTTTCTTATGTAATCATAATTACATTACATATTTGGGAAAAATATTCTAAGAAGAAAGTGGTGTAAAAAATTTGAGGGTACTAACTTGATAACGGAATTGATTATTAAAGTCGGAAATCATAAATATAACTTACGCTTGTTTTAAGGCACTATAATAGATCTGAATTGATTGGACATTAACGTAACTTCATTATATAAAATGGTGGTCTAACTAGTAATAGTACAGATTCAGAATTGGGGAATTCTGTAAATCTAAAAAAATATTTTGAAACTAATAACATAGCCAGAGCCTGATTAAGGGGGGGGAGCGCACATTATTTATACTTACATCGTTATTTTTTAACAAATACTTTCCTCCTATAATAAACACAAAATTCTCATTAAAAATTATTTTAAAAGAATTCTGGTGTCTAATAACGGTGAGTAAATTGGATTGCTTTACATCTCTCATTTTTTATAAAAAATATTTCCTTGTCAAAGCGTGGAATTTCTATGACATGAAGTAAAAAGTAATTGTAAAAATATTCCCGTGAGAGCGGAGATAATGTGTGCTTCCCCCTTAACCCCTTAACGCGCGGTGTCCTCGCCACGAGAAAGTAAAATTTAAGATTCAGGTGCAAAAATTCACGTTTATAACATATCAGAAAAAGGCCAGTTTTTTAAATCTTAAAATTTTAAATTTCTTTTAGTTTAATTTAGTTCATGAATTCCGGTGGCAGTATAATTTAAATGTTTCAAATTGTTTTGCGCCGCAAAGGGTTAATCAGGCTCTGAACATAGCAATTGTTTTTAACAATCTATTTGATTTAGAAATTTAATTTTCTTAAGAAGAATACGTAAGTGATATTGAAAGACGCTGAAAAAAAAACGCTGAATTATTGGAGTATATTCCTAAAGACTACTCAATTCGATGTCATATAGGATTTTTTCCACGATGTCGATAAAGAAAACGGTGGAACTTCGAATATTTAAAAATGGGCGATGCAATTGTAGTTAAAGCAAATCTTGCAAAGTTCGGTTATTGCAAAAGTACTCGAATTACATAGTCTGTTTAATACAATTAGTATGGTTATAAATTTGATCAGTGAGTAAGAGGCATGCTTCGGTTAGTCTGTCCCACTCAAAGTGTGGTATTTACTGGAAAAGCTGCACAAGAATCGAAATCTCAAATCTGTTATCTAGTTATTAATTTTCACGTAAAAGTACACAAATTCTTTATCCTTATGAGATATGGATCGCTTTTTATTGTACCGTAGGTAAATTATCTTTTCGGAATACCATAGCTGCCAATTTTTTATTCCGGAGTACTTTTAGCCCCACCTTTAATTCGCACCACTTTATTTATAGAAAAATTTCCTTCAATATATAACTTTGATAAATAAAGAAAAATATGCTTTCAAAAAATAAGTGGTACGAATTAGAGGCGGGGCTAAAATTAATTCGGAATAAATTAAAATATTTGCAGCTATGGAATCCATCTGTTTCGCTTGGTATATGTTCTGATCTTAAATTGGGATTTGCCGAGAAGAAAGCATTAACAATTGTGGAATTTAACAAATTTCCAATATAAATTAAATATTTAAATATGTAGTTAATTCTTAATAATAATAATAATAATAATAATAATAATAATAAAAAGATAGAGAAAGACAAAAAGAAAGAAAATTTAATTTTGATAAGGAATAAAAACCTGAATTAAAAAAGTTCTGTGGTGTTTCTTTATAATTTTGCAACAACGTTAAAAAGTGTTTATGACTACGGTTTGCTTGCCTGTCTGATTGCCCGCTTTCTAGTTCTGTAAATATTTATAAAATTCCTTGTAACGGATATGTGTTAATACGAATATGATCCAAATTCACTTGTAAAATGTTTCTATTGAAAATTTTGTAAATACCTCCAGTTCTTTGAGTTCAGAGACAACCAAAATAATTCTGCACTCTCAAAAAAAAAAATCACGTACATTTACATGTTTTGGCCCGTAGTTTGGCCCATGTCCTTCTCTTACTTGTAAAGTCACCCCTCAAAAAAACGCCACCCCCCACCTAATTTCGCCATAAATTATCGTAGAAACATGCGACTGGTACCGGTCAGATTGTAATAACGTCCAGTTTTTTATGTTACAGTTAGATTTTACTTAGGGGGTCGCCTACATATTACATCTGACATCAAGTTCATTTCCTTCAATGGTAACCCCCCTTTTTTATAATTTATTTGAATTCTTTGGATCAAATCATCAAGGAAAGTGGTATAGTTTACATATTTCGCTCAATTTTTCATACAGTTATAAGTTGTCAAAGTTTGGGGATGCTAATGTTAAATGAATGTGACAAATATTAAATCATATCTTCCGAAAAAATTATGATATTTAAATTCTGTTTTTTTTATTCGTTAGAATGAAGTGACCCAAACATATTCCATGCATATTTTTGATAAAAAATCATTTTTTGAATTATGAAAATTATTAATAAATTCATATTTCAAAAAATTATGAATTATGACATATGTTAATTTTTACACGAGTAGAACGGGCATCATCAAAAACACGTGTTTCCAAATTTACAGCTCGTTCCTAACATTACTCTTTGAGTTACAGTGATATTTCATTTTTTACTGCTGTTATGGGGGCGTCACTTGTTATAATTTGTATCCTCTGTGAGTCAATATCTCTATACATTTTGACAAAAAACTATTTTAATTTACCTTTATGTTACTCTAATTGTTTTCTAAGGAACATTTCGATGTTTATTATACAAATTGGCTTATTTTTTATAAAATTATCGCAATGCAGGCAAGTGATTGGGAAAGAACTCCAAAAGAAATGAAGCCCCACCTCTATATTGCGGAAACAGTATTAAAAAAACTAGTTTGCATACTCGTATATGACTCTATATGTGACGCTGGTATGCATAAATGTCAATGGCATTTACTACATTGAATGCTGAAGACAAAATTTAAATGATTTAATTGGAAGTATGTAAAATAATTTTGTTTTATAATGTAAAGTTTTAGAAAAATTGTGTAAAGGCGTGGCTTACGTTGCAAAAAGGTTGGTTGGTTGTAGGATTTAAGGCCGATTGACTCCTGATGTGTCCTAGGCCTAGGGGGGAATGCCCTCCATGGGGGTCTTTCTAAGGGGTCCTAGCCCGCATTTACGCGAGTTTCGGAGGAAACCACCGAAAACTCCGAACGGCTAGGTCGATGAGCAAGCCTGGGATCGAACCCGGCACCTCCCATCTACCAGCTTTGAGCGCAGAACCGCTCGGCCGCTGGTGGGCGCCCGTTTCAAAAAGGAGTTTACTCGATTCTGAAATGTTAAGTATTTGTTCTTAAATATTACATAACTTTTTCTTGTTTCTCACTGCTAAAATTCTATTTTATCCTTTTTGTCTTTTGTTTTTAACTTGAATATTTTAGGATTCGATCATCTCAAGTTATATATCATGATTTAGAAAACTCGGTAGGACGAGGATTATTATTTGAAAGAGCAATATGCAGTGAACAATACTTTTGTTTTTTCTTTCTTTTAAATTAATATAATTAATTTTTATTAATTTTTATCAGAGTTTTTAAAACAAACTATTTGTTTTAATCTTGTTGTGACATTTTCGCATTCGTTTACTCTACCGTTCATGCTATTTAAATTTTATAGCATGAAGTAACATAATAAAATATAAAATTTTTATTAAATGTTTTTTTAAAACCATTTGTTTTCGATTATTCTAATAACGGCGTAAAACTGGCGTCACATTTATCACGGAAAAATAATTTAAAACTAAGTAATATGCCTTATTACTTTTAAAGATATAGATTTTACACATTTAAAATTAAGAATTCAAGTACAGTACACGACTGCAGAACGGGGAATATTCGATCTAGTCAATAGGAAACCTTTTTCTCTATATCCATATTTATTTTCATATAAATATACACAATAATTATACTCTTTCTAGTGAAAGTATTTGTATTCATACTATTTTGCTTATACAAATATGAATATAAAGAATATTCTTAAGAAATATCGTAACACACAAATTGTGAAAGAAACGCCTACTGGAGGAGTTACAGATTTCCAAATGACGTGAAACTACGTCAGCGGTCTCGAAAATGTTAAATATCCTTTCTCAGATTTTAGTTTAAATCTTGTTATCTATATTTTTGTATATTATCTATTGTTGGTTTGTACGTCTAAAATTAAATGTAAAACTTTATAGTAACACTTTCATGCGGGGCTTACTGTATAAAATAAAAATATACCCAACAAGAAGTAGATATTTCTTTTTCTTAACTATTAAACACTTCTTTTTTTTTTTCTTTTAACCGCTATTAATATTATTATCATTATTACTATTATTCTTTTGCCTTGGTACCTAGATTTTTGTAATTCAACATTGTATTGTAGGGTTCATATGATTCAAGATATTTAATTTTCTTGGTATGAAGTGATGTATTTTACTATTCAAAGTTTTGTAAATAGAAACCAATAAAAATCTTTTAATTCATAATCTATCACAGAAAGCTTTGCAATTAGAATCGTTTTTTATTTTCTAATTAACATTTCTGAACTTTTTTTCCGGTGTGAAAGTTAATAAATAATTTATATTGCGTTGTAGATCACGATTTATTTTTTCTAAATGTATAGACGATCCCCTAACACATTTTTACGTGTAACTCTGTTTAAAATTGATTTAAAGTATGTAAATAGGTATGTTTTCCGAACTGCTTTGACCTCAGAAATCTGAATATGTGGTCAAGAAAGGGGTCATCATTGAAAAAAATCATCATTGAAGTTTATGCCTGTTTTAATATCTAGATAAACTCTTAAGCAAAATCTAACTACACCATTAAAAACTAGACGTTATTACAGATCGATAGGTACTAGCCGCATGTTTCTACGATAATTTACGGCGAAATTAGATGGGGAGTGGCTTTTTTTTTTGGGTGACTGTACAATGGGCAAACCCGTATTTCTTTATATGACTTGATATTTTTTGCTATACCACAAAGTTCTCAGCTAGAATTCCCAACTTTTATAATTTATTCACAAGCATTTTTAGTCCAGCCTTCTTTTCGCACCAGAAATTCTGTAGATTATTTCTGGTTAATAGTTTGAGGCGCAAAACAATTCAGAACATTTAAATTATACTGCCTCTGGAATTCATGAAATAAATTAAACTAAAAGAAATTTTAAGGGAAAAAAAACGGCATTTCTGCTATGTTATAAACGTAAATTTTTGCTAAAAAATTTCCGGGATGAATTTTTGCATCTGGATCTTAAATTTTGCGTCCTCGCAGCTAGGACAGCGCCCGTTAAGGGGTTAATATGTGACAACGATTAAATAAGAATAAAATCAATTTTCAAAATTTTCGGTATGAAAAAGATTCGGGGCTAAAAGTGCTCGTGAATAAATTATAAAAGTTGGAAACTCTGTTTCAGCAGTCATTATGTTAAATAATACTTTTCCCTTTAACAGTAACCCTTTATAATCGTTTGTAGTATGTATATTCGAAAGAATAATATAAAGACTGATTTATGTATTAAGTTATTTAAAATAGAAAAAAAATTACATGTAAAACATTAATTAATGGGTACTTGGCTGGAACTTTTATTGACGGGCAAATCCCCGTAAATTTGCTGCAATTTTGTTTTGTTACAGTGAATGTAATGAGATGAACAAAGACATTTATTTGAGTCAGATTTTAATTCTTTTCCAGTCCAGAAAAATAAAAAAATTACCCTCATTAATCATATTAAAAAATCCTATTTTCCGTGTATTTCCGATTGGTATTTTTGCTTACAGGGCCACACAAAAATATTCACACGCAATAAAGATTTAAAATTATAAATTTCTTGAATTGCATGTTTAGTTGTGTTCATCTTTTTCAAATCTTTCCGACTGAGTTTAACAGTGATTTTGACATCGGTTTGTCTCACTGTCTGTCAGACCTTTATCTCCCGTCAATATTCATAGAATTCCTTGAAACCGATATATGTTATTCAAGCATTACAAATTTGGGAAATAATTTCTAAAAAGAAAGTGGTGTCAAAAATTTGAGAGTACTAACCTGATTACGGAATAGATTATTAAAGTTGGAAGTCATAAATATAACTTACTTTTGTTTTAAGGCACTCTAAGAGATGTGAGTTGATTAGACATTAACGTAACTTCATCATATAAAATGGTATTCTAACTACTAAAGGTGCATATTCAGAATTGGAAAAGTCTGTAAATTAAAAAAAAATATTTTGAAACTAATAACATAACAATTATTTTTAACAATCTATTTGATTTAGCAATTTAATTTTCTTAAGAATACGTAAGTGATATTTAAGACAGTTTTACGGCACTCACCAGAAAAAAAATTGAGAATTATTGGAGTATATTATTAATAACTGTTCACTTTTTGAGCGTACTGGATATCCCGATGCTGTCAAGAAAGAAGTTACCAGCGCTGTAGCTTCGAATATTTAAAAATAGGCAATGCAATTGTAGTTAAAGCAGATCATACAAAGTACAGTCATTGCAAAAGTGTTCGAAGTCCATAGTCTGTTTAATACAATTAGGTATGGTTATAAATTTGATCAGTGAGTAAGAGGCATGCTTCGGTTAATCTGTCCCACTCAAAGTGTGGTATTTACTGGAAAAGCTGCACAAGAATCGAAATCTCAAATCTGTTATCTAGTTATTAATTTTCACGTGAAAGAAGTACACAAATTCTTTATCCTCATGAGATATTGATCTCTTTTTATTGTGCCGTAGGTAAATTATCTCTTCGGAATCCATGTGTTTCGCTTGGTATACGTTCTGATATTAAATTGTGATTTGCGCAGAAGAAAGCATAAACAATTCGTGGAATTTAACAGATTTCCATTAAAAATTTAATAGTTAAAAATATGCTTAATTCTTAAAAAAAAAAAAAAAAAAAAAAAAAAAAAATTAATTTTGATAAGAAAAAAACCTGAATTTAAAAAGTTCTGTGGTGTTTCTTTATAATTTTGCAACAACATTGAAAAATGTTTATGACTACGGTTTGTTTGCCTGTCTGTTTGTCCGCTTTCTAGTTCTGTAAATATTTACAGAATTCCTTCTAACGGATATGTGTTAATACTGATATGGTCAAAATTCACTTGTGAAAAATTTCCTATTGAAAATTATGTAACTACAACCAGTTCTTTGAGTTCAGGGACAACCCAAATAATTCTACTCTGTCAAAAAAAACACGTTCATTTACGTGTTTTCGCCCGTTTAATTTTTACGGCCATGTCCTTCTCTTACTTGTGCAACGGGCAAACCCATATTTCTTTATGACTTGATATTTTTTGCTATACCACAAAGTTCTCAGCTAGAATTCCCAACTTTTATAATTCATTCACGAGAATTTTTAGCCCCGCCTTCTTTTCGCACCAGAAATTTTGTAGATTATTTCTCTTTAATATGTGACAACGATTAAAAGAGAAAAAAAAATCATTTTCCAAGATTTCCTGTACGAAAAAGAGGCGGGGCTAATAGTGCTCGTGAATAAATTATAAAAGTTGGAAAATCCGTTCTCAGTAGTCATTATGTTAAATAATACTTTTTTCTTTAACAGTAACCTTTTTTAATCGTTTGTAGTACGTATCTTTGAAAGAATAATATAAAAATAGATTTATGTATTAAGTGGTATTCAAAATAGAAAAATATTACGTGTAAAACATTAATTAATGGGTACTAGGCTGGAACTTTTATTGACGGGCAAATACCCGTAAATTTGATGCATTTTTTTTTTTTTTTTTTTTTTTTTTTTTTTTTTACTGTGAATGTAATGCGTTGTATAAAAGATATTTATATGAATCAGATTTTAATACATTTCCAGTTCAGAAAATATAAAAAAAAATTACATTCATTAATGATATACAAAAAATCCTATTTTCCGTGTATTTTCCGATTGGTATTTTTGCTTACAGGGCCAAAAAAAGATTCACATGCAATAAAGATTTATAATTAGAAATTGCTTGAATTGCATGTTTAGTTGTGTTCAGCTTTTTCAAAACTTTCTGTCATAGTTTAACAGTTATATGACATCAGTTTGTCTCACTGACTGTCAGACCTCTGACTGCCGTCAATATTCATGGAATTCCTTGAAACTGATATATGTTATTCAAGCGAATTGAGAATGATGTAAATACCACGAATGGTTTGCGTACAGGGAAACACAATTAAATTTAATATATTGAAAATAATCCATATATGTATTCTAATGTATTTTATTATACACCTATATATTCTAATGAGATTTATTTTCCCAACAAAACATTGTATACTGAGCATTAGTGTTTACAGGACAATATAAAAGTATTTTGATACATTAGATGTTGTGTTTTGAAATTACTAGAAATACACTTATTGATGCGTTCAATGGTTTACCTAGGATATAATATCAGGAATGACTAAGTTCTATTTTGTAGGTATACGGGGAATTGATGTTCCTGGAGATATATAAACTTTTCTTTGTTAGCTATTTTTATTTTCAAAGATTTTTTTAATTTAAAAATTATTTGTCAAAATAATTCTAGTGCACATTTTCATAAAACTTTGTCCTGTAAACCTGCGTATTAAAAAATAAGAATAAAGCGAGATGGTATATCAATTATAAAGGGCAGCTATTGATAGTAACTAATTTTAGTCATAGAGCAACCACATATGAAATTTTGTGCTTTAGATCTCGACCTAAAGTTGCCACAACAAGTTTCACACATATACATAGACAGACACAATACTTAAACAAAATATTCAGATACATTAGAGGTTACTTTTGGAAATTACTAGAATCGCTTTTTTAGTTTTTTAAGCGTTTTTTCCACTTTAAAACATTATTTGCGAGAGATTAAAACTTCATATAGTTTATTTGTCTGTTCGTATGTCTGTTCGTCTACACTTAAGTTTTCATTAATATTTACAGAATGTCTTATGGTTCGGAAAATATTATTGATGTATTCTGATCTGTGAGTTGTATTTTTTTTAAAAGCGTAATAATATTTTTTTCCCCCTGAAATTTGGATATCGTTAATTAATTATATTTATGTTGCTTGAATTAACCGTTTGCTCGACCAAATCATTTTCCCAACCCTGGGTCAAAATGGCTGTAACTTTTAGTAATAGCATGAACAAAACAAAACAAATATCCAGTATAAGCGAAATTTAAGTCCAGTATTCACACCGGAATAAGGTTCTCATTTGAGTATATTTATATTTACACAATAAAACGAAGTTTCACTTATTTTAAGTTACAATCGCTTCTGTATCAGTGTTGTCAAGTTCAGGGACTTTTTTATTCAATCTCTACCACAAAATGTTAAAACTAACGGTTGCCTTTAATCGTCTGCTATATATATATATTCTATATCACTTCTCAAACTTATTGAAGATGATTGAAAAAAAATAGTTTCGGAATTTGGCAATACAATTCTATACAAATTTTCTGTTAGCCAAAAGGTGCTAAGTGGCAACTATGGCTGCGCGTTCTTTGTTACAGAAAATAGCACCTGTGCGTTTCAGTATTATTTGAAATATTCTGTTTTCGCGTTTAAACAGACGTATTTTAGATTGATCAAAATCTTCTGTTTTTCTGGATGATTTTCCGTGTACAAATTTTTAAACATCTACCACTATTTTATGATAGATTTTTTTGTCTTTTTAAATCGTAGAAAATCTAATTTTAGATAAGTAGCATTTCGCAGGTGCAAGTATAAAACAAATTATATTCACTATGTACCATAAGTGTAAATATTGTATAACCTGAAATCACCAGAACAATCACTGGTGACACACCATCAGTGCCCGCAGACGTCCTATATTTTCACGATTGTTTCGTTATTTTAATACTACTGTTTTTTATATATATTTTTTTTTGTCCAGGTTTTAAAGCTAAAGCAATATGTAAAAATATACCGATTGATTAAAGTGGTGGTAAAACAATAAAATGCGCGTAAAAATATAGGACTGCAGAGGGCACTGTACCATAGATTATTTGCAACTATTAACAAAGGTAGTGTGGAACGAAGTATCCCATTTCTGTAAGTAACTGTGTATTCCATCTCTAGAAAATGTGCTGACTCTTCGAACAAAATAATAACAATTAAAGTATTACAAACAGGCATAATTTTTTTTTCTAAGAACATTTTCCTAAAATATTGTGGTTGTGTCTTTTAATAGATTTCTCCGACACTGCAAAACGAGCGTTTTAGCGTATTTCGGCCGGCTGGGGACAGAGTTGCCAAGATTTGAATTTATTCCGGAGCGATTTTGACCTTTCCTTTATTTCAGACCGCTGTTTTTTAAGAGTAATTTCTCTTTTTTCATAGTAGTTACGGATTGGAGAGTGTTACTACATAACTAAAGTGTTGCGAAATGAATATGGGGCTAAAACTGCTTCGAAATAATGTAAAATGTTGTCAACTATGGCGGGGAACATTTACATTTCAAACGCTTTAGAGTGACAGGGCCGGCAAAAGGTTAATAAGCTTCAGATTCGAAGTTATCAGTTAATATTTCTGCAAGTAGTCACATGGATATACAAACTTTAAATATATTTTTCATTTTTATTGCATACTATAAACATAACCCTCGAACATACTAATTAATATTCCGTAGTATTGTTATCTCCGCCTTCTTTTTCATGCCAGTATATTTTTAGAGTATTTTTCTTCTTATTTATTCGCAATTGCATCTGGAGAATATTACTCTAAAAATTTATTGGTGGGGGAAAAAGGGCGGGACTAACAATACTAAGGAATATTAATTAGGACATTGGAGGGTATGTATAAACCAAGAAAAAATGAAAATCACCTCAATTAATTGTCCTTGACAACATTTGGACTGCTTATTTTAGTAACATTAATGAAAACGAAATCAAATACTTCTCTTGTAACTTTTTTGTGAATATATATTACTTTCCCAAATAAGGATTAACCCTTTAATGTTCACTACTTAATTAATTTAAAAAATTACTAAACTAAATTTAAAAATGGCTTTAAGACACATAGCCGATCATAAATATTTAAAAAATAAAAAATTAGCATTGTTCCTTTTCGAGAAATTTTCGGTTTAAAACATCTGTAATTAAACCTTATTAAATTCAAATAATATTTAATTTAATAAATAAATTACTTTATAAGTAAACATTATCGACAACAAAAACTCGCAAAAGTTGCATATATCCCAACATTTCAATTTATTTCGGAGTATTTTAACCCTTTGCGGCGCAAGGTAATTCGGATCATTTAAATTACACTGCCACCGGAATTTACGAACACAATTAAAATACAAGAAATTTTAAATTTTCACGTATAAAAAAAGGCTTACTCTGCTATGTTACAAATGTAAATTTTTGCTAAAAAATTTCCGTGATGAGTTTTTGCACTTGAGAATTAAAATTAGGTGTTCCATCAGCGGGAACACTGCGACTGAAAGGGTTAACCCAAGTTATTCTGAAGTTATATAGTCTTCAGTTATAGCAAATTAGTTAATTTCAAAATGTTATTAGTGGTGTTCAAAGCTTTTCATCTTAACAAGTGTATAGCACACAACTTTGAAAATTTATACCGTAACTTTGTTAGTGCCTGTACTGTTTTCGCACCACTTTTTTTTAAGATTAATTATCTTCTTATTTAGCCATCATTACGTATTTGATTGAGGGTTCTGACCTGTTTACGGAATAAATTATTTAAATTGAAAGTGATCCATAAAACATGCGTTTGTTTTAAGGCACTTTAGGACTTGTGAATCGATTGAACATTAACG
This sequence comes from Salticus scenicus, assembly GCA_963930645.1. NCBI lineage: Eukaryota > Metazoa > Arthropoda > Arachnida > Araneae > Salticidae > Salticus > Salticus scenicus. The sequence continues at coordinate 77,892,165 of OZ005658.1, forward strand.
TACCTCACATCATTTTTAGGTAGATACCTTATAGGAGATTTACCTATTGCAATGGTTCTCATGATACGACTTATGGAAAATTTCTTTATATCTTCACCGACCATGACCCCTAGAACCCAAAACCACCCTCCGTTCAAAAGTTTATATATATATATAATATAAAAAGGTTTCCAAATTACTAATAGTACATATTAAAAACTGAGAAAATTCTATAAATTTTTAAAAATATTTTGAAACTAAGAACAGGGAAATTGTTTTTAACAATCTATTTGATTTTTACAATTTAATATTTTAAATAAGTATACGTAAGTGAATATTAATTGGAGTACAAAAGTTTACACCGGAAAAATAACGGAGATTTAGTTATATACGAGTACATAGTGTCTGGCTCCTAAGGAACGACTCTGGGTACGGTTGTAAGAAAGGAAACGGCAAATAATCAGAAGGGGCTCCCCCCCCCCTTTTTTTTTAAAGTTTTGTATACGGGTTCAGAAACCTTTTTAGTACTTATATAGAACACCAGCATTTGCACACAGAAAGATTATCCAAATATTAATTAAAAATGATATATTTCTTTGGTATTGCCATTTCATTTAATATCTATAGCATATTTAGATTTTACGAATTTAATTTTACTGCACGATATAATTAAGATATATAAGTAACAGAAAGAAGTAGAATGCAAAAAATAAACAAATGATTAAATTGCCACGATAATCTGCAAAACCTGAAAAGATAACTATAGTAAAAATAACTATTAATATCAAAAATAAAGAAAGAAAAAGGGTATGAATAATTTGACTAGTACAAATTTAAAGGGTTATAGAACCACTGCTGGCAGCACTTAAATAGGTTTCATATAAAAATTTATATTTCCATTTAATATTTATAAATTGAAGTATACTGTTTTATTCAATAAAATATATATTCAGGAAATAGTTCTTCTGGTTTTTGATGTACATTTTACAAATTTGAATTCTTCAAATTGTGTTTTTTCAGTTTGCATTTATTTTTTTTTTATTTTTTTTATGAATTCATGATCTACAAGATGATTAATCTACAGATAATTAATAAAGGGACTTAATAATTTTTTGGAATGTTTAATAAAACCTTTACTACTCTTTATTAATTAATTTTTGAGAAAAAAATTTAAAAAAAAAAATAAAAAGCTCATGCCCAGAGCCTGATTAAGGGGGAGCACACATTATTTATACTTACGCCGTTATTTTTTAACAAATATTTTCCTCCTATAATAAGCAAAAAATTCTCATTAAAAATTATTTTAAAAGAATTCTGGTGTCTAATAACGGTAAGTAAATTGGATTGTTTTACACCGTTCATTTTTTATAAAAAATATTTCCTCGTTAAAGCGTGGAATTTCTATGACATGAAGTAAAAAATAATTGTAAAAATATTCCGGTGAGATCGGAGATAATGTGTGCTTCCACCTTAATCAGGCTCTGCTCATGCCTACGTACAAAATTGAAAAAAAAAAAAATACAAGAAGTCTTTTCTTAAATATCTGTAGAAAATTAAGCATTTTGAAGATCACAAATTCCTGAAAAAAAAAAAAAAAAAAAAAAAAAACCTGAGAAAACGCAATTAAAAGATTTTCAATCTCTAAAAAATATATCAAATATCATAGAAAATGTTGCCTAAATGTATATTTTATTTAACAAACTTAATGTAGTTCAATTTATAAATATTAAATAGAAATATAAACTGGACAATAGAAAATGCGATAAAACAATCACTGAACGAGAGTGTATGGCGAGAAATTTCAGTGTTGGCGCAGAAGAAAGTACCTGACATCTCTCAAATTAAGTCGACTGATTGGTTACCCTGTTGACTGGATAGTGAATTCGTCAATTCCAGAGTCGTTCTTATCTCGGACGGTTAATTTTTTAAACAAGTACACGTAAGAGATTAATAATTAGAGTACAAAATTTCACAACTGAAAAATAACGGAGATTTAGTAATATATATTGTTAATAACTGTTAAAATTTAGTCCGAATGACCTCTTTTTTTTTTTTTTTTTTTTAAGCTGTCAAGGAAGAAGCTTTCTATAGAATGGAATAACTTTAAGTATTAAAATATTTGGCGATAATATTGTAATTAAAACCACTCCTATGAAGCATAGTTTGTCACATACAGTAGTGGACAAAATTGCGGAAACTTTTTGAAGAAAGTTTATTTTAGTGGTTTGATATCTACATAACACTACTTTTTTTTTTTTTTTTCAGCAACACTATAAAATTATATTTCATTGAAAAGGTAATGTAATCAAGATTATAAAGCAATAACATTTGTTCAATTATCTGTATTACATGAAAATTTATAGCAAAATAACCAGAAAAAAAAAAGCACAGCTTGCTTACGTTTATAGGAAGTAGCTGTTCCTTATTTGAATATCGCCATTGAGTGTTAACAGAGCCAATCAGATGTCACCTTGCTCTGGCTATGTTTTGTCAATGGGCCAACAGGTCACCGGATATTTATCAGTGTGTATTGTAATTGCTATCAAGTTGGTTTTTTGTTTTGTGCTTTTTGATTTACTAGTAAGCTTTTGAAACGTAATAAAAAAATAATCAATATAAAATTAAAGAAATGGCTCAGAGTTGACTGGTCAATTAGGAAGCGATGTAAAACAGTAACATTAAGTGAACAAGACTACAGTTATGAAGAAATTAGAAGAAATATTGGGGGAAACTTAACCAAAGGCGGCATTTCTACATTTTTGAAGAGGTACGAGGAGACTCAGTCATTAGAAAACCAGACTGGTAAAGGCAAAAAAAAAAAAAAAAAAAAACAGGTGCATAACAGCAAGGGATGATAGAAGAATTAAAAGACTGTGCTCTGTTACAGAAAAAAATCATTTCGGTGTATACAAGGGGAAATGTTACAATGCAATGTGACGGTAAGTGCAAGGTCTGTTCGGCGCAGACTGCATGAATTTGGTCTAAACGCTAGAATTCCACGAAAAAAAAAAAAAACCCAGCCATTTTTATCTCTGAAACAAAGGTTGAAAAGATTAAACTGGTCTAAAGCTCATGTTAACTGAACAACGGAACAATGGGACAGTGTAATTTGGAGTGATGAGACCAAAATCTCCCTGTTTGGTAGTGATGGCATAAAATACGTATGGAGAAGAATTGGAGAAGATGTCCATCCATAGTGCATTGCACCTACCGTGAAATACCCAATTAATAATATGATTTGCGGTTGTATGACATCAAGAGGTATGGGCAGAATTGGCGTAATCGATGAGAATAGAAATGCCAAAAGATACATAAATGAAATACTTGGGCCCAAGCTGCTGCCTTCTGTACGTGTTTTTTTCCAAGATAATGATGCATTTATATTTCAACAGGTTTCAGCTCCATGTCATGTTGCTGGTGTGTGCAAGAAGTGGTTTCAAGATAATCATATTTAACTGCTGGAATGGCCTGGGAATAGCCCAAACCTTAGCCCAATCGAAAGTCCATGGAGCCAGTTAAAGAAACTTTTTAGGCAAAAGCAACCCAGCAATAAAACCCGATTAACAGAAGCAATAATTCAATCTTGGTTTCATGTTATAACAGCTGCAGAATTAAAGAAGTTGGTTCACTCCATTGGAAAGCGCTGTAAGGCCGTAATTAAGGCTAAAGGTTACCTAACTAAGTATTAACTGGTGTGGTGAAAATTTCTGAATATCTCATTTTTTTATGTGTATCACCTTTCTCCTTTATAAATGCTGTTCTATTAAAAACTATTCTTAAATATTATTGCTTTACAATCTTGATTAAATTACCTTTCCAACGATACATAATTTTATAGTATTGGTACAAAAAAAAAAAAAAAAAAAAAAAAAAAAAAGTGATATTAGACATCAAACCTCTGAAATCAACTTTTTTCAAAAGGTTTCTACAATTTTGTCCACTACGGTAAGTCTGGTATTCCATAGCATAGTTGCTAACTTAGCGCTTTTTGGCTACCGGAAAAAAAATTATTTTACTTAATTAGTGGAAACCGTTACAGTTCGCTGATTAAATAAAAAAATTAATTTCTATTAAATTTGCCGATTGCCGAAAATCACTACTTTGGCCATAGAGGATTAACCCCTTCCTTCTCGCTCCGCTGATATTCACGGGCTGTGACCACGCCCCACGTGTATTTTTCCTTTAACATTTTAGGGTACATGAAAGCACCAGCCAGTTCCAAACTATATATAATATGTTTGAAAATATGTACAGAATACTTTATATATTATTCATATATTTATTTTCAATCTATTTTTTTTTTTTTTAATTAGACAAAAATGTGGATTTTATGGGCGTGTCTTTGAAAAGTATGTGACCGCAGAGCTGCCAACCTAATCCGGCAATTTGTTAGTACCGCCCATTTTTCTACACCGCTTAATTTTTAAAGTCATTTTCTTCAAATATATTTGCGATGCATTAAGTAAGAAAAAACTCTAAGAAATGACTGGTGTAGAAAAAGGGGCGGTTCTAACAATTTGCCGGCTTAGGTTGGCAGCTTTGTGACCGTTATGATGCTGAAGTTACATTTTCTTTAGCTTTAGCAGATAACTTTATTTCAAAATGTTAGGAGTGGTTTTTTAATTCCTTACTTTTAAAAGCTCAAGTCTGCATTTTATTAAATTTATTCTGTAACGTTGTTAGTCTCCGTCTTTTATTTTACACCATTTTTCTTAAAAAGCTACTTATATGCTTATTGAACCATAATTATATATTTGTGTAAAGTACTCTAAAAAGAATGTGATGTCAAAACATTGAGGTTGTTAACCTGATTACGGAATAAATTGTGAAAGTTGGAAGCTTTGAATATAATATACGTTTTTTTAAGGCACTTTAATACATGTGAATCGATTGAACATAAAAGTAACTTCATAAAATAAAAACGTATCCAAACTACTAATAGTATATATTCAGAATTGAGAAATTTTGTAACTTTTAAAAACATTTTGAAACTAACGTCATAAAAGTTGTTTTTGATAATCTAACTGATTTTTCTAATTTAATTTTTTAAACAAGAATATATAAATGATTATCAATTAGAGTTTAAAAGTTCGCACCGGAAAAATAACAAAGAATTTGTGGAATATATTTTTAATAGCTGTCAAAATTTGTTTTGTAGTTACAATCGTATGAAATATGTTGTCAAGAAGGAAGCTATCCCACAGTAGCTTCAAGGTATGGAATAAGGAGGTACGCGTATCAACATCTTTTGGAAAACAAGAGTGAACGCTTCGGTGGAAGCTTCGAATTGCTCCGGTACGGTGCTAGCAGACGGAAGATGATATATTCTAAAATATAAGCTATTGCCGCTCAAAAGCGACCAAACGACTTCAGTAGGGTTGCTTTTAAGCATAAACGGAAGAACGAAATTCAGAAATGTAAACAACGGACTCAACATTTGGCTATTATTCCCTCCCAAGGTTGTTTAAAAGGGAAAAGAATAGAGGGTGTTCTGTAATCGCGATTCTCTGATTGGAGGATTTCCTTCTAAAGACTACCGTATATGATTTAAGCAGTCGAAAGTGCGTGATTGACAAACATACGCTCGGCAATTTGTATCAAACGGCATATTTGGATTGTTTCCGGAATGATAAACCTGTTTATGAGGTTTTTTGTGCTAAAGACTATCGTATGGTTCTTCGTTTGATAGCGGCTTTACACTCCCTGAGCTATGCCCATAAAATGGGCATCTCAGTCTTTAAATGGAAGTAAGTGATCGTTCTTTTCAAAATGACATGTTCCTTCCATTCCATCCTGCTACGATTTAAAGCAAATGTCCGTAAGGAATGTGCGTAAAGTCCCGAGATCTTTTTTTTTTCCTTTCTAATTGCAGTTGTAAAAAGTATGGTTCAAATTTAACTTGCAATGGGCAGATTTTATTCAATTTTATAGAAGGCTAAATACACTTTAACCCTTACATGCGCGGTGGGATGTATTTCATACCACGTAATTTCACTTCCCAACTGCAGGAATTCATCCCAGAAATTTTTTAGAAAAAACTTACGTTTTTAACATATCAGAAAAGGCCGGTTCTTTTAACCTTAAAATTCAAAATTTCTTTTGCTTTAATTTAGTTCACGAATTCCGGTGGCAGAGTAATTTAAAGGATCCGAATTGTCTTGCGCCGGAAAGGGTTAAACATCTGATGTGTAGAATTCAGACATAGAAGAAAAAAATTGATTTTTCAGTGTATATTATTATTTTATTTTATTACTAATTTCCTAGAATTATTTATTAATTTAACATTTTATAAAACTGATTTTTAATTCCTGGAGAAAATGCAAAAGATATTATACACTTGAATATAACCATAATATAATCATAGCAAAAATTCTCAGTAAATATTTAAAACTATATATCATATGGAAACGATGAGTCATGAGAATACAGTGTGTACAGTTTGTGGGATTAAGTGGAACCATTCTATATATCTGTATAAACAAAATAGTCCACTAAAAATGTCTTTATTGTATATATTTTAAAAAATTGCAATAAAATAAAGTAAAATAAAATAAACCATTAAAATACTTTTTATTAATTTAGCAAGCTAAATACAAACATACACACACGCAAACACACACACACTCGTACTTACCATACACACACACGCATCATATATATATAAACAAACTGAAGACAAAGGAAAAGTAATCCCAAAACTCATGAAGACCTTCTTGAGGGGTCCTTCACCCCCAATGTAGGGAATGGAAAAAACAGTTTCTGATGAAATGTGTGCTTTTTAGTCAAAAAATACTTTTCTAGCCCATAGGTGAAAGCAAAAATATGAAGCAAACGAATTCAACATTAGAATTGAATTAATACAAAGCATTAAAAAAGTAATAAATTCATAAATAAAGTACAATGGTAAATAAATCAATATATCATTATAAAAATATAAATAAATATATAAGGACAAGTTTTTATTACAAGTAGGTTGAAAAACATATACCCCCCCCCCACACACACACACACACAGACACATCACCACCAAAAAGAGAAAACGCTCTTCGGCTGGTAGGACCACTTACTATTTTTTAAATGTCACCCGAGATGAAGAAAAAAACTTAAGATAGATTATATTCAGGAAGTCTGAAACGTTTAGCTAGTACGAAAACAGGATAGCGGTTGACAGTTAAAATATTTTTGAGATTTTCTGGAGCTAAATTCACGTCTAAATGGATATTGCAAACATTTTAATTCTGTTAATTTGCGTAAACGCAATATATTTTTTTTAAAACTCTATGTCTTAAAATGAAAAACCAGTTCGTCAGATTAGAAATTTCAAAGGAAAAATCTTGCCTTTTATCATAAATGCCAATTACCAGTTTTTACCTAACATTTTATATTTTAAATGCAGGAAAGAAATTTTATATTCAGTGTCAGTACGGTTTAAGATAAGGGATAGATTTCAGCAGCATATTTCACTAAATTTTCACAGTTTGTCCCTATTACGTCATCAAAATATCTATAGAACTTAATGTATTTAAAAGTGCATACTTTTTTGAGGGGGGGAGGGTGATTTTTTCAATCTACTTGTAATATAAACTTGTCCTTATATATATTTATATATTTTTTATTTTCATATTGATATATTTGCTATTGTACTTTATATATGAATTCAATTGCTTTTTTAGTGCTTTGTATTAAAGTGTATAAAGTGCTTTGTATTAATTATGTTTTAAAATGTGTTAGGTTTCTCTTAAGCACTGGGGTCGTGTGTGGAGGTACAAACTAAACTCAGATGGACTGTATACTCAATTTCATTTTAAAACACTAACTCAAAGTGGGATCTCGCTCGAGGTCCCTGTTTTCACTTTCGTATCTACTCACACACTGACTCGAACACAGAGGGCGCAGCCTCTACACAGGTGCGTGCTCACCTTATTACATCATACTGTAACAAATGCCCGTACATTCCCCCGGGCCTTGCAATGCTTTTAAACATTCAAGAAATCACTAACAGTCAATTTTTCAACATAAAATTACTGATACACTTAATATTACACGATATTATACAGTAAATATTAAATATGTTAAATAAAAAGTAATGCAAAATTTTATCAAAATATTACATAATTTACAACATTCATGATTAATAACAATGTTAATAATTTATTGGAAGCGGGCAAACCTTAGAAATAGATCTTTTAAATTTTCCAGAGGTAGTACTAACCTCCACTACTCTTACTTTTTTGTCCGCCACGGGAAAAATTTTGCTTATTCTGGCCAGTGGCCATTCACATGGTGGTAAATTTTAATCTTTTAGAATAACCATGTCTCCAACACAAATATTTTGTTTCTCAAATTTCCATCGCGATCTCTGTTGCAAGTGGCATAGATAATCTATGTGCCACTTACGCCAAATGCTTTGAAATAACTTAGTTATTTTTTGCCATTGGCTAAGCCTGTTTACTGTGATTTCTAATAAATCTGGCTCATTTATAGACGTAATTGACCTTCCTAAGAGGAAGTGGGCAGGGGTCAACACATTTAAATCCTCTACGTTAGCAGTTAAGGGGACTAATGGCCTAGAATTTAGCATCCCTTCAATTTGTATAATTAAAGTTAAAAATTCCTCATAAGTTAATTTTAAATTTCCTGCAACTCTTTTCAAATAATATTTAAAGGATTTGACTCCTGCTTCCCACAATCCTCCAAAGTTTGGAGCTCTAGGAGGTGAGTATTGCCAATCAATGTTTTCTGAACTCATATACCCCGAAATTTGGTCATCTGGCCTATTTACCATTTTATACAATTTTTTGAACTCTGCATTTGCTCCCATAAAGTTCTTAGCATTATCTGTATACAGCTTACTGCATTTTCCTCTCCTTGATATGAATCTCTTAAAAGCAGCTATAAAGGCTGCGGACTTTAAATCCGTGACTAACTCTAAATGTATAGCCTTGGTCACAAAGCAAATAAAAATTGCAACATATATTTTGTTATAAATTCCCTTTCTTTGATTTTTATACTTAATATAGAAAGGACCAGTGAAATCTACCCCAGTAATATTAAATGGATAGTTCTGAACAATTTTGTCTTTTGGCAAATTACCTAATATTTCTTGTGCTGAATTTGGATTAACCCTAAAGCATTTAACACATTTATGCACAACTTTTCTACATAAATTTCTACCATTTGTAAACTTTTCCCTCAAATAATACAATAGAGAATTAGGCCCAGCATGCAAAAATTTTTTATGATAAGAGACAACAATTAACTCAGTTAATTTATGTTTAGATGGAAGAAGAATTGGAAATTTCTTATCATAATTTAAATCACTATTTCCAAGTCTTCCTCCTACTCTTAGCAGGCCTTCTCTGTCAATAAAAGGATGCAAATTGCTTACCTGACCTCTAGGACTTAATGTACCTGAATTTTTCAGAGACACTATTTCTTTTCTAAGCTCTTCTTCTTGTAACATTTTTATCAAGACCTTTTCAGCGGTCTCTATCTCCTTAATATTCAAAGGACCTTTTTGCTTAATTTTATTTTTACAATTGCTTATGAACCTGTAAATAAAACTAAAAACACGGACAAGTTTATGATAACTCTTACTAATAGTAAGAAAGTCAGATAAAAAAGTACTATTTGCACTGATAAATGTTCTTTCATTTAAATGTTCTACTTTAGATTTAAGTTCCTTCTCATAGTCATTTACAACCACAGACACTGGAATGTTTTTTTTTGGATATTCTGGCATAGTCAAGAATTTTGGGCCGTTGAACCATAAATCACATTGCACTAATTTATTTGGCTCTACACCTCTGGATAACAAATCAGCTGGGTTGCTCTGGGATTGCACATGTCTCCATTGGTGCAACTCTGACATGTCCTCCATGTTATATATGTCCTCCATCCTCACAAATTACAGTTTGCAAACGAGTTACAAAACCGTTAACTGCAGCTTTAATCACTGGTTCTTATCTGAGGGAGAACACATTCAACTATAACGCTTTATCTACCAAGTAATCATCGCATTTAAAACTTCATGTATGTGCAAGTAGAAGGCAAAATAAGAAATAGGCTGTGCTGATCATAAAACAGTGGGTTTTTTAGGACTCTGATTTGCATATTTTTCATCACGCATCTATGCAGCGCCCTCTATAGACGAAAATTTTAACTTTTTTTTTTTTTCGTACTGTAAAGATAATCCCCTTCACGAGAAAAGCTTCTTCGCAAATTGCGTTCAATTCTACAAAATCCTTCAATTTTTATCATTTTTAAAAATGTCTACAGACTTATGGGACACCCGATATATATATTATATATATATATATATATATATATATATATATATATACGCAGTAACCGCCGCTTAATAATATCACTGGTTAATAAAATTAGCCGCTTAATCTGATCAAATTGCCAGGACCGGAATCAAATCAATACAAACCAGTTTTAAAACCGCCGCTTAATAAAATCAATATCGCCAATTAATAAACTCAAAACAAAATTTCTTCATCAGCAAAAATGCCATTTATACACGCTGAACAAATTTTTATTGACACTGTGACTTTTTATTTTTGAAATAAAAAAGAAAAGTAAAATTCAACAATCTCTCTGTTATCTTTCTTTGTCGAAAAGTTTACATTTAAAGCATACAAATTAAACACGCCCCATCACTTGTTTTAGTAATAATTTCAAGGAATGTAATCTTCAAAGCGTGGTAATAAGTTACAAATTTGATTTGGTTCGCATGTGATATATATTTTTTTAATTTTTAATTATTAAAAGTGAGTTTCTAGTTCTTATTCTGAAATAACTAATAAGCAAGAGTTTTAAACCGAGAGATTTCAAATTTAAAAGAAATGTGTGGACTTTTGGCAAAGTAATGACGATTTTTCTCAAAGGAAAGCATATCGGAATTTGGGATGTGTTTAATTTTCTTATTTTGAAATAGCAATTAATTAATTATCTGACAATATTAATTAATATTGTTTATTAATTCAATTGTTTGATACCTTTTGAAATTCCTTACCAAATTCAGGGAAGTAATACATTTTTGATGAGTGCAGGGACGTTCGCCGCATGTAAAGATCAGCCGCTTTATAAAATCACTTTGTCTCAGAACGAATATGATTTTAATAAGCGGCGGGCACTGTATATACAGAAGTCTATCCACATTTTTACTTTCATTTTTAATCATAGATGAATGTGTTGAATTCGTAAAAAAATTCGATTTTTCATTTTCGATGGATTTTAAAGTTTTGAAAGGTCTCGAATACGATTTAGCCCTTTTTAAATCATCTCCGTGCGCCTGTGTGTATATATATATGTATACTAGCAGACCCGGCCACGCGTTGCTGTGACTAAGTTATACGTTGAATTATACGGCTGTAAACTATTTAGTACAGTCAAATTATTATTTACGAACAAAGACGAAAACGTTGTAGCCGATGTAAAAAGCCACAGGGTTGAGATTTGAAACTTAGGTCAAAATTTGGAAGCGATTGATAGAAATTTTCGTAGTGTTGGTATTAAGCACAAATTAATTTTATTGTAGGGTCCTATAAATTTTAATGGAGAAGTGATATATATTATTTCTAATGCTACTTTGGATAAAATTGCTAAAATGACTAATATATAAATTAAATTCTATTAAAATAAAAGTATAAAAGAAACAGACGATTTTAAAATCAATTTTTATGGAGGAGTGAAATATAATATATGCTATAATGGATAATTTTACTATAAAATGACCTCATCATTTTAAATATTTCAAAGAGGGCAACAGCTGTAGTTATAAAAAGGAAAACAATAAGGCTAAACCAGAAAAATAGGTAAATTTGATAAATATTTTAAAACTTTAAAATTGGAAATCTTATGAAATATTGGACATTTAAAGTAAATACATGTATCATTTTAAATAGAAAAAGATTTTGGAAAAGTTTAGTGTATTTCAACGAAGTGATGAGAAGTTTTTGAGTATGTTAAAATTTTAATAGTAAATTCAAGTTAATAAAGATGGGAAACATTGAGAATTAAGATAAGAATAATTATAAGATAAAAATAAAAAAAAAAAAAAAAACTTTTTATATACCATGTTTTTAAATTTTAATATACTAATAATATACTAATTGAAAGGAAAATGATAAATATTCTATCATAGTTTGAAGTCAAATTTGTTTTCAAATGTCTAAATAAAATATCTGATGTAAGATACTAATATTTTGCAGCGGAATACATTTCATTTCTGTCATCCTTGGCGAAAAAAAAAGAATATCGCCAAATTATCTGGCGAAAATATTTAATTCCTTTCAAAAATCATGGTTATTTTAACAGCTTATATTAAAAGAGTAATGAATAATATGAAACAATATTTCGTACAATACATATTACATGTCATACATACGTACAATGAATAATACATATTACATGTCATACATACGTACAATGAATAATACATATTACATTTCGCACAATGCATACATCTGGCATGTATATTTTCGTGTTACGCTTTTGATCGCCAAATAATAATAATAATAATAAAAAAAAAGCCAAGGGCGACAGAGTTTTGAAATTTAAAATTAAAATTTTGTCAATTTGACAGCAAAATAATTCAATCTAACACCCGCGATAACTAATACATATATATACCCAAATATAAGGATTAAAATCGGGAAATAAATTTCCTCGATTTTTAATAATTTCTTACAAAAAATCCAGTGGGCAATTAACACAGGAAATCTTTTTCTTGGCTGCACATACGGTTAGTGAGTCACACTTCGCTTGCGCATAGAACTCATAGATATAGTATAGCATATATAGAATAGAGTGATCATTGGGGAGAAAAAAGTTATTCCTTTTCATTTGGGAAAAGACGACATTTTTACCAAAATATGGCCGTCTTTCCCCGAGTGAATACACACGGGAATACATACTAATATTTTAGCAAATAAAATTTATGAATAATTTATTTGCTAAAGGGGAATGGAAGACTCCAGATACAGTTTCAAATTCATATTTCTTTCTTTCTTTTTTTTTTTTTTTTTTTCAATACCACTTAATGGCTGTTTCCAAAGCTTTTATTTATTTATTTTTTTTTTTTTTTCGCCATCAAAAATCTTTGTACGATAACATGGGGATGAGAGATCTATATATATTACTATATCTATGATAAAACTACATTAGCACTTTATCAATGTGCATAAAATCTTTAAATTGATTATGACGTCAATTTTCGTGAGATGCATAATTTAACTTTTTATAATTTTTTAACGTTCACGTTTGATTAAATGTATTTATTTTTATGTCGAAAGAAAATGAAATCGTATTTTTTTTTTTTTTTTTTTGGGGGGGGGGGGCAACAATTAAATTAATGGAACTCACAGATATTTTGGAGCAATTTTAATAAAGGTCTATAATTAACAAATAATTGCAATAAAACAATATTGTGACAATAAATTGAGATAAAAACTATCCTATCTCTCAAGTTGGACCAAACTGCACACAGTGTGCAAAATTTCATTAAAATCGGTTCCTTAGTTTAGGAGTTTACCCCGGACAAACATCGTGACACGTAATTTATATATATATATACAGATGTAGGTATTATATTGTTTACTGTTAAAAAAAAAAAAAAAAAAAAAAGTAAATAGCCTTATTTAATTGTTCTTGACGACATTCTGTAATTCATTATATTAGTAACATTATCCAAAATGAAATCAAATGATTAATTTTGAAAACTTTTTAATGAATATATAATGCTTTCCCAAGTAAGGATTAATCTGAATTATCTTAAAGTTAAAATTTCTTCAGCTGTGGCAGATTGAAGTGTCTAAAAGTTATTAGTTGTGTTATTTCTCACATTTACAAGCACATAGCTGCCAACATTTTACATTTATTCCGTAATATTGTTAGTCCTCTTCCTTTTTTTTCACACCACTTTTCTTAAAGAGTAATTATCTTCTTGTTTAGTCATAATTACTTAATTGTGAAAAAGACTCTAAAAATAAGTGGCGTAAAAAAATTGAGAGTAATGACCTCATTATGGAATAAATTTTTAAAGTTGGAAGCGATGTATAAAAGGTATGTTTATTTTACTGCATTTTAATACATACGAATCGATTAAATATAAACATAATTTCACAAAATTAATAATATAAAGTCATATCCAAACTACTAATAGTACATATTCAGTATTAGGGAAATTTGTAACTTTTTACAAATTGTTTTTAATAATAAATTTTCTTTTTAGCAATTTTTTAAACAAAAATTACTGATAGTAATTATTAACTAAAGTTAAAATTCCACGCCGGAAAAATAAAGGTGATCCCTCAGGGTAACTTTCAGTATTTAAACATGGGCAGTATAATTGTATTTAAAGCCACTCTCATACATAACGGGAGTTTCTATAGGGCTGGGATACCATACTCATTTTATATAAGTAGCGTGGTTATAAAATTGATTAGTGAATTGAAGAGTTGAATTCGGATTGTCTGTCCCACTCTCGTTGCGGTATTTCGCTTGGCAAGAGTCGAAATCTCATATCTTGTTAATTTTCACATAAAAAGAAGTACACAGTCCCTTTATCCTGATAAGATACTGATAGTATTTTGTTGCACTGGAGGTAAATTATCTCATTCAGAATTACGTCTTGTTCGCGAATTACGTGTCATTTTATTGAACATTTAAATTACTATTCTTGCTGAAATTTTAGACGTACAGTCGGTAACAAAAGTGTCCGAACATTAGCAAAAATTCCTATGTAAGAAAAGTACACTTCATACAGTTCTGTTAAATAAATCCTTATCGAATCATGTTTCTACACTGACTAAGGATTTATTTAACAAAACCGTATGAAGTGTACTTTTTTTACATAGGAATTTTTGATAGTGTTCGACCACTTTTGTTACCGACTGTATTATGATTTGCGAAGAAAAAATGCACAATTATTCCGCATGGGTATTTTAGGAAACAGAGTAAATTTCCATTAACAGATTGATATTTAAAATTGTACTTATTTGAGTTAAAATTTTTCTACGAGTTAAAGTTATTTCTTGAGTTAAAGTTATTTTGCATAAGGAAAAATTGAAATCAATAAATTCTGGTGGTAGTTTATTATTTTCCAACAAAATTAAAAATTGTTTACGACTTCGGTTTTTTTGTCTGCCTGGTCGAACGTTTGCCCGTCTGCCTGTTTGTCTGCCCTCTGACTTCTGTAAAGATTCATGCAATTCTTTGAAACAGAAATACGAGTTAATTCGTATGTTAATACTGATAGGATTCAATTCCGCTTTGGAAAGTTATCTAATGAAAATGGTGTAAATATTAGCAGTAGTCTGTGTACAGGAACAACCGAAATAATTCTAATGTGATGCGTTGTATATACATCATATTATAATACTTGGGAACTGCAGAAAACATAATAAAATTGAACTCCATTAATCATATGCATAAAATGATATTTTTTTATAGAATATTGTACGATCGGTATTTTCGTTTACAGGGGCAAACAAAAATATTCACACACAAGAAAGGTTAGAATTGGAAGATGCTTGAATTGCTTGTTTAGATGTATTAAGCTTCTTTAAAACTGCCCAACGTACTTTAAGAGTGATTATGACATCGGGTTGTCTAACCATAGCTTCCTAAACTAGATGCCTGTCGCGTGACTCGGAAACTTGGCAACAATTGAAGCAATGCCACCTGGTACAGATTAATTGACATTTTTATTCAACTGTCACCAATAATTTTATGAAGTGATATATAATATATACAATCGACGTTTCTTCGGTTCCATTCTTCTTTTATGTATATCATATCGCACTTTAAAAAAATTTTCGTGGCTGTTAATAAAAAATTCGCGTAATCTGTACCAGGTGGCGCTGTCTACCACTTCAACTGTTGTCAAGTTTCCGAATCACGCGGCAGGCATATAGTCTAGGATGCTATGGTCTAACCGTTCCTCTGTATTCTAACTTCTGTACATAATCATGGAATTCCTTTAAATTGATACATGTTATTCAAGTGAATCAATGCATGTTCTTAATTGCAAATGGTATAAATAGCGGTAATTGTTTGCGTACAGCGAAACCCACTCAATTTTATAATGTTGATAATATCGTTCTGATATATATAAATACATTTAATATATACCTATGAAATGTATATAAAGCATAATTTAATATCTTTGTTCTCAGCAAAATATAATCACATTGAAATTTATTTGCGCAATAGAATACTGTATACTGTGCAATAGACAGGACCGCAAAGAAATATTCAAATCCATTAGAGGTTGTGTTTTGACATTATTAAGATTGCACTTATTTTTGTGTTCAATGTTGTATCCAGGATTTAATCTGTATAAACAACGATAACTTTTTAAGCGTATATATATATATACTTAGCTGCCAACTTTTTAAAATATATTAATCAGATTTAATTCTTTTAAAGGAATATGTTACGTATATTTTCCATCATTGAATAAGTTGAAAACAATTATAATTTTTTTCTGGTATTAAGTCTCAGTTAAAAGACGGAAGACTTGATATATAAATTGCTTTTGAAAAATAGGATAAATTACCAAAATTGATAAATGTTACACATTCACAAGCTTTTTTTTTTAATCTGTCTGAATAGATTTTTCACAGATTCTTATTCAAGGAAATGCAAGTGAAAGAAATTTTGAATAAAATTTTTTCAATAAAAAATGACATACTATTTATACTGAAAATGTGCACTGCAAGGAAGTTGGGCGGAGAAGCGATGCTCCCACACAGACAGATTTTTCTCTTAGTTAGCTATTATTATTATAAATGGTTTTTTAATTTCACAATTATTTATTCAAAATTATTCTCGCGCACATTTACACGATATTTTGACCTGTATACCGTACTAAAAAGCAAGAATAAAGCGGGATGACAGCGTCAACAGTTAAGGTCATCTGTTAATAGCACTAATTTACGTAAAAGGGCAACTACATATAATTATATTTGAAATTTTGTGCTTTAGATCTTGAAGTAAAACTCCCACAAAAATGTTGCCCCATACACACTGACAGACATAATGCTCGGGCAAAATATTCTGATAAATTAGAGGTTATGTTTGGATATTACTGCAATTACTTTATTATTTGTTTTAAGCGTTTTTCCACTTTAAAAAACTGTTTACGAGAGATTAAAACATATCTATTTGTCTGTTCGTAAGTATGTCCGTCCACAATCCAATTTCCATTAATAATTACATAATATCTTGAAACTATTACAGTTTATTAAAATTCACTATGACATGTTCTCTTTAAAATATAGTATGAATAACGTAAGTACTCAGAAAATATTTCCGATGTATTACGATCTCTGGGTTGTATTTCTTTAAAGCTAATTAATGATCCTTACCTTGAAAATTGACATCGTTAATTTATTATACTTTTATAGCTTGAGCATTTGCTAGTTCTATTTATTTTCACACCATCAGGTCAAAATGTCTGTAATTTTTACTCGCATAAAAATTTTCGCATTGAAATCCAGTATTCAAACCAGAATAAAGTTTCCATTTGTGTACATTTCAGGTGTACTCTCCGCCCTTTTTTCAGGACACTCTGAGAGACAAGAAATTTCTGCCTTTTTGCCACCACTAATTTTAAGCAGAAATACGTCTGGTATATTTATAGTAATGTGCTATGATCATGCAGGGTAGCGATTATTTTTTAAAAATAATGGTAGCAATAAATTTTAAAATTTCTCATTTATGAGAGTGTCCTGAAAAATGAGCGGAGAGTATGACCCCTGACATTTATATTTACACATTGAATGAAAGCTCCACCCATTTTAGGTACAATAAATTCTATACCAAAGTTGCCTAATTCAGGCACTTTTTAATTCAATTTCTAGCACTAAATTTTGAATGCAGTTGTTGCCTAACCGCTTTGAAGAGTCTATTATTCAGGCATGTCCAACCCAAAACACTAGGTGGGCCGCATTGGAAATCTTTTTTATTCAGGCGCACCGCATCGTATGTATATATGTTTATGTGTTTATATGTTCGTGAGTATATGAATCATGCATGTACACTCATTGCCATAAAAATTTGCGCACCAAGAAATAATTATTGGACCGCAATGAAACGTGGCATGAAGGTACGTGCTAGACAGATATGCAAATGATTAGAAATGCAGCATGAATGCGCATTGTGTAATGCCACCAGAGGGCGTTGAAGTTCGTTTTTCTTGGAGTATAAAACAGGTAAGCAGAGCTTACTTGATGTGCATAATCTGTTGCAGAGATGCCGTCACGCCGCCATCGAAAACAATACGAACAGCTGTCAGAGTCCGAGAGGGGAAGAATCAACGGTGTGATGGAATGCGGGTGATCAGCTTGGTGAGTAGCCAGCCACCCAGGCCGTTCTGATTTTACTGTGAGGAGGTGTTGTGACTAGTAGACAAAAGACAGGCCGCTTACACGGCGACTAGGCTCAGGACATGCTAGACAGATCAATAATCGAAAAAATCGTCATACAGTCGGCTGCAAAATTATTCGAGCACTAGCCAATAATTCCTATATTTAAAAAGTACACTTAAGACTGTTTTGCTAAGTAAATCCTTGTCGAATCATGTTCTTAGACTGATTAAGAACATGACTCGACAAGGATTTATTTAACAAAGCTGTATTAAGTGTACTTTTTTTTGGCAAGGATTATTGCTAGTGCTCGAATAATTTTGCAGCCGACTGTATCATACGGAACGTACATATAGCGCCAACTGTCTCGTCGTCCGATATCCGGACATATGCAACACCTATTCCTATATGACCTGTCCTTGTGTTTGTACGTACCATCACAAGGTCCCAGGCTGAAAGGCATTTACTATCGCGACGCCCATTACGTATGCTGCCAATAATACCCTTCTATCCTCTGTTTGGAGTAGTGTCGTGTCGCGCTCGACGGGTTTGGATTGCAACCGTATGGAACCAGGTCGTCTTCAGCGACGAATCCAGATTCAATATAGGCAGTGATGACAAACATGCATGTGTATGGAGGCATCATGGTAAACGCCTCAATTCTGCCTTAGCTTTACAGCTGCACACTTCACCCACAGCTGATGTGATGGTATTGGTAGGGGATGACATTGCATTCGATACACGGTCATCCCTAATATTGATCCACGGCACCATGACAGACCAGCGGTACCTTCGTAACAGCCACAAGGGTTGTCACTTATGACAGGGCTCCCAGAAGCTATTTTTCAACAAGACAATGCACAGCCACACACAGCAAGGGTGTCTCAGGACTGCTTCCGTCATAATACACTCTTCTCTGGCCTGTTCAATATCAGATTTGTTACTAATTGAGCATATCTGGGATCATCTGGGACGGCAAATTTGGAAACCTACGAGTTTGGGCGAATTAGAGGCACATTTACAACAAATGTGGAACGAGATGAAACAGGACATCATACGAGACTTGTATGCCACAATGCTTGCCCGTATCGCATCGTGCATTCACGCTAGAGGTGGCCCAAATGGGTACTAAAACCTCCCTTCTTTTGTAATTTTTCCTGTAATAAATGATCATTTCGCTTGGATTTTGTAATCATTTACTTATATCAACATTGAACTTACGTATGTAAAATTTTGTTTCATTCTGACAACCCTTTCTTGGTGCGCAAATTTTTATGGCAGTGAAAGTATATACTTTTTTCGGGGGAACGGCAGGGTGAAGATTCGGAGCAGAATCCATTTTTTTTTTTTTTTTCATTCATAAATTAACAACATAATCGGGAAAAAATTATGACTATACATTAAGAAGTATAATAAAAAGAACAAATACTGGATCTAATAACAATTTCGTTACAACAGTGTGATTTGGCTACCATGATCGTTGAAAGGTATTTTTACTGCGAAAAGTGAGAAAGGATTTATTAATTTTACCATGTTTTTATTAACTTCGATTCTTGTGTGTTTGTCAGGGACAAATCTTGCAATCGATTTTTAACTAACTTCCCGACTAGCTAGATATTTGAAATTTACAGGACAGCTCACAACACGGTGACAATACATTTTTCTAATATTTTTAGTCAACTATTTCAAGTCTCGCTGTCTTCGGCAGCGCTTATATGATTCGACAGAAAATTTATTTAACTAACTTCCCGACTAGCTAGACATTTGAAACTTTCAGAATAGTTCAGAACACGGTGAAAATGCATTTTTTAAATACCTTTAGCCAACTGTTTCGGGTTCCTGCTGCCTTCGGCAGCGTTTCCAGTACAAAGCTTGCAATCAACTTTTAACTAACTTCCCGGCTAGATAGCCATTTGAAACTTTTATAATAGCTCAAAAGGCGATAGAAAGAAATTGTTTTAATACTTTTATCCAATTGCTGGGATCCCGGCTGCCTTCAGTAGCGTTTATATGATTCAGCAGAAAATTTAAAAACATGGTTTATAAAATTTTTTTTATCTTATAATTATTATTTAAACTTTTAACCAAATTTGCCAAAATTTAAGTGTCGTTAGACTCCTCGCGGGCCGCACGAAACTACATGGAGGGCCGCGGGTTGGCCACCCCTGTATTATATGTATAAAACATCACTTCTGAAACTTATTGGTGATTTTTTTTTTTTTTAATCACACAATCAACTGATTGGGAGATAATCATAATTATTGAAATTTTATTTTTCCGACTGAGTGAAAATAATACCTGGACCGGGAATCGAACCCCGGATCTTTGACTTACAATGTCAAGGCTCTACCAATCGAGCTATCCAGGCCGACAACCGGTCGGCATTACTCACTCAGACAACCTTTAGGCAGAAACATCTGGTCTATCATGTAGGTAGTTCGACAGAAATAAGCCGCAGGTAATGGAAAACATGCGGCTTATTTCTGTCGAGCTATCTACATTTAGTGTGGTGTGGGGGGGGGGGGGGATTTTCCACTGAAATTATGAAATACATTTCTTATATTTTTTTTATCTGTTATTAGTGTTACTAAATAAACATTATATTTTTTTGTTTTTAGGTGTTTAATTAAATCTTTTTCATTCTCCAAATCAAATTCAAGGTCATAAAATTACCGAACAGTTAAAAAAATTGAGGGAGGGGTGGTGTTTGTAGGAAACAGTCTGTGTCAGAGAAAAATGGAAGTCATATTCGGATTCAGGAGGTCATTTTACCTAAGAATCAGCAAGACTGGTATCAGAGCTCATTTTTTTTTTTTTTTTTTTTTTCAGCGCAGTGAAATCTTATAGATTATATTTTGAAATTCACACCGGAGAAATAACAGAAATTTTGAGAATATAAAGTTTTTCACCGTGATAAGTTTAACAAAAATCTCTTTCCTCTTTACGAGTTCGAGAAAGAAGCTGTCCACTGAGCAGCTTTAATGTCCAAGCAAAATGCGAAGCAGTACTTTTTAATATCGCTTCTGCAAAAGACGGTGATTTTGATAGGAGTAGATCAAAATTTTGATTTGAGTTTGTAAATTTAGGAGTTATCATGACTTCTGATTATCTCTCTATCTTATTCACAGCACAGACTAATATATGCAGACGGCTGACTCTCATTGGATGTAATGGAAATTTTATTAACATGGAAAATCACATAGACGATGCGCGCCGCTGGCCGACGATTGAAATGCGATATGCAAATTAGCGAACAGTCACATTTGGCTCGTTATCGCTGTTTGGCGCAAAAGTGTGACCGAAAAATAGACGGCAGCAGAAGAGTACTATCTTTTTTTTTTTTTTTTTTTTTTTTTTCCCTTTTAGCCCAAGCTCATGTGCTATTGACTCATATCAGGGAGACTGTTGTTCAATTATTATTCTTTAAATTTTCGGATTTTTAACAACTTGCCCCCTATTTCCCCCAGGAAATTATGGAATTTCCAGCGACAGCTTATTTCAATTATGTATATTTCATATATATATTTTCTTTTTGAGCCTTGCTTACTTTTTAACATGGTAAATATATTGTAAAAATTTAAATTCTATTCTTATTTTAATTATACATTGCCATTGTTTATTTATGTCCAATTAATTTTATTTTTTGGGCCCCCCCCCCCCCCCCCATCCCGGGGTACCTTTAAAACGAATGTTTGGACTATAGATCTGTAATAATTTAAAACAAAGTTATCAATTTTTTTTTTTTTTTTTTTTTACTTTTACCCCCCCCCCCCCCCCCAAAAAAAAAAAAAAAAAAAAAAAAATTAGAAAAAAAAATCGTATTTTTTTCTTTCTTTCTTTTTTTTTTTTTTTTTTAATATTGAGAATAAAATGGACATTTTTTTTTTAGATATTTAGTATTATACTACTTCTCTAATATGGAAATCGTCTGCATTATCATGGAAGATAATTTTTTTTAAATTAATAATTTTAATAAATTATTTTTACTGTGTGAATTTGCATGGGAAAATATAGAAGAAAGTCATGTGGTGGCCACAACATACTAGTTATTATTTAAACTTTTAACCAAATTTGCCAAAATTTAAGTGTCGTTAGACTCCTCGCGGGCCGCACGAAACTACATGGAGGGCCGCGGGTTGGCCACCCCTGTATTATATGTATAAAACATCACTTCTGAAACTTATTGGTGATTTTTTTTTTTTTTAATCACACAATCAACTGATTGGGAGATAATCATAATTATTGAAATTTTATTTTTCCGACTGAGTGAAAATAATACCTGGACCGGGAATCGAACCCCGGATCTTTGACTTACAATGTCAAGGCTCTACCAATCGAGCTATCCAGGCCGACAACCGGTCGGCATTACTCACTCAGACAACCTTTAGGCAGAAACATCTGGTCTATCATGTAGGTAGTTCGACAGAAATAAGCCGCAGGTAATGGAAAACATGCGGCTTATTTCTGTCGAGCTATCTACATTTAGTGTGGTGTGGGGGGGGGGGGGATTTTCCACTGAAATTATGAAATACATTTCTTATATTTTTTTTATCTGTTATTAGTGTTACTAAATAAACATTATATTTTTTTGTTTTTAGGTGTTTAATTAAATCTTTTTCATTCTCCAAATCAAATTCAAGGTCATAAAATTACCGAACAGTTAAAAAAATTGAGGGAGGGGTGGTGTTTGTA
Organism: Salticus scenicus; assembly: GCA_963930645.1. NCBI lineage: Eukaryota > Metazoa > Arthropoda > Arachnida > Araneae > Salticidae > Salticus > Salticus scenicus. Next base: position 77,915,213 of record OZ005658.1, read on the forward strand.
GGAAACAGTCTGTGTCAGAGAAAAATGGAAGTCATATTCGGATTCAGGAGGTCATTTTACCTAAGAATCAGCAAGACTGGTATCAGAGCTCATTTTTTTTTTTTTTTTTTTTTTTTCAGCGCAGTGAAATCTTATAGATTATATTTTGAAATTCACACCGGAGAAATAACAGAAATTTTGAGAATATAAAGTTTTTCACCGTGATAAGTTTAACAAAAATCTCTTTCCTCTTTACGAGTTCGAGAAAGAAGCTGTCCACTGAGCAGCTTTAATGTCCAAGCAAAATGCGAAGCAGTACTTTTTAATATCGCTTCTGCAAAAGACGGTGATTTTGATAGGAGTAGATCAAAATTTTGATTTGAGTTTGTAAATTTAGGAGTTATCATGACTTCTGATTATCTCTCTATCTTATTCACAGCACAGACTAATATATGCAGACGGCTGACTCTCATTGGATGTAATGGAAATTTTATTAACATGGAAAATCACATAGACGATGCGCGCCGCTGGCCGACGATTGAAATGCGATATGCAAATTAGCGAACAGTCACATTTGGCTCGTTATCGCTGTTTGGCGCAAAAGTGTGACCGAAAAATAGACGGCAGCAGAAGAGTACTATCTTTTTTTTTTTTTTTTTTTTTTTTCCCTTTTAGCCCAAGCTCATGTGCTATTGACTCATATCAGGGAGACTGTTGTTCAATTTTTATTCTTTAAATTTTCGGATTTTTAACAACTTGCCCCCTATTTCCCCCAGGAAATTATGGAATTTCCAGCGACAGCTTATTTCAATTATGTATATTTCATATATATATTTTCTTTTTGAGCCTTGCTTACTTTTTAACATGGTAAATATATTGTAAAAATTTAAATTCTATTCTTATTTTAATTATACATTGCCATTCTTTATTTATGTCCAATTAATTTTATTTTTTGGGCCCCCCCCCCCCCCATCCCGGGGTACCTTTAAAACGAATGTTTGGACTATAGATCTGTAATAATTTAAAACAAAGTTATCAATTTTTTTTTTTTTTTTTTTTACTTTTACCCCCCCCCCCCAAAAAAAAAAAAAAAAAAAAAAAAAAAAATTAGAAAAAAAAATCGTATTTTTTTCTTTCTTTCTTTTTTTTTTTTTTTAATATTGAGAATAAAATGGACATTTTTTTTTAGATATTTAGTATTATACTACTTCTCTAATATGGAAATCGTCTGCATTATCATGGAAGATAATTTTTTTTAAATTAATAATTTTAATAAATTATTTTTACTGTGTGAATTTGCATGGGAAAATATAGAAGAAAGTCATGTGGTGGCCACAACATACTAGTTATTGAGTGAAGTTACTTTTTCTTAACACAGACTATCCCTTAATTAACACATATATGTAGTGAGAGAGAGAATTTTAAATCCTTTTTTTTTTTCCAATTTTCCTTATATGAGGAGGAAACACTCAAACATTGTTTTCTCAAAAAAAAAAAAAAAAAAAAAAAGAAAAAGAAAAAGTATATGATTTAGTGATTTTACTTAACATAAACATTTTATTCAACATAAAATATTATGTCAACATGTCTTTCAAGATATGTCTACATATGTGCCTAGTAACTAGCAATACATCTAAACAAATGATAATTAGGGTTTAAGTTTAGTCATTTTTTAATTTATTAGTTTTTTGGGTATTCCGAAAAATTGTATCCGAAGGATCAAACATAGTTTGAAATTTTTCTACTCATATCTAATTATATACATAATTTCTAATTTTTACACACATTAATCATTCTTTTCATTTAGCTTTTTGTAACTAATGTAATGTAATTCTGTTTCTTTTTAGAAAAAAAAAAATCCTTTAAAAGATTACAAAAGACATAGGAAATAAAAATCAAGAACATGCTCTGGTTGATCTTTTAAAAAGTGCATCTTGGTTTATAAGTATTGAAATGCACTTCCTTTCTTTTTCTTTTTTTTTTAATCCTCATTACATTAAATAATTAAATTGCTTCTTTAAAAGTTTCTTAAGTATTATCTAAAACACCCTTCCATTTTTTTCCTTTAGCCTTCTGCATATTACGTATTTTAATATTTTTATTGAAGACTTGTACTCACATTTTTTCATCTGATGAAGGGTTGTGCTTGTGCTGTAACTTCAAACTGAAGCAATTGTGAAATTTTAAGATTTGGCTGGGTTGTACCCTATGGATCTTTTTTCTCTCTAAAAAACCCTCAATTTTACTCACTTTTCGGTTTTTTAGTTCTCCATCATTCTATGGGTATGGGAAACTTAGGTAATCATAAAAAATTTCGACCTCGGTTTTATAACTTTTTTACATGTTTTGATGCTTGGGGAATCCGATGTTGGTTGGTTTGATAGTCTGTGTACACGATATCTAAAAAAGAAATTACTTTAGAGACGTCGGGCTAGTTTTAAAATACTACTTATGACACTGGCAAAAACTTTATTGATTAGTAACTTTCTAATATGAAAACTTCATAAGTTATTCGAAATTTACAATTTTCTTAATACCGGATAATAGGGCAAAATTTCTAGATTAAAAGGAATATTTTTACTGTAGAAATGTCAGACATGTTTTAAATTATCAGTTCTGGTGATTTTGGGACTTACATTATGAGACTTATTGTATTGGAAATAGTATATGAAATGGACCTTATGCACGATTGGCAACGGCTGTGGGCATTTACCGATTTAAGCAGCTGGTATTGGCTGATAAAGAAGTAAACAAAAGCTCGGCGATTGGCGAAGAAATTTTTGCATACCTGCAGTGACACACAGTGCATTAGATCTATTGCATGAAAACTAAAATATTAAACTAACTCCAAAAAATCAATTAAAAAATTAGGATAACGTAAACGCATTGAATTAAACTGTGGGTAGCGTAATAGGTGGGGCATTTCACTCTGTCACCGCTTTCAAACAATCAAAATTCTCTTAACATTAATGTAGTATGCTTTGTATTAAAAATTTATGATAAATACATAATGGAGAACTGAGCAGATTCCACCTTTGCAAAGTAGTTCACTTTTGTAAGAATTTGATAAAATAAATTAAAATACTAAAGTAATGAAACTTAATTGATTTTAATTATTAAATAAAATAGTTTGTTTTGCTAATTACTTATAAAATAAACAGTTTACGTGCAAAATGAGATTTATTTTGAGTGTTGAGTATTCTTACAAATGTAAGATTTAGCATTATATTCAGATGCTTAGGGCAATAATGTTACAACCAAAAACTAGCTAGTATAATAGATATCTGCTGCGTTCCCTATGATATATTTTCGAAAGAACATACTACATTAATGTTTAGAGCTATGAACTCTGTTGATGACCGTTTTCCAGTCAGAGACAGAAATGCCCCATCAACTAGGCTACCACGTCATCAGCTTTCATACATTTAACTTATACAGATTTGCTGCTTAATCTTATGGATATCATATTTTTTTTTACTTAACTTTTTATATAATAATTCTTAACTGTCTGACATGAATTGATGTTAATAAAGATCGTTGTACGATGACGCAGGTTTCGATACAATAAATATAGATTTCTATAAACACTGAATGACACTTCTAAATAATTTGCCCAAACTAATTCATTGGTCATTTCATTTCAATTCATAATGATCATTAATCACTGGCATACAGTTAATATGAAAGTACTAAAATTTTTAAAGTTTTGAATAGCACTTAGGACTGAAATAAAAATTTAACTATCTCTTAAAAATTAAAGTTATCCAAAAATATGTAAACATATAGCCAGAAGAAAAATAAATGTTTAATTTTAAAACATCCTATAGGTACTCTCATTTAATTCTTAAAAAAATAAAAATAAATAAAAATAAAAATAAAAATCTGAAAGAACCCTTTCCCTTTTCTCCTTTAAAAACTTCCAGGGGGGGGGGGGAGGGGGGAAAGACCACATTTTCTTAAAAAATAAATAAATAAAATAATTCTTTTTTTCAGGTTCTATATGGAGAAAAATGATTAAAAAAAAAAAAAAAAAAAATGAACCTAATCCATTTGGGGGATTTTCTAATATATATGTATTATTACAACACACACATCAGGCTTTATGTCTTTTTTCCAATTATGTTACTACATTAGTTTCTTTAACATATTTTTAACTATACTCACCTTAATCACTCTTGTCTTAAGTCGTGCGTAATTTGTATAAAATATTTCTTCTTCCTTTTTTTCTTTTGTTGCTATATTTGTACCTACTTTTTATACCATATGAAGCATTGTAACATTGCTTCAACTCAAAACAATTATTGTGAATTTTTCCATTTTAAGGTATTGTATTATCAAATTTATTACTTTTAACTATTGCAAATACTAATTACTCTTTTCTCTTTAGTCTTATGTATTTTTTTAAAGAAAATTATCTTTTTAATGTTGTATTTCTTTTTCTTCACCTGATGAGGAGCTGTGGTGTTATTTCATTACAAAATATTATTGGGAATTTTTGCAATTAACAATATTTGATTCCAAAGCATATTTATTACTTTCAAACAACTTTTTTTAAAGATAAAAAAATAAACAAAAATTTATTCATCAAAATGCACATTTTCTTTTCTATTATTAATGTTTATTTGTTAAATTATTTCTTTATAATATCTAAACTATTACTCATCTCAGTCACTCTTCTTTTCAACCTTTTGTAGTTTATGTAATGAAATTATTTTTATTTATAATTATTAAAATGATGCTAACACTTTCAATGCACCAACTATTTTGTTCTCTTCAAATTTTTGACGAAATAAGTTATTTTTTCATAGTTGAATTCTCCCTACATATTAACATGTGTAAAAATCATGTAATTCATTTTGCAAAAAATTTCCTATTTAACCCCTCCCCCCTTCTTTTTATTTTTTTTAATTAAAACTTAAGATTATGTAGAAATCTGAGAATCTGTTTTCACCTTTAAATGTAGAAAGCATCAAATTAAATTGTTCAAATGAAAAAGATTTTATTTACAATAAGAATATTTACATTATTATTTACAATAAAAGTACTTACAATATTAATTACAACAAAAATGTTCACAATAAAATACAGTATTAATTACAAGAAAAATATTCATAATATTATTTACAACCAGTCTCAAAGCTTACATATATTAACTTCAAATGAGCTACTTTACACTGTGAACTTCCTAGAAAGAAAAGGAAAAAAAAAAAAAAAAAATATGTGGAAAGATAACAGAAATTGCTCATCAACTAAAATTACAATTTTACTGTTTCCAAGAAATAGTGACAGTGTTTGAGTCTCAAACAAAATACTTTAATATAAGCTGTGCTTGTGTCGTTGCCTGATATAAATTTAAATTGGCATAAATAAAATAAGAGATTATTAAATTAGTCTTCATAAAAAGAGAGAAAAAAATAAAATAAAAATACAAGTTTAACTCTGGTTTTATCTAAGTATTGTAAGTGTGTAATTAAATTTTAACTAAGCTGTTACATTATTTAACAGATTGACAAATTTAAATATTTTTGTGAAACATTAGTACAAATTACAAGATACTGAATTTTATCTGTAAAAAATACTGCAGCAGCTGGGGCTAATTTACTTCAGTTATAACCCACTAATTTTTTATTAACAGTATTTGATAACTACACACCATGCAAAATAATAAGGACAAAATTTTGTATTTATTACTTTAATTTTGCACTTATAATTTTTTATTTTAACCGCCAGCTGTGCGATGGTTTTTTATAACGATGCAAAACAGTTTAAGCTTAGTTTATCTTATAATTATTAGTTTTATCTTATAAACTAACCAGTCACTATTGCTTGAAAAGGTTTCATTAAAATTCACTCTTTATAATATAAATTCAGATAATCTTATTTACTTCCTTTGGAACATTCAAACCTCTGGAAAAAGAAAAAAAAAAATCCTAGTTAAAAATCGTCCCGGATAAAATACCATTTTATTCATTTTTGTCCACAATTAATTATTTGCGAATTGTAAATTAAAAATTGTCCTTATTCTTTCCATATATATATAAAAAAATCTTTATTAATGTATGTACATAATCAATTTATATATTTCAAAATAGACATAAAATCATCAAAATTAACAATATTTAAAAAATAAATAAATATTTAATTTAGAAATTTTTTCATCAAGCCTGAAAGTTCATTTCAGAAAATTATGGAGTGGAAGGTTGATATTTTATACCAACTATGTGAATAATACCAGAGTCGGGAATCGAACCCGGGCCTACCGCTTTGCGTGCGGATGCTCAAACCATCGAGCTACCCTGGCTGATTACCAGCTAGGCATTTCTCACATAACATTCGTTGGCAAAGTCACCGAGTCTGCAAACATGGTTTGAGCATCCGCAAAGCGGTAGGCCCGGCTTTGATTCCCGGCTCTGGTATTTTTCACATAGTTAGTATGAAATATCAGCCTTCCACTCCATAATTTTCTGAAATAAATAAATATATTTGCATTTTTCACAGAGTGGATGGAAAAGTGATAGTTAATAATTTCAATTTTAATCCCCCCCCCTTCCCCTAGTGCTTTCAGTTACGTTGTCATTTCCTCTCTCATAGTCATAAATATCTTTTAAAAACTTGTTATTAAGCATAATAAAATTAAATAGTTTACATTTCTTTTCTGCAGTTTTTAACTTTCCGAACATACATATGTAAGGAAAGTATTGTAATTTTGTAATCATGATAAAAATTTGAGATGTTGGTATATCTATATGTTTTGAACTCCCATGAGTTCATTTTTGTAATTTTTATGATGATGTACGTATATGTATGCACATGAGTGAACACGATATCATCTAAACACTTTACTTGAATGAGCTAAAAGTTGGTAAGTATGTTATAGGTTACCGTAGCACGAGTATATACTTCTTGGAGAATCTAGCTCATATTTTTTTTACAATGACACAAAAAAAAATTATTTATCATTATGGTTTATGAGCTCAAATTACTTAAAGTGCGAATACTTTATTCGATTTAACTGAAAATTTATATAAATTTTACAGGTCGAACAAACTGTAAAATTTATTTTGGTGAATCATGCACTTTATATATTTTACAGACACAACAAAACTTTCTTTAACATTATGGCCTATGGTCTCAAATTATTTTAAACACTGTCTGAGGCATTTTTATACCTGATTCAATTGAGCTTTAAATTTATATACATGTTATACGTCTATGTCACATGAACTGTATCCATTTTGGTGAATCTAGTACCAATATTTCATTTCCAGAGACACACAAAAGAATTTAGATACATAACATTCCATTAAGTAACATGCTATTTGGGAAAACTAATTAAATACTTTTTATAATTTTCTCTTAACGACTTCTCTTACTTTATTTAAAAACAGTGAATTACTTATGCTCAGAAAGTCGAGTGGAGTCACTTGAGATTTTTATTATTTCTGTTAAAGTTTTTGCATGTTTACCAAATTGGTTATAAATATATATATATACAGTATATACACATATTCACACATTACTATATACATTACTTTTGTGATTAAAAAAAAATATTTGGAAGCAAAATTTAATTTTGTACTTTTTTGATCTAGAATTCCAATTACCAATTAATTAATAATATATTTACAAAATTATCAAATCATTAAATATATATTTAATTTTTAAAACTCTTGGATAAAAAATAAAATAAATAACAAGTTGATATGGTAAGTAAAATATTAAATAAAAGCTATGCCCTGAAAGACTTATTGACATAATTTGTTAAAAACATTTAATTTATTGTTATTTTACCTAGATTAAAAATGTTAAATAAAATATTTCTATGTTAAGTACAAAATGACAAGTAAACATCATAAATTATTTTTAAGATTACCAATTGTCTGTGTATTTGTCTATCATGCTGATCATGGAAAACTAGTATTGAATATTCTCTTTAAAGGGAGTAGTAGGGTGTTTTGGGGTTAAGTTTTATTCTTCATTTTTAACTGACAACATTATTTACTGAACCTAACCCAGAATTTTGTTTTTCTTTTTTTAGGTACAGCATGAAATAACTTTATATATATATATATATATATATTACTCTCAATATCCAATATATAACACTGCAATGATAGTCAACAACAGATTTACTTTGTTACATTTGCAAACTATACATAACTAATGTAATTAACATTTTCTTTACTGACCGTGATTAAAATGAAACCGCACATTTTATAAATCAAATTATTATTTTTTAATAAAATATTTTTATTGCTGATTCAAAGTTAAAAGCACAATTTGTTACTTTAACAGAATAATTTTATGCACTGAATATATACAATTCAACGGATTATATTTTGTCCAGTTTCCAGTGTTTTTTTCAATGTCCCGAACATTTCACAACTAGTATGTTGTGGCCACCACAAGACCTTCTTCTATATTTTCCTGTATACATATTCAATCAGTAACAATAAAAAAAAAAAAAAAAAAAAAAACGAATTTTTTCTAAGTTTTTTTTTTTTTTTTTTTTTTTTTTTTTTGTTAAAAGTAATACATATTCAACCAGTAACATTATATATATATATATATATATATAAAGGTTTTCTTTCTAAGTTTTTTTTTTTTTTTTGTTAAAAGTAATACATATTCAATCAGTAACATTATATATATATATATATAAAAAAAAGATTTTCTTTCTAAGGTTTTTTTATTTTTATTTTTGTTAAAAGTAAAAAAAAATCGATAACTTAGTTTTAAATTATCACAGATTAAAAGTTCAACCATTCGTTTTAAAGGTATTGACGAGATCTTTCGAAAGATACCCATCTTGAAAATTTACCCCCCCCCCCGGAGGGTACTTCCCCCCTCAGGGGGGAAACGATGCCCCCACATGCACAGACATTTTTTCCTAGTTAACTATTACTATTATCAATAACTCATATTAATTTTACAATCACAAGTTAAAAATAACTCTCATTATGTACTTTTATACGAAATTTTGTCCTATACTGCCATGTTAAAAATTTAGAAAAAATGCTATCACAGCGTCACCTGTTGAGCTATTGATCCCCAAATGTAATCAGCACCAGTTTATGTCGGGGACTAACTAAATACCAAATTTGGTTAAATTTCGTTTAAAAAAAAACTGTTTTTTTTTTTTTTTTTTTTTTTGTTAAAAGTAAAAAAATCGATAACTTTGTTTTAAATTATCGTAGATTTATATTTCAACCATTCGTTTTAAAGGCATTGACGAGATCTTTCGAAAGATACCCATCTTGAAAACTTACCCCCCCCCCCCAAGGAGGGGAACCGGTGCCCCCACATGCAGAAAATTTTTTTCGTAGTTAACTACTACTATTATCAATAATTCATATTAATTTTACAATAGTTTAAAATAACGCTCATTATGTACATTTATACGAAATTTTGTCCTATACTGTCATGTTAAAAGTTTACATAAAATGCGATTACAGTGCCATCTGCTGGGCGATTGATCCCAAAATCTAATCAGCACCATTCCATGTCAGGGTGCAACTATATACCAAGTTTGGTTGAATTTCATTCATTGGTTCGTGAGATACGGTGAAAAATACGAAAATTTGCGATCACAGCGCCACCTGCTGGACGATTGATCCCCAAATCTAATCAGCACCATGCCCCGTCAGGTTCCAACTACATACCAAGTTTGGTTGAATTTCATTCATTGGTTCGTGAGATACGGTGAAAAATACGAAAATTTGTCCTATACTGTCATGTTAAAAATTTACATAAAATGCGATCTCAGCGCCACCTGCTGGGCTATTGATCTCCAAATCTAATCAGCACAATGCCCCGCCAGGGTCCAACTATGTACCAAGTTTGGTTGAATTTCATTCATTGGTTCGTGAGATACGGTGAAAACCCGAAACCACAGACAGACACACAGACTGACACACAGACAGACATTTTCTAAAAACTATCAATTCGTGTTCAGGACATCCCAAAACGTGTAGATCCGTCAAAAAACGGACGTCGAAAATTTTCGCGAATCCAATACTTTCTCTATATTACATATAGAAGAAAGTAAAAAAGATGACAAAAAAATACCATTGGTAATGGCCCAAACAATTAACTTTAGAATTCACATTCCATATTCCAATTTAAATATTCCTTTTTATCACATTGTATCTGTCTTCCTCTTTTTCCTATATTGTATGAGATACTGGAAAACTGAGATATTCACATTTGAAAAAAAAAAAAAAAAAAAAAAAAAAACTTCAATGACTTAAATTAATGAACAGTTTAATGTATTAGAAAAATGTTTAAAAAATTTTCGCTTAGTTTGCATGAATTACTCATAAAGTTAATATAATACAACACTAACAGCACATCTCATCCACAAGACATCCTCCGGATATCATATAGATCAAGGGACATCCTCAGGATAAAATAATAACAGAAAGAAGATAGCAATAAAACGTTTAAAGGAAAACAGAAAGGAAAAAATACTACCGCAAAATTGATAGAACACAGTTTGTGGAACAAGATATTGGAGAAGAGCAATACTAATATTTAATAAAATCGGAATAAAAAGGTTTCCATGTATAACGTAAATACAATAAGCTTATAAAAAGCACTCACCTTTTCAGGTCTTTACGAAAACACAGCAATGGTGAAGACGACGAAGTACATAGAAGACAGAAGACATTCGTTTTTTCTCAAAAGCATTGTCACTTAAATCAAAAACTGATCCTAAAAAAAACAAAGTAAATTAGCAGTAAAAATTTACATAAGAATAGTGTAACGTTAAATAAAAACAAGTATAAAATAATCGAATATACTTAGCTTTTCACCGCACTGTTCTTCGAATTCGAAACTGAAATAGCGAGAGCCAAAATATTGTTCTAAAAAGAAGAAAAGTAAATCAGCACTGATAAAAAATATATAAACAGCATAAATTGAAATAAAAACAAGTTCAAAATAAACAGAAATACTTATCTTTTAATCGTATTGTTCTAAGAATTCCAAACCAAACTAGCGAGAGCCAATATATTCTTCTAAACATAAAACATCCCGCTGCAAAACACTGTAGGGTTGCATAGATTTCTTTTCCGACGCCAATAGTGCTTCCGACCATCCAACCACTGCCAAGTACATTGCCAAAGGCTTGATTAGTTTATTCGTCGGCCATCCGCAGGAATGTGGCGCTGGTAGTCATCTCGAAATAGGGACCCTATCAGCCCAATTCACAGCGCGGCCGAGTAGAGAAGCGAGTGAGACGTGACGTAGCCGAAAGCTTCATCTCTACTCCATCGCTGTTCTCGGTAGTAGGAGAAATTGCTATTCCGGGGCCCGTTTTCACTCGCACACGAGTCGTGCCAGCTGATCGATAAAGCAAGCGAGAAGGCGTCACTAAGGGTGCTACCACGAACACATCGAAATGTTTCGATGATCGAATGTGACGTCACTTTGACGTAATGTTTCGATGCGAATTTGAATTTTCGATCACTTCGTACTCTGAGCCAAGCGCATCGAAAAGTTTTGATGGTAAATCCATCGAAACACTTTCGATGAGGAATTACCGAGTGAAACTGTTTACGATAGCTCGTTTCGTCATACTTTTCGTCTGCTACTGCTAAAGGGAAACATGTTTGTTTTTCTTTTTATTTTTAATGTGAATGTGAATGGGTAAAATAAGTTTTTTTCTCTATATGTACATTGAAGTAAATTTTATTATTATGTTGGGCTTCTACATACGTATTACGGAGTAATATGCACGGTTATTTATTTATTTTTAAATAAAGATATCTTAAAACTTCACCGACGGATTGCAGTTTTTATAATTTCAATTTCTGAACTTTATATTGGTAATAATTTTCAGAAGTGTTAATTATCAAAAAATAACTAATCAAAAAAAAAAGATCGTTATTTTTTAAAAAGTTTTATATTATGCTGTGATTTGCCTATTATCAAAACATGTAAAGTTTTCTTAATTTAAATAGCTAAATGAGGCAGTAAATTTTAACTTTTAGGGATAATAAAATTCTTTCATTGGTAAATATACTGGTTTTTCACTTTTAGGTATATACATAATTTTTTCTAAATTGTTTTGATATTAACTGGATGAAAAAACCCTCTTGTAACAGAATATCACAAATGTCACCATTTGGGCATCTAGCTTTCTTATTTATTTATAAACATATATTGTAAATAAGAAACAAAGTAAGATAAAACATAATATATTATGGGGCAAATTTTAAGTGATGCGGCATGCTTGTTTTGTGCTCTCAAGTTCAAAACTGGGGCCATTATGGCATGTCTGTGTTTCTTGAAAAGCTATAATCCAATTGAAAGATTTGATTCGAAGAAAGTTTACAAACAATTTCCAGATTTATTGTTAGCAAAAGTGAATCAGCCTGATGAGGTATCTTCTGTGTGTTGTCTACAATTCTGAATATTTAAAAACTGTGGAATTTAGTGGAATGAAAATAATTTCATCACATATTCATCAGAAATTGTCATCATTTTTCATTAGAAGTTGTTAAATCATGTGAAGTGCAGTGACTTCATACATGTAAGTATTAATAGATTTAATTATTTTGTGTGTTCCATTGATATTTAAGTCTGTATATATGTTAAAGCTTGTAAAGTAATTTTTCGTAATTAATATATGTGAATGTGTTACACTTAATGCAATAATGAATGCATTTTCGAAAAAAAAAAAAAAACCTTTTATACTTTGTATACATGGCTGAATATCACATAAATGTGCATTTTAGTGTTTCAGGTCTTTATTATTAATTTTAAGCAAATAAATTGTAAAATTTTATTATTATTATTTAGAAGTACCTTTTTAAAAAAGCATCAAATCATAAAATGTGAGTTTATAGCAAATTCAGTATTTTTTAGAAAATTTTAAACCTTATAATCGTCATTTTCGTGACTGTCTCCAAGACCAAATGTTTACATACAAAGTATGTTTTTTACTAAAAAAAATAAAATGATAATTATAATAATTGTTAATTCTTGTAAAAAAAACTATTTGTTTTCAAAGGAAATTTTTTTTTCTTTTTAATTACGTTAATTTTCATGCATGTGTAATTAAAATGCTTGTATGCAAGTCTTGACGACATTTTCTTGACACATGAAAATAACTTCATATATCATCAAGGGATGGTGCCACCATTCACTTTTTTTAAAGTTTAAGATCAGAAATCAACATTGACGATATGTGGGGGAAAAAAATCTCAAGAAAATTGAAAACAGGTAAGAGTTAACATTATTTTTATTGTTTACATGCTGTGCGTACTTTTATTGCTTGTCATTTTCGAGATGCATAAAAAATAAAAAAATATTATTATAAAATTTAGAACAAAGTTTTATTTTAATATAGAATGACGACCAGAAGAAGAAAATGTGACGATATCAGCTTAGTGAAAGCATGTTTTTCAGTACAGAACGAATTATTGACGATTTGTCATTTTCGTGACGGTCATTTTTGTGACGTCACGAAAATGACATTTGTTGCAGATTTACTATTTTGTAAGCCCTGGATTTAAATAATTTTTTATTTTGAGATAAAAGATTTGTTGGTGTAGGATAAGCTTTATATTTAAATATTTAAAGTACTTTCCGGTATCCAGGTAAATATAAAAAAATTACATACGACATTAATATTAAGATACAATTAAAAAAACAAACTTTTAATTTTTTTTTTTTTTTTTTTTTTTTTTTTTTTTTGCCCCTTTTAAGGTGTCATTGAGAATGTTACTCAAAATATTTTACTTGTGTCATTTATGGCAAGATGCTGAAAAAATAAGTTTGCATGGCCTGAGAAAGAGGATGTCCATGAAATTCAAGTGCCACATACTTTGTGCAAAATTAGGAATTCTCCTGAACCTGCTTCAAATAGATATTTTAAACTTCAGGATGAAGATTTTAATAATGTTCAAAATGCTTTTTCTGAATTTAATTCAGTTAATCATTAAACTTGTAACTACAAGGATTTTAATACAATAAAATTGCTTGATATTCTCATTATTGCTCTTTCTTTTCCCTTCACAATCTTTTCTCTATTGTTCTAATAAGTTCCATTTTTAATATTACATGGTCCTATTTCATTGACAAACAATGTTATTTCAGTGAAAAATAGTCATTTTGACAAATATTGTCATTTCAGTGACAAACAGTCGTTTCAGTGACAAACATTGTCATTTCAGTGACAAACCAGTCATTTCAGTGACATCATTTTTTGACATCTTTAAATGCTATAATTAAAAATTTAATGCAAGTAAACTAATTATTTCCAGTTTATAGTCAAGAGGTATGCAGTCTATGATATTTCCCATTGATATAATTTATGTTTATAAAAAATTAAATTTAAATTTATTTATTTATTTATTTAAATTTTAAATTTTTGGGTTTTTTATTTTATTTTATTTTTTAAAATGGGAAGAACTTTTTAGAAAAGCCTAAGTCTTGTATTTTTTAATGAATCTAAACCACAAAAAAAAAAAAAAAATTAAATGGTAATTTTGATTTTATAAGATAATTAAAATTATAAATTTTTATTGAAAAATTTCAATAAAATTAAAAAAAATTATGATCGATCTCTGTCAAACTCAGAATTTATTTAAGATGTACTTACTGACTTATTTTCAAAAATTTAAATTAAAATACAAAGTTTGAAAAAAAAGTTTAAAAAAATCCAAAATGCACACTTATGTGATATTCAGCCACATACAAACTTTCAGGGATTGATCCAGGTTTAATCTTCCATTTTTACAATCACCATTTATACTGCTTAATGTCAAGTTAATAGAGTTTTGTTGAGCCAAATTAAGGCATTAGGCATTAATTAAAAATAATACTGAAATGAAAGCATGAAAATATTTAATAAAAGGATCACTTTTATAAAACAAAGTCTAGTGCAGGGGATCATTTTATGAATTTGAATTTTGTGAAGGGTCCCTTTTTATGATGCAGAAATTTATGAAGGGCCGCAAAAGGGACCCAAATTTTGCCTTGATTGAACCCAGACTTTTACAAAAAATTCATAAGTTGTGTAAGAGATTGTTGAAATGATGTTGAAGTTTCATATACCATATTAATGTGTGTTTGTGACATACTTTCATTTATTTTATTTATTTCGCAATATTCTTTGTAAAAAATTTCTTTGGAATTCCAAGCAATTAACACATATGAATAATTTTCTGTGCACTACCTATAAATTTTAGCAAGACACATCTCTCAGGACAATGACTTCGTAGAATGAGATTGTTTTGTGTGAATCAGAGTCTGAACAAGATGAGCTTGTAAACAAAAGTAAATTTTTATATGAGCTGGGCCAGCAAAGCATAATCAACATTTTTATTTCAAACTCTTAAAAAAGAATTTTTTCTTTTTTTTAAGTAAAGGTTAAGAGTTTTATTTATAATATAAATACTGCATAAAAGTTGGAAAAATAAAAAATTAGGGTAAGATTGACTTTCTACTGCCTCTTATGTTTAGAATATTTCGTGAGTACACTAGATAAACATTCTGTAGAAGTTATGAGCTTTCTGTTTACTTTTGCTTCTTTGCATCATCTGTTATGTAATTCACTGCTGCGTAACACAGATTGGGTTGAAGTTTGTCATTTAGCGTGACTGCATGCATGTTTTTTCTTTTCTTTTTTTCTTTGAAAAAGAAAGTATTTGAATTTTTAGACATATTTCTGACGTTTATGTCAGTGGTGGTCTGGTTTGTTGGTTAAAGGTACTTTCTGTATATATATTACTTAAATAGTCCATATGGCTGTCCATTCCGTATTTCTGAATGAATATTACCGTCAATGAATGTTAAGGAAATATGATAAGTACAATGAAAGATATTTTTCTATTGGCATAGTTTGGGAAATAGGGTGTGCTTGAGTAGTGTATGAAAGAGAGTTTAATTGTGTCTTTTTATGTTTGGCCTGTGTGTAATGAAAATATGATTTTAACAGAATGTAAAGTTAAAATCAATGGTTTTGCATGGATGTATAGAAATTGTTTTAAAGTGAAAGAAATGAGGCATAATATGTGTCATAATGTAAAGAAAGGGTTGTGGTTTTCTAGTAGTCATTTGATTATTCCCCCCCCCCCCAATCAAATGACAGATATTGACATTAAATCAGAAGGAAGTTTGGAGGAGGGGGGGGGGGGGAGTATATCAAAGGCGAAGGTGCTTCATGAATTACAGACATGAAACAGAGGTAAGTGAGCTGTGATTTTCTATTTTTTTTTTTTTTAATTTTTCATCTATGCAAAGTGTACAGGCATGCGTATTACTGATATTGCGAATTGGAATTTTGAGTATTTATTTCATGTGATTGTATGTTCTAAGTTTTATTAACTGACTGCTGAACTAGAAAATGTTTTACATTTTCAAGTTTCATGCATTTTGAGATATGAGTATCCAGTGTTCTTTTTTTTCCCCCTATCTATGCGAAGCATACAGACATACACATTGCTAATTCCCACGATTGGGAATTTTGAGCATTTATGCAGTGTGACTGTGATTGTGCGCTGTAAGTTTTATTTTTTATTTGTGATTGGTTATGATTTCATGATTATTTAGTAATTTTTCCTGAACTAACAAAGCATTAAAAAAAACTGAAAAAACTTAATAAAAATAGCCAAATAATAAAAAATAAATCCAGCAGTTCATAATTTTGAGATGTAAACATTAAGAATTTAGTGGAATTCATGAGTAGAAAGGTGGAAATTGCGACAGTAAAAAAGAAAACAGTAGATAAGCCTGATGCTAGGGTTAGCCAATGCTAGAGAAACATTTTGCTCACTCTACGAAGAAAAATATTTATTGAGGAAATACACTGTTATGTAACTCCAGACATAATAGTTCTACTTTTCTTGGAGACGGGTAGAAAGTTGTGTCCTCTAGTTATAAAAACTAAAGGTTGAAAATGACAATGCATTTTTAAAATATTTTAAGCCAATTGTTTTGAATCCCAGCTGCTTTCGGCAGCGTTTATATGACTCAACAAGAAAATTTATTTTTAACTTACTTCCCGACTAGCTAGATATTTGAAACTTTCAGAATAGTTCAGAACACGGTGACAATGCATTTTTTAAAATACTTTTAGCTAACTGTTTCAGATCCCTGCTGCCTTCAGCACCGTTTATTATATTTTTAAGCAGTCATGTAACTTCCCGACGAGCTGGACATTCGAAACTTTCAGAATAATTCAGAACATGGTGACAATGCATTTTTAAAAATATTTTTAGCCAACTGTTTTGGGTTTCCGCTGCCTTCCGCAGCGTTTACTATATTTTTAGATATCATGTAACTTCCCGACAAGCTAGACATTTGAAACTTTCGGAATAGTTCAGAACACGGTGACAATGTATTTTTGAAGTGAAAACTTCTTTAGGTGCGTTGAGCACCTTTGGGTGAACAAAAAACATGAAACTCATGCCATCGTCAGCGAAGGCTTTCCATGAGAATCAAAAGTGGAATTTGAGATTTCAGCTGATTTACACGTTTTGAGGTGTCCTGAATGGGTTTTCTTTTGTTTCTCAGCTACTAATTAAAATAATTTCATAAGTAATACATCATTTGAAAGCTTTGTTGAGTTGGAATCGAACAGTAACTTACAGAAATTTCTACTGCCAGATGGCGCTGTAATATTTTGAAATTTCAATTTCTAATTATGATTAAATTATTTTTAATACATCATTCAAAAGATATTTTAAAGTTCTTTTATATTATCGAAAGTGGAATTCGAGATTTTACCTGATTTACACATTTTGAGGTGTCTTGAATGGATTTTCTTTTACGTATCTCAGCTACTAATTAAAATAATTTCATAAGTAATACATCATTAGAAAGCTTTGTTGATTTTGAATCGAACAGTAGATTACAGAAATTTCTACCGCCAGATGGCGCTGTGATATTTTAATATTTCAAATTCTAATTATGATTAAATTATTTTTAATACATCAATCAAAAGATATTTTAAAGTTCTTTTATATTATCGAAAGTGGAAGTCGAGATTTCACCTGATTTACACATTTTGAGGTGTCCTGAATGGATTTTCTTTTGTATCTTAGCTACTAATTAAAATAATTTCATAAGTAATACATCATTTGAAAGCTTTGTTGATTTTGAATCGAACAGTAGATTACAGAAATTTCTACCGCCAGATGGCGCTGTGATATTTTAATATTTCAATATTTCAAATTCTAATTATGATTAAATTATTTTTAATACATCATTCAAAAGATATTTTAAAGTTCTTTTATATTATCGAATGTGGAATTCCAGATTTTACCCGATTTACACATTTTGAGGTCTCCTGAATGGGTTTTCTTTTGCATCTCAGCTACTAATTAAAATAATTTCATTAAGTAATACATCATTAGAAAGCTTTGTTGATTTTGAATCGAACAGTAGATTACAGAAATTTCTACCGCCAGATGGCGCTGTGATATTTTAAAATTTCAATATTTCAAATTCTAATTATGATTAAATTATTTTTAATAGATCATTCGAAAGATATTTTAAAGTTCTTTTATATTATCGAAAGTGGAAGTCGAGATTTCACCTGATTTACATGTTTTGGGGTGTTCTGAAAATTTAAAAACATGATACATTAAAAAGTACTTTTTATCTTTTAATTATTTTATTTTAATCTTAATGTTTCTGAAGTAAGCACACATTAAAATATTGATTGTGACAGTACAGATTTTCATAAATAACAAATTAATGGTTTTCAGTAACATTTTTTTCCCTCCTCTGTTTTGATGTTTGGAATGTGAGCATAAACCGAAATACTGACCACTTTAATCTACAGATTTTCATGGCAAAAAAAAAAAAAAAAAAAGAAGCCTTTAATTTTTTTTCTTTTAAAAATATATATTTTAGCACTTTTCTTTATTAGACTGAATCTGACATTTTTTTATGCAATCCATGTTAGCTCATTGGTGTGATTTACATTTGGAAAGTAAATTATGCCATTTTGGCCATGAATTAAAATATTTATCGCAATTTTGTAAGTAAAGTCCTTGGCAAGAATTTCCGAATTATTTTGGTGCTAAATTTCATATTTTGCTCAGGGAATTCTATGCTAAATCTGTTCCATTTCTTTCATGTAATTTTTCTCTAATTTGATTTAAAAAAAGTAAACAATTTTTTAATTTGGATATAAATAATAAATATACAAAAATAGCTTTAAAAAAAGTGCCTTGCCCCTTAAATTAAATAAAGTTTCTGAGTTTTTTTTTTTTTTTTTTTTTTTTTTTTTTGTTTGTTTGTTTGTTTAAGGATCATTTAAAAATTGATCATAATTTTTTAATTAGCATTATGCATCAAAAACATTTCATTTTTTTATTAAAACAAAAAATTTGTAAATGCAATCTATATGCACAGTGGAGCAGCGTGAAACCGACATTTGTCCATCTGTGTCTGTGTTTACATTCTTAATGTCTATAGACATTTATTCTTATATTTACTAAATGTACGATATTTTCCCTAGCGATCGATGGATAAAATTTACAACTCCTTTTTGAATAGGCGAAAATCACTCTTTTTTTTTTTCTCTGACAATCAGCAAAATTTTATTTCATTTGTAATTGACAAGTAAATTTTGAGATTTTCTTTACGAGAACATACTGACGAATTTTGCAATACGTCAAATTGACTGACTGTTTTGTAATTTTTTTCTGGCAATCAACTGATAATTTTTTCTGACACATAAAAGAATTTCCGTATGGCGCCATTAGATTATGGCTTTTAAGTGCAAGTTAGTTATCTGTAGAACTTGAAGTCTCCATCTTTTCTCATGACACTTTTAGAGATTTTTTTTTTTTCTACCACTATTTTTATACAATAATCTCTTATGGTGAAAATTTCTGTGTAAAAATAGAGATAGCACAAATGGCAGAATTTTTTTATCTTTGAAATAGACATTAAAAGTAAGGAGACTTTGTTGCAATTCTTAACCTGATGAGCATGACTTCCTTGGGGGCTACACAATTTCCCCTGATCCCACGAGTTTTTTTATTAATAACTTTGCACAATTAATACAGTAAAAAATCCTCATACAAATATACTAGTGAGAGCATCAGAGTAAAAAGGCAGGGCTGTAGCTATCTTGTGAGGCCACCATAGAAATATATAATACATAATAAAACGGGTATTTGTGTAAGGGGAATGTAAATTCAAAAAGGATTTAATGTCCTTATGATCATGATACATAACATGAAAATAAATCACAAGATTAGTACTTCATTGAAAATAAAATAGTTTTCCTTCACAGGTTTAAATCTTTGAACAAAAATAACATTGACTGTTACCAAAAATTATAATGAAATTCCTCTATACTTTACTTTTAACACTCACATGGAAATTATTTGCATAAAAACTTTTTAAAAAGGAAAAATTATTCAACACCTTCTGCATCTACAAAAATCTGCATTTGTAATATGTCAACAGAAATTTTAAAGTGTTTCACTACACTATCTATTAAAAAGATATCTTATCCAAAAGTTTCAAAAATATTTAAAGTAATTAAATTAAAAATAGTCCAAAATACATTTGTAAATATGAGTCAGGCTGACTGCCAAAATGACAAGTGAAATACGAACCTGGATAGCAGTAAAGTGGTCAGTCATATGTGAAAATTTTAAAATTATGTACTAATGAACAAAATATTTACTGAAAAATATTTTATTCATTAGTACATAAAAGTACATTTTTAAATAAGTATTTACTGAGACTTGTGAAGGAAAATAACCTAATTTTGAAGAGCAATTTTCCTGTTTCAATAAAAGAAAATGAGTATGCAGTCGGTAACAAAATTATTGAATCACATAACCCCAATTTTTTTTTGTTTTTTAGTTTTATCGCTAATTTTTATCATCGTCTCACTTTTTAATAAACAGCATAAAGACTCGACATATATTTATTTAACAAAACAGAATTCGGTGTACATCTTTTAAATAAGAATTATTGCTAGCCCTTCAATAATTTTACTGCTAACTTTAATGTCACATCTTGAAGGTTTAGATGCGTTTATAATTTAAACTAACAATTTTTAAAAACAAAGGCTATTTCGATATGTTTATAAAATGAATCATGCGAAATACAATAGTAAATAACTGTAAACTCTCTTTTGTTTATTTATTTCATGTGTACAAGATTTCTTGTTTATCAACAAATATTCATGATTACAGTTAACTGTTTAAAGAGATCTCCCAAAATATTTCTCGAATTTTCATTGGCTAGAGTAAAAAGAAGAAGAAATCAAATTAAGTTCCTCCTTATCCTGGACGTCATGTCCGCTTGGGTGGAGCTTATTCCTTTTCGTTAACGAACCCTCTTTTCGATCGATGACTTTAGAGTACCGCTTATGCGATTTATCGAAAAACTCCCGTCGTAACGAAAGAGTTTCGATCTACGTCATCTTTCGACGATCGAAACGTTTCGATGTGTTCGTGGTAGCACTATAAAATGACGACAGTTTTACCGATTATGATAGAAAACGTAGCGATATAACCAATAGGAAAGTTTCATCGGAATATTGTTTGTAATCAAAAGCACGTTGTGAATGTATACTGCGTAGTTGTAGAAAAGGTTATTTACGACAAGTTTTTCCAACAATATTTATCTAAGTTCGTAATTTCGGACTGAAATATTATTGTTTTATGTATGTGAATAATGAATATTTTGTCATATACATAAGCATTAATTATTCGGTCATCGGCAAATTGGATTAAACGATTTCTTCTGAACATCTTCTTATAATGGAAAAAAAAGCGTTATGAAGATAAAAATATAATTATAAGCTGTAAATAGGTAAGTAGAGTGATTTATATATTCTTGCTTGGTTATTAAATTTCAATTGAAAATTTGATATATATATATTCTTAGTATTGATATAAAGATTTTTGTTTTAAATAATGTTACATCACATACACAAAGTTTAAATAATAAGATTGTTTGGCATTCCGATAGTTGCATTTTTGTATTACAAAGAAATTTATTTATAATCAATTTTAGTAGGTAAATGTACAAATTGGACATTCTATTGTTAAAAAAAAAATAGCTTTTATAGTAGGTTGTAAACATGTTAATTACATTGAAGAACTTGTGTTTATTATTTTTGTAAAATGGACATAACATTTGACTTATAAATATTTCGCAGGATAGTATAATACATTTTTCTTGTTTTCACCATTACATTATATATGTATAAATAAAAATTTGAACTCACAAACTTCAGAAATTTTCATAATTTATAATTAGCATGGGGAAAATAAAAACGCTAGATATTTCCTAGACATGCACAAATTATTTAGTATTTCTTCAGATTTTCCGATACTTTTTGTATTGAGATCAATATTTCCAAACAGAGTAATTTGTTATCGAATGTCTAAATATTCAGCTTCATTATTGCCAAACATAGTAACTTTTTGTGATATTTCTAGCATTGAAAAAATGTGCAATCACTTCTTCACTTATTTATTTTCAAGAGATATTTGTTAAAGAGCATAAAAAACTATTTTGAATAGTAAATATGATTAAAAAGATATAAAACCTATTGCCAATAAACACAATATATGTATATATACATATACATATAATACCTAGTGTGGACACTAGATGAAATCATTCTATATCAATATTTATATTATTTTTACACACAACTCTACATATTACTATATACATGACAAGCCAACAATTTTTCGTCAAATGTGACTCTTTATAGCAATATCTTTACAGTAGAAAATACTAAACATAAAAATTCTGTTTTAAAATATTTTTTCTCTTTAATCAGAGAAAAATTATTAAGTCTTTTTGCTATTTAAATTAAAGAAAAGAAATAGATGCTCCATATTTCAAATATCCCAAATATCATTCTTTATTATTTACTAAAAGTAATCAGTATCATATACTATATTTAGCAATGCTGAAAGCACCGAGTGAAACCATATTTCTCTTAATATAGTTATAAAAATTTCTTTAAGCAAAATCTTGTATAATTTATCAAAATAGAAATATAAGTCCCTAATTTATCTAAGTATATCTTATTATTCTACTATGGTGCTTTACTTTTTTAAATAATAAAAACAAAGTACTTATTTTCATTGAAATAAAAATTAATAATTTCATGAATTCAGAGTGGAATCCAATAGCGAATCTATTGACTTATTATTTATATTACAATTTACTGTTGATTTTTTTATTTATCTAAAAATTAATAATAAATTTTATTTTTCATTAAAAAACTCATACTTCATTCCCTAGAGAGAGAGAGAGAGAGAGAAAACAATCCAATAAAAGTTTTGTATAGAGAATTGAAAGTTAACAAAACTTAAAAATTGTTTGATTCAAGGAGAGTAATGTAAATTTGCACAATGTTAAAATCACTGTCTAAAAACAATAGTCGTGTAATGCAGTATCAAGACAACTAAAAAATAAATGTTCCCACTTCCATGGACCATAATAAAAAAATTTCTAGCACTAACATTACATTACTGCTGTGTACAAGTTTGTCAAAAGATTATTGTAGCAACCGTAAGACAGGTGCCAATACTTAGACATTCTTTCTCCCCCAAAAGTGATAAATTGCTAAATATTAGCACCTACATGGATGAAACTACCTAACATTGAAAAGCACTGAAAACAACTATTTGGGATGCAAAATAAATGACCTATTATAAAAAAAAAAATATCTATTAAAATCTATAACAAATGATATTTAGAGAGTTGTTAAAACATTATAATGCAAATTAAACATTCAAAATGAGAAATTTCTATAAAAACAAAATAATCTAACATGAAATTGAGAGACAACATAAGTTTGAAAATTTGGTTTGCATGATTTACAAAATAATTTGCATGTCTGTTTATCTCTTACATTCATTGCTTAATATGAAAGTAGTATGCATGTTTTTATTTAATATCTTGTGTCATAAAAAACTATTCTCTTGTTATGATGGTAATGGTAAACTTAAAAATTGTTTGTTTATTTATTTAAACTTTCCAAAAAAGTTAAAAGGTATTTATGACTTGGTTGATTTTTTTTATTATTTTTTATGACAGTTGTTGAAAATTGTTTATTCACAGTTTATGTCTCTACATAAATTGTTTTCATAACTTTTGTCATGTAAATAATAGTTTGTTGGATTATTTCAAGAATATCCATCAAATAAAATTCATTCATAAACTAAAGCATTTCTTTGAAAATTTCAATATTCTCGAAACTGTTGCATTATAACATGGGATCTCTTATTATAAACAAGCCAAATTATTTATCGCCAAATGTGACCTTTAACAACAACCTCAAGACTTTTGTTATGAAACAAACAGAAGCAAAATCTATTTTTAAACACAATTTTCTCTTTGATTAATTGAAAATTGATAAAATCTTTTTATTTCTTAAATCTGAAATATGTATAAATTTATGGACAGGTGCAGTATAATACATCATTTAGCAACTTTTCAAAATTGTAACCAAAAGTCATCAAACTGACATTTTAGCATTTTGAAGCAATTTGAAAGTTAGCTATAATTCTGTGTTTCTCTAGATAATGACATGGTAGTTTTTTAACACACATATATAGGTATCAATAACATACAATTTAATTAATGAAATAACATTAAATCGTCTTGCAAATAATAAATTAAATAGATTTATACATTCAACGTATGTTATGAAATACAATCTAACTTCATAGAATTATTAATTGATATTTGAAGGTAGAATTTATAGACTAGGAAAGTTTTATTTTTATCAATGAAAACAATCGTTTTTTTTTTTTTTTCGTTTCTCAAAAATAAAAAACATAATATAATAACAATAATATACCTAGGTAAAAATATTGACTTTTATGTTACTTTTGATAATTTATAAAGAGATTTTATTTAAAGAGATTTTATTTAAAGAGATTTTATAACTATGTTTTAAAAAAATGTAATTTAACCCATGCTTTAAACTCAAATATATTTAATAACAGCTAAATATTTAAGTTAAATTACTAGTTTATGGTTTTTTGATGATTTTTCACATAATATAAACCATTAAAAACCTGTGAATCCTGTATGAAAATTATTTGATAGGTCTTTTCAATTGTGATATGATTTTTCGGGGAGAAATTCAGTTGTTAGATAAGATATAGGCTACACAAATGCATTAAATTTTAAATTTTATTTATAAAAGTAAAGCTTGAGATTTCTTGCTCTTGAATTTGAACAAATAATTGTATTGCAACAATTTTTTTGTCATTGTATTCCTTAATGTATATGTTTTCGAAATATGAATGAAGAAATTATCCTTTTTAATAAAATTCTTCATTAATAAGGTTGTAAACATGAAAAAATGTATAATTTGCCAATGGTCTAATAATTTGGAACTGTAAAACTTTTTTAATTTATTCCTTAACGTTGTTAGTTTCCTTTCTTTCTTCAAACTACCATTCCTAAAGAGTAATTATCTTCTTATTCACGACTACGTATTTGTGAAAATAAAGTGGTGTAAAAAACTTGAGGATACTAACCTCATTACGGAATAAATTAAATTTATATGCGAAGGATATAACATATGTTTGTTTTAAGGTACTTTAATGCATGTGAGGTCACCGAACATAAACACAATTTTATGAAATTAATAATATAAAATAGAATCCAAGCTACTATATTGGAATTCAGAAATTCTGTAACTTTAAGAAATACAGTGGAACCTGTCTAAAGTGACCACCCTAGGGACCGGCTAAAATGGTCATTATACGCAGGTGGTCACTTTATAAAGTCTCTTTAACCCCTTAACGCGCGGTGTCCTCGCCACGAGGACGCAAAATTTAAGATCCAGCTGCAAAAATTCATCCCGGAAATATTTTAGAAAAATTCACGTTTATAACATATCAGAAAAGGCCGGTTTTTTAAACCTTAAAATTTAAAATTTCTTTTAGTTTAATTTAGTTCATGAATTCCGGTGGCAGTATAATTTAAATGTTTCAAATTGTCTTGCGCCGCAAAGGGTTAAAATTGGAAAATGGTCACTTTAGTCACGAAAATGGTCACTTTAGTCAGGTGGTCACTTTTACAGGTTCCACTGTATTTTGAAATTAATAACATGCACATTGTTTTTAAAAACACTGCTTGGCATGAAAAGTGCCCCAACACAATTTTATCAAATGCTAATGTGAATGACCTCCTAATTCTGAATATGACGCCCATTTTGCCCTATCACCCACTGCTTTTTAGAGACGATCCACTATTTTTATCATTTTTCGGTGATTTTGTGGTTATAAATTTTATTTTTAAGGGGGGAGAGAATTATTTGAACTGTTAAATATCTTCCGAGGGGCTAGAGAGTTGGAAAATTCTAAAACACGAACAGTTGAGACAAGTGGAAAATTTAAGGGGGGAATTTGCCACTGAAATTATTAATTATACTTCTTAAATTTTTTGAGTCTATTATCAGTGTTATTAAATAAACATTATATAATTTTTTTTTGTTTTTAAGTGTTAAATTAATTCTTTTTCGTTCTCCAAATTGAATTCATGGTCATAGAATTACCGAACAGTTACAAAAATTGAGGGAGGGTGTGGTGTTTCTAGAAAACGTAGGGTGACTGAGCAAAATGGAAGCCATATTCGGATTCAGCAGGCCATTTTACCTAAGAATCAGCAAGAATAATATGAGAGCTCGAATTTTTTTTTTTTTTTTTTTTTTTTTCTCAGCGTAGTGAAATCTATTAGATTTTTCCAATTTAATATTTTAAATTAGAATACGCCACTGAACAATACTTAATTATAAAGTTCACACCGGAGAAATAATAGAAATCTAGTGCAATATACAAAATTTCACCGAGGCGGTGATGTTTACCAAATATCTTCTGTGGATAAAGAGTTCTAGAAAGAAGCTACCCGGTGAGTAGCTTTAATGTCCTGTAGAAGTGCGATGTAATTGTTTTTTTTTTTTTTTTTTTGCCCGCAATTGCTAAAGGCGGTCATTTTGACAGGAGTAGGTTTTCATAGAAGTTTTGATTTAACTTCGTAAATTTAATCTGTGAATTTAAGAGTTATTATGACTTCTCATTGTCTCTCTATCCTACTCACAGTGTAGTAATTTTCTGCAAAAAGTTCTCAAATTTTATATCTAGTCATTAATTTTCACTTAAAAAAAGTGCGTAAACTCTTTATCCTGATAAGGTACTGATCATACTTAATTCCACCGAAGGAAAATTATCTCATCCAAAGTTGTGCTTTGCCTGCGATAATTTTATTCGTGAATGACATGTTATAATTGAACTTTTAAAGTACTATTTGTGCTGGATTTTTAAAAAAGTTTTGTGATTTGCCGAGAAGAAAGTATAATTCATTCCGTATAAATGTTTTGTGAAACATAGTAAATTTCCATTCAGATTTTGGCTTAAAAAGTGTTTCGTATTATGTTAATTTTGATAAGGAAAGTGTTCATGACTTCGGTTGGTCTGCTTGTCTGTCCGCGCTCTAACTTTTAAATATTCATGCAATTCCTTGAAACTGATATATGTTAATACTGATATGACCAAAATTCGCTCTGATAAGTTTCTATTGAAAATGGTGTAAATACCAGCAGTAGTTTGTGTACAAAGACAACCAAAATAATTCTAAAGTAATGCTGTTGCTGCTTACTTGTACGTTTGTTTGCTACCGGAAATTATTTATAGAAATTTTTAATCATTTTTAAGCAGTTTTTGGTTAATCATATTGATTTTTTAACCGATTTCAAAAAAGCAGGAGGTTCTCAATTCAGACCTTATGCATAGCGACCGATATTTTAATTTATTCCGGAGTAATTTTAGCCCCGCCTTTATTTCGCACCACTTTATATACAGAAAAAATTTCTCTAATATATAACTTCGATCAAATAAGAAAAAATTACTTAAAAAAAAAAAATAAGTGGTACGAAATAAAGGCGGAGCTAAAAGTTCTCCGAAATAAATTAAAATATTGGCAGCTATGCGTATGTATTTTTTTTTTTTTTTTTTTTGTTAGCTCATAACTCCTGAACAGTTGCTCCGATTTTGATACATTCGTTTTGTTGTAAAGGTCTTGGTCTGAAATAGGTCCCATTGCGATATCTTTATGATCAAAAGAAAATACAGGGTGCCCACGAAAAAGAGTCCCGACTCTTTTAACTACTGAACGGCTGCAGCTATAGTCATAAAAGTTGTATGTAAGTATAGTAAAGTGGTCATGCGCAACGTGATTCAACCGCCTACAGCGCCATCTGGTGGAAAACTGTGGAGTTGGCGTTCTTATCTCGAAAACAGTTCAGGTTAGGGAAAAGAAGTGAATTACAAAGTTACAGGATATCATCGATAGAATTTTTTAACTATAACTTTTTTCTTCGATTAAACATAATGATTTTTTTACAAAAAAAAAAAAAAAAGAACTGGTGTGAAGTAATCGTTCAACTTGGTTCCTATGTAAAGCATTCTGTGAAAGATACAAATCATATTTTAATACTTCTGTATTGCAGAAAACATAAATAAAGACGACTTTGATTAATCACATACACAAAGTCCTCTTTTGTATAGAATATTGTACGCTTGGTATATTGTTTAACTATTATTACAGGGCTACAAAAAATATTCATATACAAATTGCTTGAATTGCATGTCTAGTTGTGCTAAGCTATTTTAAAACTTCCCAACATAATTTAAGAGGGATTACGATACGGCTTGTCGATCTGTCTATCAGTCTTTTATCTCCCGTAAGTATTCATGGAATTCCTTCGAATTGATACATGTTAGTTAAATAAATCGACAGATTTTTCCAACTGAAAATGGTGTAAATAAATACCACGACTGGTTAGCATGTATAAAAAACCAAGTAATTTTAATATATTAGTAATAGTTCTTATATATTTTCTGATTCATTTTAATAGATACCTATGAAATATATATATATATAGCATATTTTAATACCTTTGTACGCAAACATTTATTTTGACAATGAGGTATAATGTGCTGAGCATTAATGTTTACAGGAACATACAAAAATATTCAGACTATTACAGGTTATGTTTGAAAAATACTAAGATTGCACCAATAGTTGCGTTCAGTGATGTATTCGAGATTTAATTTCCTGAAGGGCAGAACTAAGTTCGGTATTGTGCATAGATATACAATAAATCTCCTGTTTCACTATATACAGAAACTCTGCATGTGTTGCTCTTAATGTTGAATTGTATGAATATATATACATATATTTAATAAAGTAGGTAAAGAATGCCAGCCTTGGATAAGGGTTGCACATTCACAAGGTCATTTCTAATGTATTTGAACAGATTTTCCCAGCTTCTTAATCAAGGGAATGTAAATCTTTTGAATAGAATTATTTCAATCGAAAATGACATACTGAAAATTTACGTTGGGAATAGGGTAGGAGGGAAGTGATGTATCTGCACCACTAGAACTTTTGTGTTATTAACATTTTGTGTTATTTGGCTATTATTATTATTATCAATCTTTTTTAAATTTCAGATTGGTTTTTTAAAAATATATTACTAGGGCACACATATACGAAATTTTCTCTTGTACACCATATTAAATAATAATGGAAAAAACGAGAGAAGAATGCCACCTGTAAAGGGATTTACACCAATAACTGAAAGGTTACAATTTATGTGAGAGCTCGCAAACGTATAAATTGATATGTTATTTTGAGTATTAGATCTTGAGTTAGAGCAGTCACGAAAATTTAGTCACATACACATTGACACACATAATAGGTAAACAAAATATTCAGATACATTACAGGTTATGTTTAGGAATTACTAGAACTGGTTTTTTTTTAGTTATGTTAATCATGTTTTCCACTTAAAACATTGTTTACGAAAGTTTAAAACAGAGTCTATTTGTCTGTTCGTATATATGTCCGTCTACACTCCAATTTCTATTAATATTCACAGAATGTCTGGAAATTAATATAAATTATTTCAATACGCTATGAATAATCCCTCTATAAAATAGTTTTAATAACAGAACAAGTTTTGTGTACAAGGAATCACAAAATATTTCCGATATATAGTATTGGTTGGTGAAAGTTATTTCTTACAAGCGTATATTAATACCTTTATACTGTACAGAACATCACAGATTAATATGCAATATTCTAATACACAAAAGCATTTTTTTTTCTGTAGAGTAAATTATCATTAGTAATTTATTAGTTTACTGGAAACAATTGTTTTGCATTATTGTATTAAAGTAATACACGCCATTATGTGATATAGTAAATGGTAATCGCTCACTGTGGTACTTTTTGTGTTATGAGACGTTTTTAGTATACCCTATCGCGGTTCAGTATACTATACAGTTTTGCCATAGCCTCCTAAACTAAATGCCTGTCGCGTTGTTCGTAAACTTGGCAACATGTGAAGCGGTAGATAGCGCCACCTGGTACAAATTGTGTGACTTTTTTATGCAATTGTCACCAATAATTTTAAGAAGTGATATATCATATACGTAATCGACGTTTCTTTAATTCTATTCGCCTTTTATGAATATCAAATCGCAGTTTTAAAAATTATTGGTGGCTGTTGAATAAAAAAGTCGCGGAATCTGTCGCAGGTGGCGCTGTCTACCGCTTCAACTGTTGCCAAGTTTACGAGCAACGCGACAGGCATCTAGTTTAGGAGGCTATGGTTTTGCTATACTATATCTTTACACTACACAGAACGTAACGAAATTAACATACGTTATTCAGGTACAGTCGGGGAAAAAAAAACGCAACACTCAACGTAACTTTGTTGCTAATCGATGTAGAAAAATGTAACAGGTATCATTCGACGGGGAATTGTGAGTAGTTTCAGAAAATGAACTGAAATTTTGAATTAGGGGTCGTCTACATATTAAAACGCGCACCAACTTTGATTTTTTTCAATGGTCATGCCCCATTTTTATTTTATATTTGAATTCCTGGGATCGCGACAACGCGAAAAAGTATATTGGTTGTATATTTTACTTATTTTTTCACAGAGTTATAAGCGTTCAAAGTTTGAAGGTGCTAATGTTAAATTCATATTTCAAACTTTTATTAATATCTTCACAAAAAGTAACTTGATCGATATAATTTTTTTTTTACGAGATACAGTGAAGAAACCCAAACATAATCCATCATTACTTTTGTTTCTGAAAAATATTTTTAATTCTGAAAAATATTAATAAATTCATATTCATAAAAATTATGAATTATGACCTATATTAATTTTTGCATAAGATGAATCCTAATCCTGAAAAATATGGGTGTGCAAATTTGCGGCTCATTCCAGCTATTAGTTTTCGAGATATAAATAAATCTTTCTTTTGGAGTGGTTTAGGGGGCCGTCTCTTATAAAGTTTTGCGTGAGATAACGAATCAAGTCTTTAAAAATAGCATAGAAAATTAAACAAAATATTTTTATTTTTTATTTACGGGTTAAATTATATAACAACAACGTCAAATGCAAAGAAATGAAACAAAAATGATGATTTTTTAGACATTAGTGTTAGCATCAAGAATTCCTGTTTTCTAAAGAAGACCAGCCCCGCCTTCATCGTTCTTCAAAACAAAATAATACAGAAAAAAAGTAAATGTGACATTGAGTATTCGTATTAAACACCTTATTTTATGTTGACAAAAATTCGCACAAGTGGTATTTACTTCATCGATTAATTGGTGATAAATTTTGAATCTTTTAAACGAACACTAGAAGAAAAAAAAATTAACTAAATAGGCGGGGTTTACTGTTTTAAATAGAAAAATAGGTTTAATGTGAAATTGTCAAATATAAATAACGAATGGAATTGGAATGCAAGACAGACTTGTAAACTCGTTTTTTAACTACCATCATAGTTTAAAAAAAACTTAATCATTTGCTTCATATATTGTTTTATTTTATTTTATTTATTTACTTATTTATTTATTTTATAGGGGGGAGGGATATTATTTTAAGGACACTTTAGTCTTTAAAATTTTATTAATATATTTTAACTTTATACATTTTTAAAAACGTACTTTAACTTTTATAAATATATTTTAACACTTTTTGCGACCGCAGGATTTTGTCTTTTTGACAGTAAGACCCGCCTACGGACATTATACACTCAAAATATAATATTTTAGAACAAATTTTCTGTATTCACGATTATGTTACAAATGGATATACATTATAATTATATTTTTTCTAATCAAAATATTTATATCCGTATTATATTTTGTTGCAAAAATATGAACTCTGGGTATACACTTAAGAAATATGTAACACACAAATTACGAAAGAAACGCCCACTGACAGAGTTACAGATTTTCAAATGGCGTGAATCTACGTCAGCAGTCGCGAAAGGGTTAATTAAGAAAATATATTTTCATAGAAATTATAAAACGAATCGTACAGTTCCAAAGAGTTCAACTGACCAAAAGCTGGTAAGTGCGATTAAAATTGTTTAATATTTACTTCATGAACCCTTACATTAATTTATCCGAAAAGGTTTAGTTTATGCGTTGTTGTATATATATATATATATATATATATATATATTATTTCATTTCGTCTATTATGTTACCTACGAAAGACAATTTAAGCTTTATTGGTGATCAGTACAGCTATAACAAACACTTTTACTTGAAAAATATTGCACTTTTTTCAAAGAGTACTGTATGGACTAATCGCAAGTATAATGTATTTAAATAGACCTAAAATTATCTAAAAAAGTACTGAAGTATATAGAAATCTAAAAAATTGAATTCAGGATAATTAAAGAACTGGAAAAGACGCACAGTTTTATTAATTTTTATAATTATTTTTTTCCAGAAACATTTCCGGTATGAAACTTTAAAATTTGTCTATTTCTTATAGGATCTTAATCTTATTTTTCTACATTTACAGATAACCCCCTAACACATTTTTGATTATAACTCTATAAATACTAAAGATAAAGTATACAAACCGTATACTTTTCCGCACTGCCAGACTCTCAGAAATTCGAAAATGAAGTCAAAATTAGGTGTTGCTTTTGCAAAAATCAAAGTTGGCGCTCATTTCAATATGTAGATGACCCCTAATTCAAAATTTGACGACATATTCAGAAAGTGCTTTTAATTTCCTGTTGAATTATGTCTATTAGATGTTCCTGCGTCAATTAATAACGAAATTACAGCGAGTGTTGCGTTTTTTTTCCCCCGACTGTACATTTTAGTAAACTATATATTGGTTAGGTAAGTTCTAACTGGTTTACAGAGCTACATAAACACATTCTGTTGCATGATTTTTCTTCGGAGATAAAACTATAAAATGATTTTGAGAGCTTCTTTCCTCCATAGTTATTATCAAACTATATTTTTGTAGCCTTGCTTTTCTCGAACAATATACAAGACTGCACTTTTTTTTTCTCACTGTACAAGGACTCGAAAAATATTTCCGATCTATTATGGTCTGTGTGATTATTTTTTTTTTAAGTATACCATTTTTACCCTGAAAATTAGCTATAGTTAATTAATTATAAACATAGTGCTTGAATTAGCCGTTTGGTTTTATTTATTTTTACTCCCTAAGTCAAAATGGCTGTAAATGTTAGTAGCAAGAAAATTTAAGTTTTTTACCCTGAAATTTAAATTTAGTATTTAAATCGCAATAAAGTACAGTCGAAACTTGTTAACATGAATTTCAAGGGGGATAAAAATTTGTTCATGTTATTAGTAATTTATGCTATCAGTATCTAATCATCATATAAGTAAACTAATTTTCATTTTGACAGGGCTTGTGGAAACAGTTCATGTTAAAAGTAATTCCCATTATCAGACTTCATGTTAATGTGGTTTGACTGCAGAGATGCCAACATTTTAACTTTTAAATCAGAATTGACACCAGTATTTTCAAATGGAATATGTTATAAATACACCCACATAACAAAAAATTGGTTTTCTGAGGTTATTTTAAAACATACTTACGCTTGGAAACGCGTTTCTCTCCTCTTCTTGATCCCGAAGGGGGATATTTTGCAATCATCACTTTACTAAATGCGTGTTCCGCGCATAGCACACCCACATAACAAAAAAGATTGTTTTCCTGAGATGACTTTAAATAGAGTTACACATGGAACAGGGTTGCCAAATTTGGCCTTTTTTTAAATTTAATAATCACCAATAATTTTGAGATGTGACATTTGATATACATAATAGACTATCAACCTTCGAAGTGATTAGTCAAAAGTTACAAATAAAAATTATTGGTGACTATTGAATAAAAAAAAGGCCAAATTTGGCAACCCTGACATGGAAGCGTTATTTTTATCCTTGCTCTCAAAAGGGAAGGGAGGTGATTTTTTAAAATCCACACACATATTTATAGAATGTTTCAGACACACATAAACAATTAATAAAATGGAAGAACACATTTTGAGATAAATTAGAGAGGAGTTATAATTGGAAACGTGGTCCTTACGCCCCCCCCCGTCCCCCAAGACCCCAAAGTGGTAAAGAGAAACAACAATGTGGTGAAGGGACTTCACAAAATCCCTTTATATTGCTTATTGCATACACATTGTGCAAAAAATTGTCGTATAAAAAATTGCCGACCTGCTATAATTTTTTAGAGTTACGTTTGTGAAACTGTTCTTTGCGCCCTACCCCCCATTTGGGAGGGGGGAAATCGGGGGATTTCACAAAATGTCGTAGTAGTGGGTGTTTCGTGAAAATAACCAACCTACATACCGAAATTTGTGAATACCGCTCTCATAGGCTCAACAGGACAAATTTAATGTAAAAAGGAGGCTCTCGAATCTGGCTCGTCGTAAATCCCCCCCCCCCTCCTTATCCTTAAGAATAAAAGGAAAAAAAACCCAAAATTGTTTTTTTGAAATACACTTCAGAGGACGAACAAAACAATTTCAATTTCTGTCAAATCTGGATTTTGCGAATCCCCCCCTCCTAAAAAAGATTACCCCTTACTTCCTTAAGATCGAAAATACTTTTTTTTTTTTTTTTTGCATTTAAGTCTGATATCCCTATGTGTAATTTCTTTACCGTGACAATGCCCTCTTTGATAAAGGTTACACATTCACAATCTACCTAATCTGTCTAAATAGATTTTTCACAGCTTCTTATTCAAAGAAATGCAAATAAAACAGCTTTAGAATAAAATTATTCCAATAAATTGACGTAGTATATATATTAAAAATTTGCACAGGAAGTGGGAGGGTGAGAAACGGTATTCCTACATGTAAGGAATTTTTCTTAGTCGGCTTTTGTTATTATCAATGATTCTTAATTTTACAATTATTTGTTCGAAATAATTCTTGTGCATATTTGCATAAATTTTGCTCTATACAGTAGATTAAAAAATAAGAATAACAAGGAATGACAATGTCAGGCAACGTTAATGGCAGTAATTTATGTCAAAAATTAACTCCATATAAATTTATATGAAATTTTGTGCTTTAGACCTTGAACTAGAGCTGCCACAAAAGACTTACTACATGCATTTTAATAGACATGATACTCAGGCAAAATATTCAGATATATTTTGTGTTGTGTTTGGAAATTACTAGAATTGGGTATTTTAGTTGTTTTAAGCGTTTTCCCACTTTAAAACATGGATTACGAGAGATTAAAACTTGCAGATATTATAGTCTATTTGTCTGTTCATATGTTTGTCCGTATACGCTCCAATTTTCATTAATATTTACATATTGTTTTGAAATTATGAAGTTCACTATGGTATGTTTTCTCTAAAAAGTTTATAAATGGAGCAACCTTTTTGTGTACAAAAACTCAGAAAATATTTCAGTATTTTTTTTATTTCATCATAGTAATGTATTAGACAAAGTTATTAACACTTTCGCGACCGCTGACGTAGATTTATGTCATTTAAAAGTCTCTAACTCCACCAGTGGTCGTTTCGATATAAATAGATATACTGTGGATATAAATGCTGTGATTGGAAAGAGTATAACTATAATGTATATCCATCTGTAATATAAATGTTAATACAAAGTTGTTCTTAATTATTGTAGCAAGGGAGAATAGCGCCCACAGGCATACTTTACTGCGAGAAAGACTAAAACATGCGGTTGCTAAAGTGTTAGATCATAGTTAAATAAATAGAATGGTGCGAAATAAAGGCGGGGATAAATATGCTCCTGAATAAACTAAAATGCTGGCAATTATTGCTGCGGACTTTTACATTTTAAGCGCTTTAGAGCGTTATGGTCGACAGAGGGTTAATAAGCTTCAGAATGGAAGTTTTCAACTAATATTTCTGTAAATAGTCGTATGAATATAGAAACTGTAAATATATTTTTTCATATTTATTCTTTACTATAAAACAAGAAATAAATAAATGAAATCACCCGCATTTAATTGTTCTTGACAACATTTTGACTGATTATATTAGTAACATTTACAAAAACGAAAGTAACTGATTCTCTTGAAACTTTTTCTGTGTGATTATTTAATGCTTTCCCAAATAAGGATTTATCTGAAGTTTCCTGAAGTTATATTTTCTTCATTTGTAGCAGATTACTTAATCGCAAAATGTTACTAGCAGTGTTTAAAATTCTTACACTTACAAGCGTATAGATGAAAACTTTAAAAATTTATTCTTTAACGTTGTTAGTTTCCGTCCTTTCTACACACCACTTTTCTTAAAAAAGAGTAATTATGTTCTTATTATTCATAATTACGTATTTGTGAGAAGGTCTCTGAAAAGAAAGTGGTGTCAAAAACTTGAGGGTACTAAACTCTTTACAGAATAAATTAATGTTGGAAGCGGAGAATGAAATATAAATTTTTCTAAAGTTACTTTAATACATGTGAGTCGACCGAACATAAACGCAGTTTTATAAAATAAATAATGTAATATGGAATCAAAACTCTAAATAGGAATTGAGAAAACATTTTGTAACTAATAACATGCAGTTTTTTTAAAACAATCAATTTGAGTTTTGCAATTATATTTTTTAAATAAGACTACGTAAATGATTATTAACGAATTAGAGTTTATAAGTTCACACCGGAAAAATAACCGAGAACTAATAGAATGCATTTTTATTCACAGTAAATCATTTTTGGTGTATCCATGTTCTTCTCAGTTATCAAGGAAGAAGCTATCCTCGGAGTAGCATCAGTAATCTATTATAGAAGCCGCTACTGTTAAACACCGTTGTTTCAATAGAAGTTGTACTCTATAGGCAAATTAATACACGTGTTAGATATTGGGCAAGAAATAGAATGCTCTCAGGCCACCTTTGGCCTAATTTATTTTTATGGAACCACCATTGTCATCACGAAATAGAAAACTGGTGGCTTAGTTATTAAAATATTACGAATGGAAAATTGTTTTCGAGGAAATTTCGAATATGTATATATTTTGTACATCTTCATTGTAGATATCATCATTCAAGCTGTGTAATTAATAAACTGTCTTATATTTTTCAAGATTAAGAATTTTTGAATTTAAGTAAATGTTTTTTCTTCCTTTTCTACAGAAGAATTTTACAGGTAAAAAGAATATTAATATATCATTTTCAAGATTATTACCTGAAATTAAAATGATTTGAAAAATAATTTTGATTAAATGAAAGATCCTGCGACAAATACTTCACAAAGGGTCGCGAAGACTCGCTTGAAGCCGTTCAGAAGAATGTCGTTTTATAACAACACGGTTCTAAGTTTAAACAGTGCATTTAAGAGTTATGACTTCGGATTGTCTATCCGACTCACAGTGTGGTAATTTTCTGGAAAAGGTGGCCAAGAGTCGAAATTATAATTTTGCCATGTTTTGTTAACTTCGATTCTTGTTTGTTTGTCCAGCACATATCTTGCAATCAATTTTTCACTAACTTCTCGACTATCTAGACATTTGAAACGTTCAGGACAGCTCAGAACACTGTGACAATACATTTTTTTAATACTTTTAGTAAACTGTTTCAAGTCCATACTGCCTTCGGCAGAGTTTATATGATTCGACAGAAAATTTATTTAACTAACTTACCGACTAGCTAGACATTTGAAACTTTCAAAGTAGTTCAGAACACGGTGAAAATGCATTTTTAAAATGTTCTTAACCAACTGCTTCGAGACCCTGCTGCCTTCGGCAGCGTTACCAGTACAATGCTTGCAATCGATTTTCACTAACTTCCCAACTAGCTAGACATTTCAAACTTTCAGGATAGCCCAGAACACGGTGACAATACATTTTTTAAACACTTTTAGTCAAATGTTTCAGGTCCCTACTGCCTTCGGCAGCGTTTATATATTTCAACAGAAAATTTATTTAACTAATTTCCTGACTAGCTAGACATTTGAAACTTTCAGAATAGTTCAGAACACGGTGAAAATGCGTCTTTTGAATATATTTAACCAACTGCTTCGGGACGTTGTTGCCTTCGGAAGCGTTACAAGTATAATGCTTGCAGTCGATTTTTCATTAACTTCCTGACTAGGTAGACAGTTGAAACTTTCAGGATAGCTCAGAACACGGTGACAATACAATTTTAAAAATATATTTAGTCAACTGTTCCAGGACCCTACTGCCTTCGGTAATGTTTAAATGATTCAACAGAACAATTCATTCACCCGCATTTAATTGTTCTTGACAACGTTTTGATAGATTATATTAGTATCATTAACAAAAACAAAAGCAACTGATTCTCTTGAAACTTTTTTTATGAATATATATAATGCTTTCCCAAATAGGAATTCATCCGAAGTATCCTGAAGTTATATTTTCTTTAGCTGTAGCAGATTACTAAATTGCAAAATGTTACAATCAGTGTTTAAAATTCTTACATCTACAAGCTCGTAGCTGAAAACTTTTAGAATTTATTCTTTAACGTTGTTAGTTTCCGTCATTTCTCCTCACCCCTTTTCTTAAAAATTCTTTATCTACTTATTATTCATAATTACGTATTTTTGAAAAGGACTCTGAAAAGAAAGTGGTGTTAAACACTTATGGGTACTAACCTCTTTATGGAATAAATTAAAGTTTGAAGCACAGAACATAATCTATGTTTTTAAAAATATTTAATACATGTGAGTCGACCGAACATAAACGCAATTTTATAGAATTAATAATGTAAAATGGAATCTAAACTCTAAGCAATCGAGAAATTCTGCAAATAAAAAAAATATTTTAAAACTAATAATATGCAGATTGTTTTGTAATTATCTATTTGTTTTTTACAATTTATATTAAAAAAAAATACAAACATAGTTATTATCCATATAGAATTTAAAATGTTACACCGGAAAAATAGATGAGAACTAGTAGAACAGACTGTTATTCGCATTCACAGTAGAGTGACTATATATCCTTCGTTCTCTAAGTTATCAAAAAAGAAGATACCTTGGAGTAGCTTCTATATTCTGTTATTAAAACAATGTGATGGGCAAAACAATTGCTATTAAAGCCGCGAATATATAAAAAATATATATTTACAGGAGCAGGATTCCGCAGTCTTTTAATTCACGGTTATAAATTTAACCAGTGCATTTAAAAGTCATTATGACTTAGGGTTGTCTAGCAGACTCACAATGTGGTATTTTTCTGGAAAGAGTGGCAAAGATCAGAAATCTATAATTTTATATCCAGTTATGAATTTTCACGTTAAAACAAGTACTACGTAAACGGTTTATCCTGATATGGTACTGATCACACTTGATTGTACTGGATGTAAATTGTCTCAATCACAATTTGATTTCACTTGCGATACACTTTTTTCGCGAATTACGTGTCATCTTTTTGAACTTTTAAAGTATTATTTGTGCTGGAATTTTAAAAACGTATTATGATTTGTGGAGTAAAAATAATAATTCTTTCCGTATAAATATTTAGTGATTTATAATAAATATCTAATAAAATTTTGGCATTAACCCTTTGCGGCGCAAGACAATTCGGATCATTTAAATTATACTGCCACTGGAATTCATGAACTAAATTAAACTAAAAGAAATTTTAAATTTTGAGGTTAAAAATACCGGCCTTTTCTGCTATGTTATAAACGCAAATTTTTGCGAAAAAAATTCCGGGATGAATTTTTGCAACTGGATATTAAATTTTGCGTCCTCGCCGCGAGGACAGCGTGCGTTAAGGGGTTAAAAAATGTTTGAAATAAGGGTAATTTTGCAAAGGAAATTGTTATTGACTTTGGTTTGTCTGTCTGTTTGTCCGTCTTCTTGTCTGTCCGCACTCTAATTTCTGTAAATATTTATACAATTCCTTGAAATTGATGAATGTTAATAATGCTATTATCCAGAGTCGCTTCGGCAATCGGAAAGTTTCTACTGAAAATGATGTAAATACTAGCAATAGTTTGCGTACAGGGTCAACGAAAATAATTTTAATGTAATTCCATAGCTGATTATTTGTACGTTTGTTTTGTACCAAAATTTTTTTATGGAAATTTTTAATAACCTTTTTATAAATTTCTTCGATTATCATAATATTTTATTTCTTTTTTAACAAAAAAAAAAAAAAAAAAAAAAAAAAAAAAAAATACTGGTGTTAAAAAACGGTAGAAAGTTGGCGCCTATGTAATGCGTATTATGAAATTTATCTATACACATCATACTTTAATACTTCTGTATTGCAGAAAACATAATAAAATTGACCTTCATTTATCACATACACAAAGTCATATTTTCGGTACAATATTATAAGATAGATATTATTGCTTACAGGGCTACAAAAAAAAAATTTCATATGCAAGTTGCCTGCTTGCATGCTTAGTTGTGTTAAAAATATAGTTTAAGAGTGATTATGACATAAGTTTGTTTAATCATAGCCTCCTAAAGTAGATGCCTGTCGCGTTGCTCGTAAACTTTGCAACAGCTGAAGCGGTAGGCAGCGCCACCTGGTACAGATTACGCGACTTTCTTATTCAACAGTCACCAATAAATTTTAAAAGTGGGATTTGATATACATTAAAGTGAATAGAATCGAAGAAACGTTAATTTTATATATCATATATCACTTCTTAAAATTAGTGGTGGTTATTGAATTAAAAAAAAAAAAAAAAAAAAAAAAAATCACGCAATCTGTACCAAGTGGCGCTGTCTACCGCTTGAACTGTTGCCAAGTTTACGAGCAACGCGACAGGCATCTAGTTTAGGAGGCTATGGTCTAATTATCTGTCGTCATTCTACATTTCGTAAACAATCATAGAATTCCTTTAAAGTGGTACATATTGTTCAAGTGAATCGAGAAATATTCCCAAATGTAATTGGTGTAAATACACACTTGCCAACAACGTAATTACCACTTTCGCGACCTCAAGTTTTCCTCTTTTTGACAGTAAAGTCCGCCTGTGGGCGTTATTCTCCTCAGTTACAGTAATTCGGAACAAACTTATCCATATTTAGATTCATATTACAAATGGATATATATTATAATTATACTCCTTATAATCAAAGTGTTTATATCCATAGTACATTGGTTGTTCAAATATGAATATTGTGTATATTATTAAGAAATAAATGACATACAAATTGCGAGAGAAACGCCCACAGACGGAGTTACAGATTTTCAAATGACGTGAATCTACATCAGCGTTCGCGAAAGTTTTATTTAGTTTATTGGCAAGTATGTAAATACAACCAACGGTTTGCGTATGGGGAAAACAAAATAATTCTAATATATTAGTAATATTTCTGATATATTTTAGTAAATTTTAATATATATCTATGAAAGGTAGATCTAAATCTACATTCCTGTAACTTCGTAGAAACATCTGCAAGAAAAAAAAAGAATTATTAAATATCAGTTTAAATTCACAATCTATTTTAGTTTGACTAATCAAAATTCATGAATCATACGTCTGGTTACTGTGTGAGAAGTAGCCTTTCAAGAGATTACGTTTTAAATAATAACTGCTTTTTTTTTTCCTTTGCTTTAGTCAGATATGGATGTTTATATTACCATAGCCTCCTAAACTAGAAGCCTATCGCGTGGCTCAGAAATTTGGCAAAAGTTGAAGCGGTAGACAGCGCCGCCTAGTACATATTGCGCGACTTTTTTATTCAACTGTCACCAATATTTTTAAGAAGTGATTCATGATATATATAATCGACGTTTTTTCGACCCTTTTCGCCTTTTATGTATATTATATACAACTTTTAAAATTTTTGGTGGCTGTAGAATAAAAAAGTCGAGCAATCTGCACCAGGTGGCACTGTCTACCGCTTCAACTGTTGCCAAGTTTCCAAACCACGCGTCAGGCATCTAGTTTAGGAGGCTATGATTTTACTATGATAAATTGGGTAAGCGTAATATTCATCACTGGTAAAAAAAGCAAACAAATTTCTGTTTTATTAAGATAATATTTTTTGAAGTATGTTTTCAGGTCGACCCGATTCGCTGAAAACTAAACCCGACCCGCAGTAAAAAAAATACGAGTCAACCCGACCCGAATCCGACCCGCAAGAAAAAAATTGTACTCGACCCCGACCCGACCCGACCCGACCCGCGGTTAGGGTAGGGTCGGGTCGGATCAAGTTCGAGAAAAATTGGGTTACTCGAACCGATACAGGACACTAATTACGAGAGATTAAAGCTTGGAGAGATTATAGTCTATTTGTCTGTTCATATGTTTGTCCGTATACGCTTCAATTTTCATTAATATTAACCGATTGTTTTGAAAATATTAAGTTCATTATGATATGTTCTCACTATAAAATAGAAAAAAGTGAGCAACTTGTTTGTGTACAAAAACTCAGACAATATTTCAGTACCTTTTTTTATATTAACATAGTAATGTATTAGAGAAAGTTATTAAATAATTA
This sequence comes from Salticus scenicus, assembly GCA_963930645.1. NCBI lineage: Eukaryota > Metazoa > Arthropoda > Arachnida > Araneae > Salticidae > Salticus > Salticus scenicus. The sequence continues at coordinate 77,957,948 of OZ005658.1, forward strand.
GAATAATGAAAAATAACGGCGAGGCTAAAAATGCTCATGATTAATTTAAAATGCTGGCAGTTATTGTTACAGATATTTACATTTCAAGCGCTTTAGAACTTTATGGTCGGCATAGTGTTAATAAGCTTCAGAATGGAAGTTTTCAGTTAATATTTCTGTAAATAGTCAAATGGATATAGAAACAGTAAATATATTTTTTCATATTTATTCTTTACTATAAATGAAGAAAAAATGAAATCACCCGCATTTAATTGTTCTTGACAATACTTTGACTGATTATATTAGTAACATTAACACAAAACAAAAGTAACTGATTCTCTTGAAACTTTTTATATGAATATGCATAATACTTTCCCAAATAGGAATTTATTTGAATTATCCTGAAGTTATATTTTCTTTAGCTGTAGCAGATTACTAAATTGCAAAATGTTACTCGCAGTGTTTAAAATTCTTACATCTACAAGCGCGTAGCTGAAAACGTTTAAAATTTATTCTTTAACGTTGTTAGTTCCCGTCCTTTCTCCTCATCCCCTTTCTTAAAGATTCTTTATCTACTTATTATTCATAATTACGTATTAGTGAAAAGGACTCTGAAAATAAACTGGTGTTAAACACTTGAGTGTACTAACCTCTTTATGGAATAAATTAAAGTTAGAAGCACAGAACATAATCTATGTTTACTCTAAGACATTTAATACATGTGAGTCGACCGAACATAAAAGCATTTTTATAAAATTAATAATATAAAATTGAATCCAAACTCTAAATAATCGAGAAATTCTGCAATAAAAAAAATATTTTTAAATAAATAATATGCAGATTGTTTTTTAATAATCTATTTGGTTTTTACAATAATTTTTTAAATAAGAATATGTAAATGATAATTATCCAATCCGAGTTTAAATGTTTACACCGGAAAAATAACCGATAACTAACAGAACAGATAATTATTCGGATTATTATAGTTCGTGCAACATCGTTCTTACTCGATGATTTCTTTCATGAAAGAAGCTACCTTGGTGTAGCTTCTATGTTCTGCTATTGAAAGAATGTGTTGAGCAAAACTATTGCTGTTAAAGCCGCGAACGTTAAAAAGACATTTATTTAAACCGGTTTAGGATTCCGTAGTCTTTGAATTCAAGGTTATAACTTTAACCAGTGCATTTAAGGGTCATTATGACCTCGGGTTGTCTTTCCCATTCACAATGTGGTATTTTTCTGGAAAAAGTGGCCAAGAGTAGAAATCTATAAATTTATATCTAGTTATAAATTTTCACGTTAAAAGAAAAATTAGTAAACGGTTTATCCTGATAAGGTATTGATCACACTTTATTGCACTGGAGGTAAATTATCACAATCAAAATTTGATTTCGCTTGGGATACACTTTTTTCGCGAATTACGTGTCATCTTTTTGAACTTTTGAAGTATTATATGTGCTGGAATTTTAAAAACGTATTATGATTTGTGGAGGAAAAATAATACTTCATGCCGTAAAAAATATTTAGTGACCTATAATAATCATCTATTAAGAATTTGGCATTAAAAATGTTTGATATAAAGGTAATTTTGCAAAGGAAATTGTTATTGACTTTGGTTTGTCTGAATGTTAGTCCGTACTCTTTTCTGTCCGCAGTCTAACTTCTGTAAATATTTATGCAATTCCTTGAAATATATGTATGTTAATAGTGATATTATCCAGAGTCGCTACGGCAGCCGGCAAGTTTCTATTGAAATGATGTAACTACTAGCAATAGTTTGCGTACAGGGTCGACGAAAATAATTTTAATGTAATTCCGTAGCTGCTTATTTGTACGCTTGTTTGCTATCGAAACTTTTTTATAGAAATTTTTCATAACCTTTTTATCAAATTTCTCCGATAATCATATTTTTTTTTTTAAACAAAAAAATACTGGTGTTAAAAAACCGTAGAATTTGGCGCCTATGTAATGCCTATTGTGAAATTTATCTATAGACATCATACTTTAATACTTCTGTATTGTAGAAAACATAATAAAATTGACCATCGATTACATAGAAAAAGTCATATTTTCGGTATAATATTATAAGATAGGTGATATTGCTTACAGGCTACAAAAATATTCATATGCAAACTGCTTGACTTGCATGTTTAGTTGTGTTAAGGTTATAGTTTAAGAGTGATTATGACATCAGATGGTCTATTTATCTGTCAAAATTCTAACTCCAGTAAACAATCATGGAATTCCTTTAAACTGATATATCTTGTTCAAGTGAATCGAGAAATGTTCCCAATTTTAACTGGTGTAAATACACACTTGCCAACTACCTAATTACCACTTTCGCGACCGCAAGGTTTTCTCTTTTTGACAGAAAGGTCTGTGGGCGTTATTCTCCCAAGTTACAGTAATTCAGAACAGACTTATCTATATTCAGATTCATATTACAAATGGATATACATTATAATTATACTCCTTATAATCAAAGTATTTATATCCATAGTACATTGGTTCTACAAATATGAATATTGTGTATATTATTAAGAAATAAATGACATATAAATTGCGAAAGGAACGCCCACTGGCGGAGTTAGAGGTTTTCAAAAGTCGTGAATCTACGTCAGCAGTCGCGAAAGTGTTATTTAGTTTGTTGGCAAGAATGTAAATAAGACCTACGGTTTGCGTATAGGGAAACCAAAATAATTCTAATATATTAGTAATATTTCTGATATATTTTAGTACATTTAAATATATATCTATGAAAGGTAGATCTAAATCTACATTTCTACAACTTCTTAGAAACATATGCAAGGAAAAAAAATAATTATGTTTAAATTAACATTCTATTTTAAGAGGGTGTGAGTAATCAAATAGATGAACCATACAGCCAGTTACAGCGGGAGAAGTAGCCTATTTTCAACAAATTATGTTCAAAATAATAATTGATTTTTTTTTTTTTTTTTTTGTTCATTGTTTTAGTCGGATATGGATGTTTATTTTACTATGATAAATTGGGTAAGCGTATATTCATCTCGGGTATATAGAGCAAACAAATTTCTGCTTTATTAAGATAATGATTTTTGAAGGGTGTTTTGACGTCGACCCGATACATTGAAATCTAAACACGAGCCCCACCCGAACCCGATCCGCAGTAAAAATAATCCAGTCAACCCGACCCTCAAGAGAAATTTGTACCCGAACCCAACCTGACCTGCGTTTCGGGTCGGGTCGCATTCACGTAAAATCGGGTTACCCGACCCGATGCAGGACTCTGATCACGAGAGATTAAAACTTGGAGAGATTATAGTGTTTGTCTGTTCATATGTTTGTCCGTATACGCTTCAATTTTCATTACTATTTACAGATTGTTTTGAACATATAAAGTTCACTATGATATGTTCTCTCTATAAAATAGTATAAATAGAGCAACTTGTTTGTGTACAAAAACTCAGACAATATTTCAGTACCTTTTTTTATTTCATCATTATAACGTATTAGAGAAAGTTATTAAATAATTAGAATAGTGCAAATTCATGGCGGGGCTAAAAATGCTCCAGATTAAACTAAAATGCTAGCAATTATTGTTGCGGATATTTACGTTTCAAGTACTTTAGAACGTTATGGTCAGAATAAGCTTCAGAATGCAAGTTTTGAATTAAAAATTCTGTAAATAGTCATTTGAATGTAGAAACTGTAAATAGGATTTTTCATATTTATTCTTTTCTATAAATCAAGAAAAAATGGAATCACCCACATTTAATTATTTTTGACATTTTGACTGATTATATAAGTGACATTAAAAAAAACGAAAGTAACTCATTCTCTTGATTTTTTTTTTTTTTCAATATATATAACGCTTTCCCAAATATCAATTTATTTGAATATCCTGAAGTTATGTTTTCTTTAGCGGTAGCAGATTACTAAATTGCAAAATATTACTAGCAGTGTTTAAAATTCTTACCTCTACAAGCGCGTAGCTGAAAAAAATTTAAAATTTATTCTTTAACGTTGTTAGTTCCCGTCCTTTCTCCTCACCTCTTTTCTTAAACATTATTTATCCACTTATTATTCATGATCACTTATTTATGTAAAAGGACTCTAAAAAATGAAGTGGTGCAAAACACTTGAGGGTACTATCCTCTTTACGGTATAAATCAAAGTTAGAAGCACAGAACATAATTTATGTTTTTTTAAAGACATTTAGTACATGTGAGTCAACCGAACATAAACGCAATTTTATAAAATAAAAAATATAAAATGGAAGCCAAACTATAAATAATCGAGAAATTCTGCAATTAAAAAAAAAATGTTTTTAAACTAATAATATGGAGATTGTTGTTTAATAATCTGTTTGGCTTTAAAAATATATTTAAAAGAAATAAGAATACATAAAAGATTATTTTTCCAATTAAAGTTTAAATTTTTACACCGGAAAAATAACCGAGAACTAACAGATCATCCAATTAAAGTTTAAAACTTTACACCGGAAAAATAACGGAGAACTAACAGATCAGACCGTTATTCGCATTGGCAGCGAAGTGCCTACATATCCTTCGCTCTCAAAGTTGTCGTGAAAGATGCTATCTTGGAATAGCTTCTACATTCTGCTATTGAAACAATGTGTTCGGAAAATTTATTGCTATTAATGCCGTGAATGTAAAAGACATTTATTTTAACAGGGGTAGGATTCTATAGTAATTTAATTCAGGGTTAACCAATGCATTTAAGAGTCATTATGACTTCGGTTTGTCTATCCGACTCACAGTGTGGTACTTTTCTGGAAAAAATGGCCAAGAGTAGAAATCTATAATTTTATATCTAGTTATGAATTTTCACGTTAAAAGAAATACTACGTAAACGGTTTATCCTGATAAGGTACTGATCACACTTTATTGTACTGGAGGTAAATTAACACAATCAAAATTTTATTTCGCTTGCAATACACTTTTAATCGCGAATGACATGTCATCTTTTTAAACTTTTGAAGTATTATTTGTGCTGGAATTTTAAAAACGTATTATGATTTGTGGAGTAAAAATAATAATTCATCCCGAAAAATTTTTAGTGACCTATAATAATGATCTATTAAGAATTTGGCATTAAATTGTTTGGTATAAGGGTAATTTTGCAAAGGAAATTGTTATTGACTTTGGTTTGTCTGAATGTTAGTCCGTCCCCTTGTCTGTCCGCAGTCTAACTTCTGTAAATATTTATGCAATTCCTTGAAATATATGTATGTTAATAATGATATTATCTAGAGTCGCTACGGCAGTCGGCAAGTTTCTATTGAAAATGATGTAAATACTAGCAATAGTTTGCGTACAGGGTCGACGAAAATAATTTTAATGTAATTCCGTAGCTGCTTATTTGTACGCTTGTTTGCTACCGAAACTTATTTATGGAAATTTTTCATAACCTGTTTATCAAATTTCTCCGATAATCATATTTTTTTTTTTTTTAAACAAAAAAATACTGGTGTTAAAAATCGTAGAAGTTGACACCTATGTAATCCGTATTGTGAAATTTATCTATGCACATCATACTTTAATACTTCTGTATTGCAGAAAACATAATAAAATTGACTTTCATTGATCACATACACAAAGTCATATTTTCCGTAGAATATTATAAGATAGATATTATTGCTTACAGAGCTATAAAAAATATCCACATGCAAATTGCTTGACTTGCATGTTTATTTGTGTTAAGCTTATAGTTTAAGAGTGATTATGATATCAGTTTGTCTAATTATCTGTCAGCATTCTAACTTCCGTAAACAATCATGGAATTCCTTTAAACTGATACATGTTGTTCAAGTAAATGGAGAAATGTTCCCAACAAATGTAATTGGTGTAAATACAGACTTGCAAACAACCTAGTTATTACTTTCGCAACCGGATGTTTTTTTTTTTTTTTTTTTTTTTTTTTTTGACAGTAAGGTCCGCATGAGGGCGTTATTCTCCAAAGTTACAGTAATTAGGAACAAACTTATCTATATTCAGATTCATATTACAAATGGACATATATTATAATTATACTCCTTATAATCAAAGTGTTTATATCCATATTATATCGGTTGTACAAATATGAATATTGCGTATATTATTAAGAAATAAATGACATACAAATTGCGAAAGAAACGCCCACTAGCATAGTTACAGATTTTTAAATGACCTGAATCTACGTTAGCGGTCGCGAAAGAGTTACTTATTTTATTGGCAAGTATATAAATACGATCAACGGTTTGCGTATGAGGAAACCAAAATAATTCTAATATATTAATAATAATTCTGATATATTTTTGTACATTTTAATACATATCTATTAAAGTTAGATATATAAAGCATATTTTAATGCTTTTTTATTTAGAAATATTTTTGACAGTAGAGTATTGTATGCTGAGCGTTTGTGTTTACTAGAGCGCACAGAAACATTCAGATACATTATAATTTGTGTTTGGAAATTACCACGTAAGAAAACTTTTACTTAGATGACAGTTATAAATAATTCCTTTTAAATATAGAAAAAAATATAACTATAGTTATACGACCGATACTTTAGAAGTATAGTTTGAATTAATGACTGTACGATTACTGCAAATTTACTGTAGTATTACTACGTATTCAAAGTATCGTTATTTTTTAAATTAATGATTGTTAAGTAGTTTCACATAAACTACAGTGTTTCTGCATATCACTGCTCACAATGTTTTTGAAATAAATCACTGCAAAATTACTGGAAATTCACTGCAAAATAACTGAAGTATTTTTACAATCGAGATTGCACCACAGAAAATATATAGTTAACTGCAGAAAAACTTAAAAAATATTTCGGTTCTGTAGAAAAAAACTACAGTTTATTTTTAGCTGGGTGGGCATGGCTCTTGATCTGGAATGGGATACGCCTTAGGCCACTAGGCGAAATAGTCCATCAGACGAGGATAAACGTAATTCCATTGGAGGTTCGTGGCAAAGGACCCAAGATGTCGAACGCAATCCGTTCAAATGGTGTTCCCCCGTTGTATCATTGTAGTTTTCTTCGGCTTCTTTTCTTTGGGCCTTTATGTGCCGCACAAGCATAATAGGATTTACACCATTTCACCACGTTCTCACTTGCCTTGCACCAGAGAAGCACTTCCTTTCTGAAGAGTCTTCATATCCCAAAATGGCTACCAGTAGGGCTAACTATGCAACTGCTCTAGAACATCTAGAATTTTCTATCTTTGTAGTAAAATCTGCTATCTGAAACTCCTTTCTTCGTCAGATTCCCATTTTCTTCATAGTACGTCGTTTATAACATGAAAACAGTCCCGGAGTGCCCAATAACATTTCGTAATGGGGCTATATGTGGAAATGTCCTGCTAAGTAGGTCTGCCAAGTCGGTAAAATTGCAATGAAAATATATGCTTATAAATAGTCGAGAAAGAAGTTATCCCAAGAGAAGCTTCAAGTGTTTAAACTTAAAGCTGGGTGTTCCTGCTTCTATTGGGAAACGGGAATTAACATTTCATTGAGAACTTAGAATAGTTTAAGAGCAGGTGAAATGGACACCACTTACCGGAAATTCAATGAACGGTTTCCAGAACTCTCTCTGAGTTGTGCCGACAAAATGGGCATCTCAGTCTTTCGGTGGAAGAGATTATCTTTTTTGAAATGAACAGCTCTTTAGATCCACTGTTCGATTTCTACTGTGATAAAAAGAAAATGTCCATAAGGATGAATGTGTACAGCACCGAGATTCTTTTTTTCTTTCTAATTGCAAATGTAAAAAACGTGGTTCAAATTTAAGTGGGGCTGTGTAGATTTTATTCAATTTTGTAGGAGGCTAAAGTACATTTTAAGCATCTCTAATGCCTAGAATTCAAACACAGAAAAAAGAAATTGATTTTTACGTGTATATTATTATTTAATTTGACCATTAATTTCCAAGATTTATTTATTAATTTAAAATTGAGCCACTAGCGGCCGAGGGGTTCTGCACTCAAAGGTGCACACCTACAGGGTCCCAGGTTTTCGTCTGCAAAATTTTGTAGCTCTGCGATTAGTAGTACCAGAGCGCAGACACATTCACACACACACTGACTTTATATGCTAGCGAGCACTATTTTTAAATGAATCTCTATAATGAATGAATTCTCAAAATTGCATATTGTTACTCAGGAAAGAAAAAAAAAATCAATTCTAAAAGGGTAAAAACTCACACGGGGTCCCCACTGCCTTCGGCAGCGTACACACGTGCTCGCTGCTCATGCGTATTCCTAATTAGTAGCTGAGATACAAAAGAAAACCTAATCAGGACACCTTAATACGTGTAAATCAGGTGAAATCTCGAATCCAAATTTCGATAATATAAAAGTACTTTAAAATATCTTTCGAATGATGTATTAAAAATAATTTAATCATAATTAGAATTTGAAATAATCAAATTTTAAAATATTACAGCGCCGTGTGGCGGTAGAAATTTCTGTAATCTACTGTTCAATTCCAAATCAGCAAACTCTGACATTTACTTAAAATGATATTGTAGTTTCAGTGTTAATTTCGAATAGCGCCCTAATTAGAATTGGAAATATTGAAAATTTAAAATATTACAGCGCCATCTGGCAGTAGAAATTTCTTTAATCTACTGTTCAATTTAAAAAAAAAAAAAAAAAAAAAAAAAAAGCTTTCAAATGATGTATTACTTATGAAATTATTTTAATTAGTAATTGAGATATATAAGAAAACCTAATCAGGACACCTTAAAACATGTAAATCAGGTGAAATCTCGAATCTCACTTTCGGTAATATAAAAGTACTTATCTTATGAATGATGTATTAAATATAATTTAATCATTATTAGAATTTGAAATATTGAAATTTTAAAATATTATAGCGCCATCTGGCGGTAGAAATTTCTGTAATCTACTGTTCAATTGCAAATCAACAAACCTTTCAAGTCATGTATCACTTATGAAATTATTTTAATTAGTAGCTGAGATACAAAAGAAAACCGAATCAGGACACTTTAAAGCATATAAATCAGGCGAAATCTCGAATTCTACTTTTGCAAATAAAATGTAAATTAAAATGTAAATTTTTTGTTTATTCTCAGAAATCGATGAAATTTGAACTGCAAGTTTGTCTTGTGATGCAAAGTTTGTCTTGTGTATATAGTAAGTTTTGTGCACGGAAGAGAAAAATTGAATAATTTTGAAAGTTGCAATTTTTAATGGCATTCAAAAAACACGTGACCTCAATCCGTAAAAGATGTTTTTCTTTTGCTCCACTTTAGAAATATTGTCTGCGAAGTTAATTAAAATTCCAAATATTGTTCGATCGACAACCGCAAGATGCGTGATTCAGAATCTCATCAAAAACTACAGGGATGCAAAATATTAAAAAAATTATAACTGATTCAGTTTTTGAAATATTCTCTCAATATTTTGAAATCTAAATCGTATTATCGAGGTCTGTATACAATAAATAAATAAATAAATAAATAAATAAATAATAAAAAAAATAAAAATAAATAAACAAAAAATAAATAAACAAATAAACAAATAAATAAAAATTAAATAAATATATATATATATGATTTATATCTCTCTATTTTATTTAAAATATTTTTGTAATGCGATTGGGAAAAAAAGGAAGAGCATTATTATTTTTTTTCTATTATTATTGGTATAATTATACAAAATATCTCCGTGTAAAATATTATTCATTTTCCGTTCTTGTTATTATAAAAAAGAAAATGACTAATGTTGTTTTTCCTGTATTATTGACATCTCTAGAAATTAAATTAAATTAAATTATTCAGTACCAAGACGTTGCGGGGAAAAAGTCTCTGCCGATGTCAGCGAGGGCCCGAAGCAAAGTTTTTAAGCAATTTCAATGTATTTTCTTTTTAGTTTTAATTAGTAGAACAATAAAAAAAAATATATTGATTCAATTTTTTATTTTTTAAACATAGTGACCAGCCTGCTAGTGTACTATATAGAAGGAAGTAAAAATCTTTATGCATCATAATTATCAATGCCAGATTGAAGGATGTTAAAATTATATACTATATCGTGTACTGACTTTCTTATTCTAAGGTAAAATTAAATGAAAATTATGTCATAGTTTTGAAAATCACCAAAAATTAACAATTCAAGCTACAGATTTGAAATAAATGTTATTCAAAAATGTGTTCATTTCTGTTTTCAGGAAGGTAAAATTTAAAATTGGACAACGTAATAAAAGCAAAGAATTATTCCCACTTGCGTGATTCCCATTTGCGCGACGATGTGAAAAATTCCCATTTGTGCGACCAGAAATTGCAGGACCGGGCGTGTAGGTGATTTCTTCTTTTTTGACTTGATAATTTGAAAACGCCCGTAACTCGGTTAAACGGGAATCCCCACCACAGAAGTAAAAAAAAAAAAAAAAAAAAAAAAAATCACTGGACATCCCTACTCGCTGTGCATGAATCTGAGAATGTCCATAACTCGGTACCACGGCAATTCCTGCCACGTGCGTAAAACCAAAAACAAACAACAGCAAAAAAAAAAAAAAGAAAATCACTAGACACCCCTACCTTGCTGTTCATGAATCTGAGAACGCTCGTAACTCGGTTCCGCAGCAAGCACTACAACACACATAAAAACAAAAAACAAACAAACAAACAAAATCACTGGACACACCTACCTTCCTGTGCATGAATCTGAAAACGCTGGTAACTCGTTTTCGCACCAACTAGTATCCCGCACGTACATACGCTTCGCGCACATAAAAAAAAAAAAAAAAGTAACTGGACACTTCTACCTCGCTGTGTATGAATCGGAGAACGCATGTAACTCGTATTATTCTTGTATTTTTACTTTCTTCGCGCAAATGGGAATTTTTCACCACTTTCCGGAAATGGAAATCGCTCAAGTGGTGTGACACCAAAGCGAAGATTCTGTGGTTAAAAAAATCTATAGTAATAAAATCAGACTTTTTTCTGTAAATTTTGCAGGATCAAAAAATTTTGCGATATCTCCACGTTTCACACACCATGAAAGTCGAAAATGACTTCAGAAAATTTTGCCTGTGTGTGTGTTTGAGTGTGTGTGCAATGGTGTCCGTATGACTGTAATTCAATTTTTGACCTGGCATCTCTTGAGAACAGCTGGACGGAATTCAATAGCGCTTTGCAGAAATTTAGATCTTTACCCAAATTAAAGTTAAATCTATCAACTTTTCAGAAATTTCCCCATGTTCCCTTTTGGGTGGGGGGGCGAAGACAAAAACACGTTTGACCGGGTATCACTTGAGAACAGCTTGATGGAATTCGACGGCTCTTTGCAGGAATTTAGGTTTTTACCCCACTTAAAATTATATAGATCAACGTTTCCGAAATTACTCCTCCACCCCCCCCCCCCTGAGGGGCAAAAGACAAAAACACGTTTGTAAGCATAACTTGGCTCCTAATTACTTCACAGTAAAGAAATTGCACGTGGGGACACTGGATATGAGTGCAAATAAAACGTTATCTGCGATTTAGAAATTTTGATTTTTAAGGGAAAAAAAGGGGGAAAATATATTTTTGGCTGGAAATATCAAAAATTCCTAGTTTTTTAATAGAATTCTACAGAAAAATGGAACAAAGATTTTGAAAAAAAGCTATGAGACTTCCTTCGGATATTTCCTAAAACACATTTTTGATGTTTTGTGGTTTGCGTTTTTTTTTTTTTTTTTTTTTTTTTTTTTTGGGGGGGGGAGTTTGGGGGTGTAGGGCGGTACGAGGGGGGAAATCGAGATACCCCTTTCCGCGCTAAATTTGTCCTGAGAAATCTATGGGAGCTGTAGTCACGAATTTTGGTGCTTGGATTGTTTATCCAACACCTAAAGTAACGGGAATTATCAAAATTACCCCCGTTCCACCCACGAGGGAACAGAAGGTAAAAACACCTTTGTAAGCATAATTCGGTTCCAATTTGCTTCACTGTGAAGAAATTGCCCAAGGGGAGACTACACATTAGTACGAATAAAACTTTATCTGCGATTTTGGAAATTTCGAATTTTAAGGGGAGGGAAAGGGGAAATTCATTTTTAGCGAGAAATTTTGCAAATTCTGGCGCTTTGAGTAAAATTCTGCCAAAAATGGAACAAAGATGTTGAAAGCAGCCATGTGACTTCTTTAGGATATTTTAATCTTTTGTGATCCGTCATTTTGTTTCTTTTTTGGGGTGGAGGAGGGGGATGGTATGTGTTGCAAAGGGCAAATTCGATACACCATTTTAGCGTTAAATTTGACCTGGGAAATTTATGAGAGCTGCGGCCACGAAGTTTGGTACTTGGATTGTTTCTATGTATCCGACACCTAAAGAAAGGGGATTTATCGAAATACCCCCGTTAACCCCTGGAGGGCAGGAAGCAAAGAAAATAAAAGTTGCAAGCATAACTCGGCCGCAAATTACTTGACGGTGAAGAAATTGTACATGATGAGATTAAACTTGTGTGTAAATAAAATATTATTTACAATTTTAGAATTCTTGATTCTTAAAGGAGAGAGAAGAAAAATCATTTTTCAGGGGGGAAATTTCAGAAATTTCAGATTTTTTAGTAGAGCTCTACTAAAAATGTTACAAAGGTATTGAAAACAGCCATATGTCTTTAGGATATTTCCAAAACACACATTTTTTTTCTTTTGTGAATTTCGATGTATATATTTTTTCTTTCTAGTACACAAAGTAGCTAATACAGGATACGCCTCCCCCCCCCCCTCCCGCTTTTAGCGCTAAATTTGTCTTGGGAAATCTATGATATCTGCGGTCGCGAAATTTGGTGCGTAAATTGTTTCTATGTATCTGACACTTATTATAACGGGATTTTACGAAATCTTCCCCTCCTTACCCCCTTGAGGTCAGAATGGCGAATTTTGCTGTGTGGATTTTGATTAGGTGTACACATTATGTACCTTGGTGAGATTTCGTAAAACTTCGAACTTAGTCACTGGAAAAAGGGAAATAGGAATCGGGTAAGTTGCGGCCGAAGGCAGTGTTAACACGGACTCCTCACGTTGCAAGCGAGAAAAATCTCTACCGAACAGGTAAACTCAGGTTATTAATAATGATATGGGATTTTGACAACTCATTTAAGTACTGTGTCCAGCAAAGCGGGCAAAGCCTTCTAGTAGCCTATAAAAAAGAAAAAACAGTTTAATTTGAAATTAATACTTTTCGGTTAAACTGAGATGAAGCAAATTCATATTTGAAGATTTATGTCTCTTTCGCGATATTTAACACTTTTTCAGCAATTAAGACACGAAATTTTTATTTTTTGAAGCTCATTTTTATAAAAGTTCCTAGATTAAGTAATCTATATTAATAAAATCAGAGTTTTGTCTGTAAATTTGTCGGAATCGAAAAATTTTGCGATATCTTCACGTTTTACACCCCATGAAAGCCGAAAAAATGACTTCAGAAAATTTTGCCTGTGTGTGTGTGTGTGTGTCTGTGTGTGTGTCATCGTGTCCGAATGTCGCTTTTTTTGTCCGGGCATCACTTGAGAACGGCTGGACGGAATTCAACGACGCTTGGCAGGAATTTAGGTCTTCACCCAACTTAAAATTATATCTATCAACCTTTCAGAAATTCCCCCCCGTTCTCCCCCCTAGGGGGTAAAAGACTAAAACACGTTTGTCCGGGCATCACTCGAGAACGGCTGGACGGAATTCAACGGCGCTTGGCAGAAACTTAGGTCTTCACCCAGCTTGAAATTATATCTATAGAAATTTTCAAAATTATGATTAGTGTTTAAATTGTGTGTAAAAAACGCCTGCGCATGCGCCATAAATATTTTTTCACTAAAATGCTTTGAATGAAAAAATAAAATATATAAATAAATTTTTAAGTTAAAGACTTTTGTATTCGCGTGATTCTCACTAAAAATTATGAAAAGATTGAAATGAAGTGTTGCCATCTAAGTTTCATACTTTAGTTAATTTTATAAAATATAATTGTCGTATCGAAAAACTGTTTACACTCCAGGATTCAGAAAAACCACCTCTTTCATTTGGTACTGAATTTGTAATGATAGGTCTGATATTTCCAATTTATTTTTCCCTTTATCCGTTTTTCCGTTGCCACTTAAATTTCATACTTTAGTTATTTTTTAAAAATCTAATTGTTGCATCGAAAAACTGTTTGAACCCCTGGATTCAGCAAAATCGCCCCTTTCATTCGGTATCAAATTTATAAATATAGGTCTGATATTTCTAATTTATTTTACCCTTTTTCCGTTTTTAACCCAGATTCGGTAAAAGGTTTTATATTTATATCTAGGCATTTATATATATTTTTATTTTCCAGAAATAAAATGAAATATTTTTAAATTCACGTGAATAATAATAAAAATTAGAGAGAAAAATACCTACAAAAGTTGGTGTTTTTTTTTTTTTTTTTTTTAATGAGGAATATGCACGTGGATAAATATTTTCATAGAGATATTGGAACAACTATAGTATTTCCCCTCAGCTGAATTTGGCGATTTATTTTTGGCGATTATGGCTAAATCATAAATCTAAAATCATATATCATAAATGATAAAATCATAAGCTAAATTATGAATCATAAATCATAAATCCAAAGTAAATAGCATGCAGGCTGCCATATTATATCGCAAACAATCCAGAACGACATCGTTATCGATCAAATCGGCCCCAAAGAAAAATCGCCAAATTCAGCTGAAGGGAAATACTATAGTTGTACCGAGATATTTAGCATTAGTTTAATATTTTTATTTAATTAAGCAGTACTTTTCTTTCCTCCAGTAAAACAAAATTTTTTGTTGTCATTATGTACCTTATGAGGTTTTTTTTATGTTCCCCCCTTAATTGTAAATGATTATAATTTGGATTTTATTAAGATTTTTTATTTTTATTTTGTAAATATCAGAAAAGAGTTTTTATTTTATTTTATTTTATTTATTTTATGGATTTATATTTATTAGTGTATGGAACAGTTTTAGCATTGGATCCCTTTGGCAAAATTTGAAATTCGGAACTTAAGTAGCTCGGACGTTTCTCGCCAAGATCCTTAATTGCACAATTGAGATAGCCAATTCAGTTCATCGCAAAAATGGCTTAAAATATTTAAAGTCACCAAAGGGTTCCCATACTAAAGCTGTGCGTTTTGTATTTATTTATTTATAATATTTTCTATTAAAGACTTCTGTGGTCACGAAATTTGGTGCGTAAATTGTTTGTTTGCATCCGGCACTTATTGTAACTGGATTTCACGAAATTCGAAATCCTCCCCCCACTTCTCGGAGTCGGAGGGCAATAAACTGTATAACTTCAGTATAACCCCACAGCTGAAATTGGCGATTTTTCTTTGGCGTCGTTTTGAAGGATAACGATGTCATTCTGGACTGTTTACGATATTATATGGCAGCCTAATATGTTGTTTATTTTGGATTTATGATTTTATGTTTTATGATTTATGATTTAGATTATGATTTTATCATTTATCATATATGATTTATGATTTTTAGATTTATGATTTAGCCATAATCGCCAACAAAAAAATCGCCAAATACCGTTGTGGCGTTATACTGAAGTCGTTCCCAATAAACATGAGTAAAAACATGTTTTTCCGTTTGAATTTGCTTTGAATTATCTTCGAATGGCGAATTTTGGTGTGCGGATATTGATTAAGTGTACACATTATGTACATTAGTGTGATTCTGCAAAACTTCGAACTCACCCGCTGAGGAAAGAGAAGTAAGAAGGGGGTAAGTTGTGCCGAATTCAGTGGGGACCCAGACTGGATATTGATTAAGTGTACGCATTATGTACAGTAGTGTGATTTTGCAAAACTTCGAACTCACCCGCTGAGGAAGGGGAAGTAAGAAGGGGGTAAGTTGTGCCGAAGACAGTAGAGACCTAGACTCCTCACTTTGCGAGCGAGAAAACCTCTACCAATCACAGCGAGAACTTAGGTTATTAATAAAAATATGGGATTTTGACAACTCATTTAAGTTTAATGTCCAGCGAAGCGGGCAAAGCCTGCTAGTTATCTATATGAAAAATCAGATTTCAAAGAATTCTGCACATTTATGAACTCTCTAGCTTGTTTTTAAAAAAATTTCAGAACGAAGAAATTTTTTTCAGAAAGTTGTCAAAACATCTAACTTTACGCTAAATAGAAAATGCTCCCATTCTCTTACTTATTAACTTAGAAATTTCGTTTTTATCTCAAATTAAAGCTTTCGTTGATAATAATACTTTTTGTTTCCTTTTTCTACGATATTTGGTTCTTCCAATATTTAAAACTTTACGGAAAAAAAGGTTGCCGATTTAACATGGGAAGTTGGTTTCTGTATAATAAACAACTAACAGTCTTGGGTTATTTCTGGCGATTTTATTATTGACGCGTTTGCTTTGTGTTAGTGGTAGCTTTTTTTTTTTTTTTTTTTTTTTAGTGCTAGAGGCCTATTTCAGTCGGTACAGCGTTGTCGAATTTTTATACGTCACTCTTTGCTAAGGGCCTATTTCAGTCGGTTTATTGAATGGGGATTTATTGAATGAAGTCCCCCCAAGGCCCAACTTTGACATGAGTCCCCCCCAAGGTATAACTTTGTCATGAGTCCCCCCAAGGCCCAGCGTTGTCGAATTTTTATACGTCACTCTTAATAGTGCTAAGGGCCTATTTCAGTCGGTTTATTGAATGGGGATTTATTGAATGAAGTCCCCCTAAGGCACAACTTTGACATGAGTCCCCCCCAGGCCCAACTTTGACAGGAGTCCCCCCCAAGGTAAAACTTTGACATGAGTCCCCCCAAGGCCCAACTTTGACATGAGTCCCCCTCCCAGGCCCAACTTTGACATGAGTCCCCCCAAGGCCCAACTTTGACATGAGTCCCTCCCAAGGTACAACTTTGACATGAGTCCCTCCCAAGGTACAACTTTGACATGAGTCCTCCCCACAAGGCACACCTTTGACATGAGTCCCCCCCAAGGCACACCTTTGACATGAGTCCCCCCCAAGGCACACCTCCCCCTCATTGGGAAAAAGAAAAAAAACGTTGTTTTGCGGCTATAAGACAGTTTGGACTTCCAACGTTATTTGTTACAGTATCTGCAGCTGAAACACATTGGTTTGATTTAATGAAAACTTTATCATGGAATTTAGATCGTCACGAATTAACTAAAGAAGAATTTGTCGATATTAACAATTTTAGCAGTAGGCCTCTGGCACTAAATTAAAATCTGTCAATGTCAGATTTTCATGTTTTAAATAATGAAATAATGTCGTGTCTGTATAATTTTTTTTTTTTGAGCTTGGCAAAACGACCGTTTCTGCTTGACAGGTTTTAGCTTATAAATATTTGGATTCAATAATATTGCTTTTGAGTTTTGTCTTATTATTTTATTAATATTAAATTTAAAATTGTTATTACTTAATAAACATTTTTCGAATATATAATGAAAAAGGCTACTTATTTTTTTACATTTACAAAGTGCGTTTGGTAGTTTATTGATTTTAAACAGGAATGTAGGAAAATTACGATGCCCTGAGATAAAATATAAAGATATTTTATTTAGGCATATGAAATTGGGATTAGCTGTTTTAAGAATGGCGTTAAATACCCAAAAACTAATTTCTAGAATTTTAGAAATTCGGCACTCAAGTAAAAGATGAGGTCAAAACATGATAAATTTTCATATTTTAAACAAACAAACGAAAAAACAGATATAGCATTTGGCTTTTCTGATTTTCCTTGACTTTTGCAGGGCAAGTAAGAGCTTTCCCCTACTTTTGCAGGTTATCTTCCTCCATTTTAGCGCGTCATTTTATAAATTAACAATTTTTCTCGATTTCTTTGATGTAAAAACATAAATGATATTCACTTTGTACGATAAGAGTATATATTATTAAACCTGAAATGATGAGGTTATAAAATATGTATACTTATCGAGGGAACAAACATTGGTGGCATATCAACTAGCTATAATAATTTAGAAAATAATACATTATTAGCCTATATTGCCAAAGATAGATTGAATCGAAGGATCCCATTATTCTAATCAACTGTTTATCTCATCTCTGGAAAGTATACTCTTTCCTCAACAAAATGATAACAACTAATCTATATATAGGGAAATAATCTTTTTGAAGTGAAAACTTCTTTAGGCGCGTTGAGCACTTTTGGGTGAAGAAAAATTCTTGAATTTCCGTCATCGTCAGCCGACGCTTTCCATCCTTGTATGATACAAATAATCTTATATATATTATAAATGTGAATGTCCGTGAATTTATTTAACTGAGTTTCACGCCAAAACTGCTCGACGGATTTCGATGAAATTTGTAATGGAGATAGCTTATACCCTAACTTACAAAGTTGGCTGCCTTTTATTCCGAAAAAATCTTTGTTTTTGTTATTTTTATGCATAAAATAGCAATTTTGTAAGCTAATAAAAGCAAGAAATTAGCCATTTAAATTTTATTTGTAATTTAATTGTTGCCAAAAAAATACGAGTTTTATTTTTTTTTTTTCTAACAGGAAAATAAATACATTTATCTAAACGTGAACAATAAAAAATAAATAAAATAAAAATAAATTATGCATCTCACGAAAATTGACGTCATTTTTAATTTAAAATTTATTTTACACATTGATAAAGTGCTAATATAGTTTACGATGCTAACAGGATGTTGTGTACAGGATATATGTTGTAACAGGATATATGTTGTACTAAAATCAGTTTTATTTATAGATCCTCCTGGGTGATTTTTTAAATTGTTGCGTTGAAGTACACCGAACATTTTTCGCCAAGAGGTTTATTTTAGCAACAGAGATTTTAATCTAGGTAGTTCAAGAAAAATGTAAAATTTATAAAATATTACAAAACGAAAAAAATAAACTTAAATAGTAGTCACATAAATGATCTATTTTTATCTGAGTAGATAATTTTATAGAAAAAAGGGCAGTTTTAAAAATAGAAAATTTATTTCATCAAGCACTATTTTAAACCTAAAAACCATTAATAAAATAAACAGAATATGAAGGGTTCTTATATGTTAACGAAAAGGTGTCCGATAAAACGCTTTCTATTTTTATGCAAGAAATTATACAAAAAAATAAAAAATAAATAATAAATAAAAAATCGCTAATATGGCGACATAAATTCAAAAGCCGCCAAGGGAGAGATATAATAAAGTTGTGTAGCACGATAATGTTTAGTTGTTTATTTATTTTTGAAGTGAAAACTTCTTTAGGCGCGTTGAGCACTGTTGGGTGAACAAAAATCACTGAACTCGCGTCATCGTCAGCTGACGCTTTCCATTTCAAGTGAAAACTTTTGGGTGAACAAAAATCATTGAACTCCCGTCATCGTCAGCTGACGCTTTCCATCCTTGTATGATACAAATAATGTATCATACAATTAACTTGCTAATGTGAAGTGTTAATAATTATATACTGTGTACTGTTTTACAATCTGGTGCGGCTCTGCACGACTTCTCTCATCTCCGGGCACTGTCTCTATTGCAGTTAGACCTCACAAAACCCTGAGAAAGCCCAAAGCTGCCATTTTTCTCACGTTCTTACAATCTGGCGCGGCTCTACACGACTTCTCTCATCTCCGGACACTGTTTCCTAAAGATTGCAGCCGGAAACGTTGCAGTTAGACCTCACAAAACCGTGAGAATAGCATAAACCGCCATTTTTCTCACGTTTTTACAGTCTTGTGCGGCTTTACACGACTTCTCTCATCTCCGGACACTGTTTCCTAAAGATTGCAGCCGGAAACGTTGCAGTTAGACCTCACAAAACCGTGAGAATAGCATAAACCGCCATTTTTCTCACGTTTTTACAGTCTTGTGCGGCTTTACACGACTTCTCTCATCTCCGGACACTGTTTCCTAAAGATTGCAGCCGGAAACGTTGCAGTTAGACCTCACAAAACCGTGAGAATAGCATAAACCGCAAATTTTCTCACGTGTTTACAATCTGGTGCGGCATTACACGACTTCTCTCATCTCCGGACACTGTCTGTATTCCAGTTAAACCTCACCAAACCGGGAGAAAGACCAAAGCCGCCATTTTTCTCACGTTTTTACAATCTGATGCGGCTCTACACGACTTCTCTCACTCCGAACACTGTCTCTTAAAAATTGCAGCCATAAACGTTGCAGTTAGACCTCACAAAACCGTGAGAAAGGCATAAACCGCCATTTTTCTCACGTGTTTACAATCTGGTGCGGCTCTACACGACTTCTCTCATCTCCGGACACTGTCTCTATTCCAGCTAGCGCATTAAATAAAATTTTTGTATAATTTATGTAGTATTAGTTTATATTAATGAATAAAAAAACACTTCATTCAAAGTATTTCCTGCACAATAAAATATTTCCTGACGATTCAAGAAATACACATGTAATTGTTCAAGTTTTCACTTCTGTCGGCACTCCCGGAGTGCAACTTCTTTTTTTTTTAATTAATTTCTTTGTACTATACACATATGTATGGCCATAAGTTTTTAGGGTTTATACGTGGAACTTTTAGAACATCTTCAGTTACTCGATATTGATTTCTTTATTCAGATAAATTTGACATTTACAGTTTTTTAACATTTTCCAACAAAGTTGAAAAATGTATGACCTTCGGTTTGCCTGTCTATCTATTCGCTATCTAATTCCCGTAACTATTCTTGAAACTGATATACAGAGGCTGTTCGCACATTTTTTAGACGATTTTTTTTTCTTTTCTTTTGCTCCCTCGTAAAAAAATTCTGGTTGTGTCGTTTAATAAATT
Source organism: Salticus scenicus (assembly GCA_963930645.1). Taxonomy (NCBI): domain Eukaryota; kingdom Metazoa; phylum Arthropoda; class Arachnida; order Araneae; family Salticidae; genus Salticus; species Salticus scenicus. The sequence continues at coordinate 77,978,689 of OZ005658.1, forward strand.
TCTCCGAGACTACAACACGATCATTTTAAAACATTTAGGAAGGCTGAGGATAGAGTTGGCAACATCTGAATTTATTCCAGAGCATTTTCAGCCCCGCCTACATACTACTGTCCTTTTTTTTGAGTATTTTGTCTTATTTATTGGTAATTAGGTATTGGATAATATTATTATGTCAGGGGTCGTACTCTCCGCCCTGTTTTCAAGACCCTCTCAGAGACAAAAAAATTTCGCCTTTTTTGCCACCACTAATTTCATGCAGAAATACTTCTGGTATATTTACAGTAATGGAAAATAATTACACAGGGTAGCGATTAGTTTTTAAAAATAGTGATAGCAATTAATTTTAAATTTTCTTCTTCATGAGGAGTGTCGTCCTGAAAAAAGGGCGGAGAGTACGAACCCTGCTTATGTAATTAAAGAGGTACAAACTAAAGGCGGGGCTAAAATTGATCTGGAGTAAAACATTATCAACTATGATGGATATTTACATTTCAACTATGGGGATATTTACATTTCAAGCGCATTTTAGATCGTTATGGCCGGCAAAATATTAATGAGCTTTAGATTGTAAGTTTTCAGTTAATATGGATACAACAAATATAAATACATTTTTGTTTGTTTTTGTTGCATACTATAAACCAAGAATAAATATAAATAGCCTCATATAATTGTTCTTGACAACATTTTGACTCATCATTTTAGTAACATTAATCAAAAGGAAAGCAAATGATTCTCTTGTAACTTTTTTGTAAATGTATATTGCTTTCCCAAGTGAGAATTAATCTGAATTATTCTGAAGATATATTTCCTTCTGCTTTAGTAAAAATTACTTAATTTTAAAATATTACTAGTGGTGAGTAAAGTTTTCACATTTAGAAGCGAATTCTGCCAACTTTTTAAATTTATACCATAACGTTGTTAATCCCTGTCTTCTTTGCGCATAACTTTTTTTAAAGAGTAATTATCTTCTTATTTAATCGTAATTACGTATTTGCGACACTGACTCTAAAAAGAAACTGATGTGAAAATATTGAAGGTACCACATTACGGAATAAATTAATAGAGTTTAAAGCGATGAAAATAACACATGTTTGTGTTAAGGCACTTTAACTCATGTGAATCGATTAAAAATAAACATAATTTCGTAAAATTAGTAATATAAATCGTATCCAATTTATTGTTAGTATATATTTAAAATTATATATCACTGTAGCTTTTAAAAAATATTTTGAAACTAATAAAACATAAATTTATAAAAATCTATTTCGTTTTTGCAATTTAATTTTTTAAACAAGTACATGCAACAGATGAATAATTAGAGTAGAAAAATTTACACCAGAAAAATAAATGAGATTTAGTTATAGATATGTTTAATAACTAGTACAACATAATGCGGCAAGCTTATTGTAATCTTCTCAGGAAAGAAGCTGTATCTGTATATCGAAAAATACAGCTTCATAGTATGCAAATCTTGGATGGCCATGTTGTGTATAACCGTTTGCACTCGAACGTCGCCTCTCACGCGAAATTCTATTCATTACTTCAACACGAGAGGCGCATGACCAATTAAGGTACTATATATATAATATCCACCAATAATGTTCTCCAACTAAAAGGGCTATAAGATCTGTAATACTTTTTTAAGAAAGAGACTCCACCTACATTTTTTATTAAGTGACTTTGGGCGTTGCTTGCCTTGGCCATTGGTAAATGGTCAGGAATACTTTGCAAAACATTACACAATGGAAAATAAGAAATCGTAATATTCATATATAATGTTTGTAATATGTTAATATACATCAAATATAGACATAAAATGTTTATATTTAAAATTCTTACGTTATATATTTTGCGTTTTTTTATTAAAACTGTTGTCGGGTAGTTCATTACGCTTACTAAAAGAAAGATCGAATGTAAAGGGTTAATTTTCCATCACACGTCAGGACCGCACATTTGGCAAATACAAAGTGGTCAACATAAAAGAGGCCACTGACAAAAAAAAAAAAAAAAGGCCCAGCCGTTCTAAAAGGGGTATAAACTTGTATTATACTATAGCCTTTTATTACTGTATACTATAGCCTTTTATTACGCGGTCAGCAAAAGATAAGGACAGCCAGATCTTATATTAAGCTAGATTAGCTAGATTAGAGTAAACTGGACTAGCAAAAAGGCGGAAACTGTGACCCCTGCTGTACTTCTATACTTTTGAATAGATCTCTTACACAATTCTAATTCTGTTCTCAAGCCACGCCCTTTTAAGTAGCATTTTCTAGTACGAAAAAATATTCCATCAGTACCGAAAAAATTAGGAAGTTTTATATGCGGATCACCAAATATTTGGAAAATAGATACGATTTGTTGGTTTACCCGTGCGAAAAAGGCTTCGAGAGCAAACGTTTAAAACCGTTACCGCAAAACGCAGTTATTCACGAAGACTGCGACTCCATAGCACAGTTGTTAACAGCTTTTTTTGTCATCAATTTTTTTTTTTTTTTTTTTTTTACATAGACAGTGGAAACCGTTACATTTCGCAGATTATAAAATAAAATATTTCAATTAAGTTGGCAACTATTTTCTACAGTCATTTAAATGGAAGTCGCACAGTTAAAACTTCGATCAGTGATATTAACATAGTCGCCAACATTTCAATTTATTCTGAAGCATTTTTTGCCCTGCCTTCAATCCGTACCATTTTATTCATAGAATAATTTTCTCAAATTAAAACTACGATAAAATATGAAGAAAATACTCCTAAGAAAAAAGCGGTATAAAATGAAGCAGAGATAAAAATGCTCCAGAATAAATTAAAATTTTGTCATCTCTGCTCTAAGAACAGCGGTCGTAATGACCTTTTTAATGACACTCTCCTGAATGAGAAAATTTCAAATTTATCGTTACCACAATTTTTATAAGGTAATCTCTACCCTGTATAATCATGTCACATTGGTGTAAATATATCCAGAAGTATTTTCACAAAAAATTAGTGGTGGCAAAAAAAAAAGCCGAAATTTCATATTTCTGAGAGTGTCCTGAAAAGAAGGCGGAGAGTAATAACCCCTATAAGAATAATTATGACTTCCATTCGTTTGTCTTACTCTCCGTCTGGTATTTTGCAGCAAAAGTTGGCTAAGAGTCAAGATCCCAAATCTGATATCAAAATTTGAATTTTCACATTAACACAAGTAGGTAAACTTTTTATCCTGTTAAGGTACTGATTGCATTTTATTGCTATCGAAGCAAATTAACTCTTCGAAATCCATGTGTTCTGCTTGTGATACATTTTGTTCATGAATTGCGTATCATTTTACTAAAAAAATTAAAATACTATTCTTGTCGAATTTTAAAAACATGTTATGATTTGCGGAGAAAGAAAGTTGTCAATAAAGTAGATGAATTTTTATGAAGAATTCATTCCAAACAGATACTTTATAAAACTTAATGAATTTTCATTCAGATTTTACTATTTAAAAATGTGCTTTTTTATGCTACAATGTTTTTGATATAAAGTTATTTATGATAAGGAAACAAACTGAGCTTAATGAGGTCTCTCGTATTTCCTTTAACTTTTTTGCAACGAAGTTAAAAAGTCTTTAAAACTATGGTCTGTCTGCTAGTCTATCTGTTCGCCTCTACCGCTACATAAATTCATAGAATTTCTTTGTAACAATATATATGTTAATACTGATAAGATTTAAAATCTTTCTGCAAAGTTCCTATTGAAAATGAGGTAAATACCAATAGTAATTTGCATACAGGGACAACCAAAATACTGCTTATGTTATGCGTTGTATGAAAGGTATTTATATACACAGAGCTGCCAACCTAATCCGGCAAACTAGTAGTACTGCCCCTTTTTCTACACCACTTAATATTTAGAGTATTTTTCTTCTTAATTCATCGTAGATAAATTTGAAGTGAATTACTCTAAAAATTAAGTGGTGTAGAAAAAGGGGCGGTACTATCAATTTGCCGGATTAGATTGGCAGCTCTGTAGTAATGATATTTTAGTACTTTTCTTTCGAGAAATAATAAAATTGACCTTGAATGATCATATACACAAAATGATATTTTCCATAGAATATTGTATAAATGGTAATTTTTTTTACAGGGCGACATCAATATGTTCGCATCTAATAAAGTTTATAAATGGAAATTGCTTGAATTGCATATTTAATTGCGTTAACCTTTTTTAAAACTTTCCGACAAGTTTAAGAGTAATTATGACATCGGTTTCTCTGTCTGTCTGTAAGTTTCTACCTCCCGTAAATACTCATGGTATTCGTTTAAGCTGATATATGTAAGCCAAGTGAATCTAGGAATGTTCCGGATTGAAAATGGTGTAAACATCACCACTAGTTTGTGTACAGGGAAACGAAATATATTTTAATGCATTGATAATCATTCTGATATATTCTAATTAATTTTTACATGTATATATGAAGTATATATATATATATATAGATTTTTGTATAAAGCATAGTATATTATCATTGTGCTTTGAAAAATATAATGACATTGAAATTTATATTTTCGCAAATGAATGTTATATGCTGAGAATTAATGTTTACAGGACAACTAAAAAATATTCGGATACATTAGAGGTTCTGTTTTGAAGTTATAAGCATTGCACTTACTGTTGAGTTCAATGTTGTACCCGGATTTAATACTAGGAAGGACTTAGTTAAGTTCGATACTGTGCACAGATATGCAATAAATAACATTAACCAACATGAAAGTAAATGATTCTTTTGAAACTTTTTTAAAAAATATGTAATGCGTTTCCAAATAAGGATTGATCTAAAATATTCTAAAGTTGCATTTTCTTGACCTGTAGCAGATTACTTAATTTCAAACTGTTACTTGTGGTTTTTAAAATTCCATCATTTAAAAGCGCTTAGCTACAATTATTTTAATTTGTTCTGTAAAGTTGTTATACTCCGTCTTTTTTTTTTTTTTTTTATGTATGTGCCTTCTTATTTAATTATAATTAAGTGCTTGTGAAAAGGACTCTAAATAGAAAATGGTGTAAAAAATTGAGGTTATTGACCTCATTACGGAATAATTTATGATAATTGGAAGCTCTGAATATAAAATAAGTTTGTTTTAAGGTACTTGAATGTGTGTGAATCGACTTAACATAAACTTATCTTCATAATATAAAATGGTGTCCAAACTACTGATCGTATATATTCAGAATTGAGAAGTTTTGTAAGTTTTCAAAAATATTTTGAAACTAATAACACGCAAGTTGTTTTTAATAATCTATATGATCTCTCTTATTTAATTTTTTAAACAAGAACACATAAATGATTAATTGTTAGAGTTCAAAAGTTCACACCAGAAAGATAATCGAAAAATTGTACAACATATGTTTAATAACTGGTAATGGTAAATTTGCAAAGTCGATTTATGTCTAAAAGTTGTCGAGAAAGAAGCTACCTTAAGTGTCGCTTCAAGTGTTTAAGCATAAAACTGAGTCTTTCTCTCCTCTTGGGAAACGACTATGAAAACTCTCTCTCCTAAATGAAAATAAAACTTCGAATAGATCCGAAACCGTTGAAATTGACAGCATCTACCGAACATTTTAATGAACGGTTTTCAGAATTCTCCCTGAGCTGTGCCGACAAAATGGGCATCTCAATCTTTCGGTGGAAGAGACTGTACTTTTCAAAATAAACTGCTCCTTCCATCCGATGCTCCTACTTCTGCTGTGATAAAAAGCAAATGCCCATAAGGAATGTATAAAGCGCTGAGATCTTTTTTTCTTTTCTAACTGCAGTTGTAAATCACGTGGTTCAAAATTAACTAGGGATATATAGATTTTTTTCAAATTTTGTAGTAGGCTGAAATACATTTTAACCATCTGGTGTCTACAATTCAGACACAGAAGAAGAAAAAAGGTTTTTCAGCGTATATTATTATTTAATTTGATCATTTTTTTTAAGATTCCTCCATTTATTTAAAGTATTGTAAGACTAATTCTTAGTTCTTGGGGAAAATGAAAAATGCATGTAACTTTAGTTAAAAAAAAAATAAATAAGCATGTGTAAGAAGATACATAAAGTATAAGATATAGGATAACTTGACTATAAACATAATATAAACATAAATTTTGAGTAAATATTCAAAGCTATAGATCATATAGGAACGATCCATCATGAGAACACTACGCATACAATTTTTGGAATTTAGTTCAATCGATCTATATCACTATGCCTATAAAGAAAACAGTTCGTTCAAAAATATCTTTATTTATTTTTAAAAGTTACAATAAAAATAAATAAATAAATAAATAAACTTTTTTAATTTAGCAACCTATATATAGGGAAGGGTGTGGCACCTTGAGACATAGTCCACGTTGGGATATATTAAATATCAGCTTCATTTTTTTAATTAGAAATTAGTTTACTTGGGACATCTTAGTGGGCAGAATGTTCTTCAATGTAATTTGGAATTCCTCATACTAGCAGGTGAAATTTAATTCAGTTTTCTTTGTTTTGAAAGATTCAAAGTTACATTATTGGGTAAATTCATAAGCACATTTATTGTGCAAGAAATGAAATGAATTTAAATCTGGGCATTTGTGAATTAAAATATGTACTTTCATAGTATTTTTAATATTGAAAAAAGCATTGTATTGCTATGCCTAGGTTTTTGAGAGTTACATTATAATAATGATCTAAGTGGGGAAATTTGGAACACACAGTAGTGGGGCAGGCTGGGACACTCTCTCAACCTACTCCACCATAATGTAATGTATAGAAAGCAATATTTGTACGTATTTAAATGTGCTAAAATTCGGAAAATCATTATTATTATTAAGAAAATTATTATTATTATTATTATGTTTTTTTTTTTTTTTTTTTGAAGAGATCAAATTTCGAATATAAAATACAATATTAGTTAATGAAATATACTAGTATACAAATGCACTGTAATTTATTAGAGTCTATGTCGATAAATAAAGATTTAATCATTTCTGACAAGTATTTTTTGCGCATTGACATTTTATTATCGGATATTTTTAGATTCGATTATTGAAATTAACCGTTTGCTCTCGAATGTCACCTCTCAGACGACATCCATTCCATTACTTCAACTCTAACGTATTCTAATATTATCTAAAATGTGTCCCAAGGTGCCCCACCTACCCCTATACAGGGTGTCTCTTAAGTCTGTAGACATATTAAAAATTCATAAAAGTTGAAGGATTCAATAGAGTTGAACTCGCGGTTTGTAAGACAGTTATTTGCATATCAGTGTTTACAGGCATGTGAATCCCGTTCTATGTGTCCGCCATACCTCACAAATTATAGATTACAAACAAGTTACAAAACCGCTAGCTGCAGCTATAGTCACCGGTTTTTGCCTGTGGAAAAACATATTTAACAATAAGGCTTTATCTACCAAGTAATCATCGCAAATAAAACTTCATATATGCGCAAGTAGGAGGTAAAATAAGAGATAAGCTATGCTATACGTAAAACAGTGCAACTTACAGGCTCTGATTACCATATTTTTCACTATGCATTTATGCAGCGTCCTCTATAGACGAAAATTTTAACTATTTTTTTTTTCAGTACCAAAAAGGTAACCCCTTCATCAGAATAACTTTTTCGCAAATTGCTGTAAATTCTATCAATTCCTTAAATTTTTATGATTTTTTAAAATGTCTGCAGAGTCATGGGACACCCGGTAGAAATTATATATATATATATATATATATACATAAGTCTATCCACATGTTTATTTTCATTTATATTCATAGATAAACGTGTTGGATTCGTGAAAAATTTCGATTTTTAATTTTCCGCGGATTTACACGTTTTGAAATATATGGAACAAGATTGCACCCTTTTAAAATGTTTCCTTGCGGCTGTGTGTGTGATAAAACATTTATGTCAGCACTAGAACAAGAACTAATACACATAATTTATAAATTTACGTTCAATTGTACTTTCACATAAAGTGGTGCAAACCAATTTCTCTTTCATATCATCCAACAAAAGACGCATGCAGTGATTTCCCCCGTTTTCGGGAGAGCTTTCTGAGCTTCTATAAAGCTTGATTGTATATAACTCAATATGGCACAGGTCTATTATGAAATACTATGTTGGTCAAATTAGGTAGATATCGGCTGGCACGGGAATCTTTTAAGCTACAATTTTCCCAGTGTATGAAAAGGCTATACCTCATTTCGTTGTTTGCCAACCCATGTTCCGTGGACCACTAGTGGTTCACGAAGCAATTTTGTCGTCCGCAAAAAAAACCTTATCATTGGTTTCCTCTTTTATTTTTTAAATAAAAGCTATACTGATATTAATTTTAATTTCGAGGTTTTCTAAATCTATCGCACTCACAACATTAGGCTTCAAAATTTTCTGAATGAGAGAGAGTATAAATGGAATAACCTTTTTAATTCTAAAATTTTAATTTTTTGTATCAGATACAGATATCACTGGGAAAACAAAAAAAATTTCGGCATCGATCTTATTATTATATTAGCAGGCATTGCCCGTCTCCCTGGTCAATATAATTAAATTAATTCTCAAAATTGCATATAATTTATTATTATAAAACTGTCATTAAAATAACACTAATAAAAATATTAATAATAATATTAATAATTGAAATCGTTCAGAAAACTCAATTTTTGCCCTCACCATCATCAAGGAAATTCTGAAAATTAGTTTACAGTTATGTGCTGTATACACATAACTGGATAACACATAAAAAAATCACAATCTGGAGATAATTTAAAACAGAGCCAATATTGGAACATGTTTTCGTCCCCCAACCCTAAGAGGGGGTAAAGGGGATATTTAGCAAAGCCACTTTGTAATGCGTGTTGGATACACATACCACACTCATATAACAAAAAATTGCGTTCGGGAAATAATTTTAAATATAGTTACGCTTGAAAACGCGTTTAACTCCTTTTCCAGATCCCAAAGGGGGTAAAGGGTATATTTCCGAAAACCAATTTATAATGCTTGTTGCGCACATAGCACAACCACATAACAAAAAAGATTGTTTTCCTGCGATAAATTTAAATGGAGTTACGCTTGGAAGCGTTTCTTTTTTATCTCTGCCCTCAAAGGGGACGGGGGGGGGGGGGAATTAATTTTACAAAATTCATTTATAGAATGTTTAAGACACACATAACCAATCAATACACCAATCAAATCAATTTTTTAGAGATACAATTGGAAACATGTTACTAACGTCCTTCACACAACCCCGGAGGGGTGAAGGGGACATTTCGCAAAATCCCTTTATATTGCGTATTAGGTACACATTGCAAACACATATACCAAAAAAATGTCGTCCGTAATAATTTGGGGTTCGGGTACGCTTTTAAAATGTTGTTTTTCTCCTACCCCCATAGAGGAAAAAAAGAGGTGGGGGAAATTCGCAGAATGTCGTCATAGTGGGTGTTTAATCGAAATAACCAACGCGCATAGCAAAATATTTGAATGCAGCTCTCATAGAATCTCCAGGACAAATTTAATGTAAAAAGGGAGGCTCTCGAATCTGACCCGTCATAAATCCCCACCACCCTTAAAAAACAAAAAAAGTAATAATAATAATAAAAAAAAAGAACGTAAAATGGAAAACCATCCACAATTGGATTTTAGAAATGTGCTTCAGAAGACGAACAGCCAGTTTCAAGCTCTATGTGCCATTTTTGGAAGAATTTTACTGAAAAGCCTGGATTTTGCAAATTTCCTCCTCCCCCTCCCCATTCAGTAATAATAGTAATAATAATAATAATAATAATAAATAAAAAGAGCTCCCCTCTTCCTTCCAGGGATGGAACACGGGCGCAGAATTCATACCACTATCGATGTAAGAAAATTTTCTACTTCTTAAATCAACGATATTATAAGTAGAGAAATTTCTTAAACGGATTCCGGTATGAATTCTGCGCCCGTGTTCCATCCCTGTACCTTCCTTAAAATCGAAAATATTATTTTTTTTTGTATTTGTGTCGAATCTCCCTATGTGTAATTTCTTTACCGTAAAAATGTTACCTGTAATGTAAGTTACACATTCACAAGCTCTTACCTAATCTGTCTGGACAGATTTTCACGAGCTTCTTATTTAAGTAAATGCAAACAAAACTGCTTTAGAAAAAAATTATTTCAAATAAAAATGACGTAGTATATACACTGAAAATTTACACTGCAAGGGGGTGTCCGGGAAACGATGTTCCTACAAGTACATAATTTTTTTATAAGTTGGCTATTTTTATTATTAATGATTTTTTTAATTGTGCAATTATTTGTTTAAAATAATTCCCGTGCATATTTGCGTGAAATTTTGTCCTGTACACCATATTAAAAAATAAGGATAAAACGGAATGGCGACATAAGGTGCTAACGTCAGTAACGTATGTCAAAAAGCAACAACATATAAATTTGTATGAAATTTTCTGCTTTAGATCTTGAGTTAGAGCTACCAAAAAAGCTTTGCCACATGCTCTTTAAAAGACATAATACTCAGGCAAAATATTCAGATACATTTTAGGTTATGTTTGGAAATTACTAGCATAGTTTTTTTATTTGTTTTAAGCGATTTTCCATTTTAAAACATTGTTTCCATTAATATTTACAGAAAGTTTTAAAATCATTACATGCTATATAATTTCACTATAGCATGTCCTCTCTAAAAAACAGTATAAACGGTGCAACTTGTTTGTGCACAAGGACTCAAAAAAAAAAAAAAAAAAAAAATCCAGTATTGTTTTTATTTCATCATAGTTATGTATTGGAGAAAGTTAATAAATAAATAATGTGGTTTGAAATAAAGGCGGGGGCTGAAAATGCTCCAGGATAAACTGAAATGCTGGCAACTAGTGCTGCAAACTAGTGCTGCGTAAGACACGCCTTTTGGCGCTCTTTTAAAACGTCATACGTATTGTTTCCAACTTACTACCTTTTGGCTACCGAAAAATTGTAATAATTTGTTTAATTTTACTTCATCATTAAATAAAATAAATTTTTCTGTTAAAATTTTCCGGTAGCCTATAGTTATACGTTTTAGAAAAATAACATTTCATTTGCAGAGGAAGACCTTAACCCCTTAACGCGCGGTGTCCTCGCCACGAGGACGCAAAATTTAAGATCCAGCTGCAAAAATTCATCCCGGAAATATTTTAGCAAAAATTCACGTTTATAACATATCAGAAAAGGCCGGTTTTTTAAACCTTAAAATTTAAAATTTCTTTTAGTTTAATTTAGTTCATGAATTCCGGTGGCAGTATAATTTAAATGTTTCAAATTGTCTTGCGCCGCAAAGGGTTAAGGCTTATGTCTCCTCAGAAGGGACATACGAGCGATAAGGGTTAAAATTCAAGCTCTTTATAGCGTTATGGCTGGGAGAGGGTTAATAAGCTTCAGAATGGAAGTTTACAATTAACATTTCTGTAGATAGTCATATGAATATAGAAACTGCAAATATATTTTGTCGTTTTTATTGTTTACTATAATCCAAGAAAAAATTAATTCACCCTCATTCAGTTGTTCTTGACAACATTTTCACTGATTATTTTTGTAACATTAATTAAAACGAAAGCAACTGATTCTCTTGAACCTTTTTTGTGAATATATAATGCTTTCCCAAATAAAGTTTAATCTGAATTATCCTGAAGTTATAATTTCTTCCGCAGTAGCAGAATACTTAATTGCAAAATGTTACAAATGGTGTTTAAAATTCTCACATTTACAAGCACATAGCCGCAAACTTTTTAAATTTATTCCTTAACATTGTTAGTTCCCATCCATTCTTCACACCACTTTTCTTAAAAAGTAATTATCTTCTTATTACTCATAATTATGTATTTCTGAAAAGGACTCGAAAAATAAAACAGTGTCAAAAACTTGCGGATACTAACTTGATTACGGAATAAATTAAAGTTAGAAGCGAAGAATACCGGGTGTTTCAAAACTCATGGGCAAAAATTTAATGGGTGGTAGAAAACATCTAAACAAGCCATTTTCACCATACAATGCATGGGCGGAGAGCAAGTGATGACCGCTAGAGGCCGCTGTAATGGAAAGTATAAAGCGCGCATTTTCTTACGCATCGTCATTTCTACCGTGGATTTCAGCAGGCATGGCGACATACAGTAACTAGGAAAAGGCGAACATGCATTTTATGTATGGTCTGGATAATAGGAATGCTCTGGAATACGCAAGACTGCTGTGGTATTTTTCGGTCTGGCACATGTCTTCTCGGGAAACGCTCCCTCTATTGTCTTGTGGCTTTCAGAGCATTCTCATTCGCCAGACCATACATAAAATGCATGTCCACCATTTCCTGATTACTGTATGTAGCCATGCCTGCGGAAATCCACGGTAGAAATAATGATGTATAATAAAACGCGCACTTTATACCTTTCATTACAGCGCCCTCTAGCAGTCACGGTTTGCTCTCCGCCCATGCATTGTATGCTGATAAATGGCTTGTTTAAATGTTTTCTACCACCCCTTAAATTTTTGCCCATAAGTTTTGAAACAACCTGTATAATGTGCTTATGTTTTAAGGTACTTTAATTCACGTGAGTAGACCGGACACATACGAATTTTATAATATTAATAATATAAAATGGAATCCAAGATACTAAATTGAAATAAAAAAAAATTGGTAATTTAAAAAAATATTTTGAAACGAATAACATGCAGATTGTTTTTAATAATCCATTTGATTTTTGCAATTTATTTTTAAAAATAAGTATATGTATGTGATTATTACCTAAATAGAGTTTAAATGTTCACACCGGAAAAATAACGAAGACCTAGTAGTACAGAATATTATTCACAGTAAGACGTAAAGTGTTGGGTTTTTTAAGTCTGCGTAATAAGTCGTCAAGGAAGAAGCTACCCCAGAGTAGCTTCAATTATCTAGCATTGAAGCAGCGACTCTAAAACACGGTTGTCTCAATAGGTGTGGGATTGTATAGTCATTTTTAAACAAAGTTATAAAGGGTATTGCAGGTTAAACTTAAGAAAACTGCACCAGCGTCTATTTATTGTTCTTTATCTGAAACATCTTTTGCACACAATTTTAGACTTCTACCCTCAACGATTAGGGTGTAATGGGGATAGCAACCTGAAACGTCAAATTTAATTTTTTCAAAAACTATTCAAGATATCTTATACAGGTTGAAACTATTTATAAATGTTTATGAAGTACATAATGTATATATTTTTTTTCAGAATTTTCACTCGATTTTAAAAGGTAGAAAATGATAAGTATATTTTTGATGGGCGATTTTTCCTACTATCCACCAAAGTGACACCTACCAAAAAAACACAGTTTATTTGTTTATTAGTTAGCTATTACATATAAAAATTACAGAAGTGTCAAATTGCAGGAACGTAGCGAAAAAAAAAATAATAATCATTAAACACTAATACAGAGGTGCAAAAGTTTTCTGGTCCAAAATAAAAGACTCACACCTGCATTTGTTATCAATAATTTCTATTATGATCAATCGCAATAAATAAACCACAAATATGATATAAATTATTGATAAAAATACGCTGGTGTAAGTATTCCGTCCTGTAACGGAAACTCTTGCATGCCTGTAATAATACCGATGATATAATATTTATTTCTAAAAACCACTTAATAGTAATAAATAAACAATGCAAGCAAATATAAAAATGTTCTTTTTCCATTTGTTATTAAAAAGTACCAGTTAGCAATAAAAAAAATATTCTATTTAATTGTTATCAAGGATCTTACATCTCGCCTTTTTTTTTCAAGATACTTTTCGGGATGAGAAATTTCCCTAAATTTCCCTACTTTATTTTTATACACTAGTCTCCATCCTGTTTAATCACGACATATTACTACGAAAATACTGACATAAAGATTTCTGTATGAAAATATTATAGATACTAACTTTTTAACTTATTCCGGGGTATTTTTGGTTCCGCCTTTTTTCCATACCATTTATTTTTTTAAAGATGAAATGGAAGTTATATATTGGAGAAAATTTTTCTGTAAATAAAATAGTTCGAAATAGGATATCTCATCGAGGTTGAAACTGTTTATGAATGTTTGTGAATTATATATTATATATATATTTTCCAAAATTTTTGCTCGATTTAAATCTGAGAAGAATTAGACGTATATTTTGGTGGATGATATTTTATAGTATATATACACCGAAGTGACACCTACCGAAAATTAAACTTTGCTTGTTTATTAGATTGCTATTACATGCAAAAATAACAAAGGTGTCAAATAAGCAGACCATAGTTTAAAAAATTAAATCCAATACAGGTATACGTATAAAGTAATTTATGTTTATAAAATCAATTATAAAACAAAGATTGATTACAAAAAAGAATAATTTTCAATCAAAATTTAATCGTCATCACTACTTTCTTCAATAGTGATAGTTACACTAGTTTTATCAAATATTGAAGTCAATATTTCAGTTGGTTTTACAATTTTTGATTTGCATCGACCGTTTGACAAATAGTAAAATATTGCTGCTAAATGGGAGGAAAATCCCTCCTTTTTTTTTTTTTCTTTTTTTTTGCTACTACTATTTTCATAGATGCCAATATTTTTATTTATTCCGGAGTACTTTTAGCCCCGCCTTTATTTAGCACCACTTTATTTATAGAAATATTTTATCAAATATATAACTTCGATAAAATCAGACAAGTTTATACTTAAAAAATAAGTGGTATGGGTAAAAGGCGATGCCAAAAAATATTCCGGAATAATCAAATTTTGCCATCTATTCTATTTTCGTATAGAAATTTTTATATCAGTATTTTTGTAGTGTTATGACGTGATTAAACACGATAGAGATTTTTATATAAAAATAAAGGTAGCAAAAAATACGGAAATTTCTTGTCCCTAAAAGTGTCTTGAAAAAAGGGCGAGATGTAAGATCCCTGATAATAATCAAATAGAATATTTTTTTATTGCTAATTGTTACGTTTTAATAACAAATGTTAATAGAGCATTTTTATATTTCCTTGCATTGTTTATTTATTAAGTAGTTTTTAAAGATAAATATTATATCATTGGTATTATTATTAGATGATTATTATTTTTTTCACTACGTTTCCGCAATTTGACACTTCTGTAATATTTATATGTAATAGCTAACTAATAAACAAATAAACTGTATTTTTTTGGTAGGTGTCACTTTGGTGGATAGTATAAAGAATCGCCCATAAAAAATATACTTATCATTTTCTACCATTTAAATTCGAGTGAAAATTCTGAAAAAATATATATATTTTGTACTTCATAAACATTTATAAATAGTTTCAACCTCGATAAGATATCTTGAATAGTTTTTAAAAAAAATTAAATTTAACGTTTTAGGTTGCCACCCCATTACTCCCTAATCGTTAAAGGTAGAAGTCTAAAATTGTGTGCAAAAGATGTTTCAGATAAAGATCAATAAATAGCAGGCAAGAACTCTTCATTCGACGCTGGTGCAGTTTTCATATGCTTAACCTGCAATCCATTAAATTCCATTAAAATTCCATTAAAATTCCATTATGATTTCTCCTGTTAATAAATAAAAATTAAAGAAATTTAAAATAAATTTTCAATAGTTACTTGAAACAATGTAATATTTTTAGTTTTATATCCTATTTTACACTGTCAGCCACCGATGGCTGACATGGCGCTGAACGTGTTAATTTTTTATTGGTACTGCTTTTACTTTCAGTGTAAAACTTTCACTGAAATGTTTGAGGTATAACATGTTCTGCACACTCCTAATGTTCAAGATGATTCCTTCAGTACTTTTAGAGATATATGACAAAATGTCTAGAATCTAGAATGGCGCTCTACGTGTTAATTTGTGAATTTAACAGTTGTTTTGACTTCGGGTTGTCTACAGAGCCTGATTAAGGGGGAAGCACACATTATTTATACTTACACCGTTATTTTTTAACAAATTTTTTCCTCCTATAATAAACACAAAATTCTCGTTAAAAATTATTTTAAAAGAATTCTGGTGTCTAATAACGGTGAGTAAATTGGATAGTTTCACACCGTTCATTTTTTATAAAAAATATTTACTCGTCAAAGCGTGGAATTTCTATGACATGAAGTAAAAAATAATTGTAAAAATATTCCGGTGAGAGCGGAGATAATGTGTGCTTGCCCCTTAATCAGGCTCTGGTTGTCTATCCCATTCACAGTGCGTTATTTCACTGGAAAAGGTAGCCGAGATTCTAAATCTCAAATTTTATATCTAGTTATTAATTTTCATGAACAGAAGTTCTTAAACTCTTTATCCTGATAAGATACTGATAATATTTAATGGCACTGGTGGTAAATTATATCATTCAGAATTGTATTTCGCCTGCGACAGTTTTGTTTGCAAAATACGTGTCATGTTATTGAACTTTTAAAGTACTATTTGGTTGGAGTTTTAAAAATATATTATGATTTGCAAAGAAAAAGAGTATAATTCCTTACGTATAAATACTTTACATCTAAGAATAAAAAAGCTGCAGTTCTAGACAGTATTAATACAGAACTTTTTTAATATGGTAGTGATTTACTACATAAAAAACTATTACACTTTTTTAATATGTGTTGGAGACACTATGTGATCCCCACAGAATGGCAAACTGCAAAGATAATCTCAATCTTTAAGAAAGGAGATTCATGCGGGAATTATAGAGGCGTTAGCCTACCCAATCCCGCCTATAAATTGTATAGCAAAATAATTAATAACAGAATAAAGAACAGTCGGAATCAATGCTCTTAGAAGAACAATCTGGCTTCACACTGTAAAAAAAAAACGGTAGAATTACAGCATAATATGCTGGCAATATGGGTGCATGGTGGGAGGAAAGTAAAAAAGAAGTTATTTACAGCAGAAACAGCCGTAAAAGAGTCTTTTTTTACAGATGTTTTCGCTGTAAATTGCCTTATTTAACAGCAGAATGTGCTGGCAATATGGGTGCCAGCAGATTTTGCTGTAAAAGCTTAAGTTTTTTTTTTTTTTTTTTTTTTTTTTTTACAGTGCAGACGAGGCAGATTCTGTATAGATGATGTATTCACTTTAAAACAGATTATTGAAAAACTTAGAGAATTCAACCTGGAAACACATATTATTTTTATAGACTTCGAAAAGGTCCGTGTGAACAGGGAAAAGTTATGGTCTATCATGAAATGTAGGGGATTTCCCCGACACCTGATCCAGGCATGTCGGTCTTTATATGAACATACAAATATACTTATCGGTATACACAAAACCAACGAAATTGACACTAACCAAGGAGTCAGACAGGGCTGTAGTTTACCTCCAACTTTGTTTAATCTCTACATAGACGACATCATACGAACATGGGAAAATTCGACCGTCTCAGGCATTAGGTTAAATGCGGACACTAACATCAACACACTGCTAATCGCGGATGACCAAGCTATCATTTAAAAATGTGAAGACGATCTACAGAGATCGACGTACAGAGCTGCCAACCAAATCCGGCAAATTGTTAGTACCGCCTATTTTTCTACACCACTTAATTTTTAGAGTAATTCTCTTTAGATATGTTTATGATGATTTAAGAAAACAAATACTCTAAAAATTAAGTGGTGTAGAAAAATGGGTGGTACTAACAATTTGCCGGATTAGGTTGGCACCTCTGGACGTATAAGGTAAAGCTAGAAGAGTTTGCGCACAATTCAACAAAATTATATAAAAAATCCAAATAATAATTTTTTGCTAAACTATTGGTGCATAACTTTGAATTGATCCTTCTTCTATACATTTTCACTGCAATTTTGTTGCTCTCTTGTAATTTAAAACAACTGTAATGATTAAACCAAGAGAACTATTTTGCGCAATCTCTCCTTATAGGGTAGGAGTGATTGCGCTTAATTATAACTATAATTACATTATCAATAATAATAATTCAGTTAAATGACTTTATTGTAAGGTATTTGTAAACAAATATTTTCGCAATGGAAGTAAATATTTCAATTCAATAATTAAAAAAAATCAGAAAAAAAAAAAAAAAAAAAAACTACAAAAATTTATTTAAAGAAAAAAATATTAAAGAAACAGGAAAAAGAACAAAACTAGATAAAAAACAAGACCAGAAAATAATATTAAGTTACTAGTTAACACGTTAAACTTAAAATTAGTACATTACCTTTTCAGTTATTATGGTTTCTTGTTTGCTGACCGAATTTATCGTTGTCCACAATTATTGTGCTTATTATTGTACACATGAAGTTATTGTGTAACCACCTGGCACAAGTTGACCTGTTCGAGACCTGTTCGACACGCCATTTGGCGTTCCTTTAAAACGTCAGACGTATAGTTTCCAACTTACTACCTTTTGGCTACCGAAAAATTGTAATAATTTGTTTTATTTTACTTCATCGTTAAATAAAATAAATCTTTCTGTAAAAATTATCCGGTAGCCGAAAGGTAGCCTATAGTTACTCGTTTTAAAAAATAACATTTCATTTGCAGAGGAACACCTTAAGGCGTGGCTCGATTTTTTAATGTCCCCTCAGAAGGGACATACGAGCGATAAGGGTTAAAAAGAAGGTTGAGTATTAGACTGATACTTTTTGCTTGCATTTAGAGTGTTAAACAGATTGCTTTTCTGTTTAAGCAGCTGACAGTTGCACTGAAAACTGAACACTTGAGCATCATACTTGAAAGTATTTCAAAATTAAATACATATACTATAACATTTAAATCCTTTGCGATAAATTTCTCATAGGCTAACAGCATTCTAGAGGTAAATCCAATCAGAGGTATGGCTTTTGTCGATTGTACTACTCTTGAATAATGTTCAATTTCAGATTCTGTGGATAGTCTCCATATAGGTGGTGCGCCGTCTCGAATGGTTTGGATTAGTCCAATCACTTGTCGATGTTAGGTTTTGGTACAGTCCCAGGCATTGAACAAACTCATCATCATTTTCTTGTTATCCCCAATAGGCTGCAAAATCTATGTTAGTATAGAATTTTATATGCGTAATCTCTCCTAAAGAGCAAAAGCGCAAACTCTCCCATTTTGGTAGGAGAGATTGCGCAGTGTTCTATTAAATAATTACTCACCTTTAGAGGAAATCGTGGTGCTTGTACCGTTAGTCTAGGTCTGTAGGTTGTGAAAAATAGTTAAATTTAAAAATATTTTGTACTACTACCATTGTACTGAAATTCTTAAAAAGGGTTATCAAGCATTTATTTTTGAGAACGAGACTAAATAACCACGTTTTATCTTAAACCCTTGAAGCAATCAATATGTAAATTGAAATCGGCACTTCACTATTGATGCTGTACAATCACCTAAAATTTCAACTCGCCCACTTTACACTTTCCTTCCGATCCCCTATACGCGCAATCTCTCCTACCGCACGATCTCTCCTAGCTTTACCTTAGACTTCACAAAATTTGCTAAGATTATGGTATGAAAATCTCGATAACCCCCCCCCCCCAAATCTATGACTTTTAACGGTAAAGAACCTATTCGCACAAAATTGTCATTGAAAATGAAGTCACGGAACAAGCATCATACATTATCTACCTACTACGTGATCTTACTTATGAATATGAGAACGAAATACAAAAGAAGTTGCACAAATTCGAACACATCTGCGGAATCTTGAGTAAAACCCTCAAGAATAGAACACAAAAAGAAACTCAAATTAAGCTTTATAAAGTGATGGCTACACCTGTCTTGCTCTACGGCTCAGAGACATGGACCTTGAGAAGCCAGGATTTAAGTAGAATTCAAACAACAGAAATGAGACATCTAAGATCTATAAAGGGCTACACAATCACCAACAAGATCCGAAATGAAGACATCAGGAATGAATTGAAGATATTCAACAATGTTAGAGTACAAGAATATCGTACTAAATGGAAAGACGATGTACAACGCATTCCAATGACAAGATTCTCCAGAGCTGCCTTTGACTACACTGTAAAAGGCAGAAGAGCCAGAGGACGTCCGAGAACACGGTGGATTGACCAATGAAGCCGGAACAGTCATCCTGCCTACTCCTTGAAGTTGATGATGATGATGATAAATACATTATGAAACACAATCAATTTCCATTAAGATTTCGATATTTAAAAATGTACTTTTTTATGCTAAAAAGTTTTTTGTATAAAGTTATTTTAGATAAGAATAATACCGAGTTCTCTGGTGGTTATTTTATCATTTTCCAAAAATATTGAAAGTGTTTACGACTTCGGTTTTTCTGCGTGCCAGTCCGACTGTTTGTCCTTCTAACTATTTGCCTACTCTCTAAATTCTGTAAAGATTTATGTAATTCCTTGGAACGGCTATATGTTAATGTTGATATGATTAAAACTCACTGTGGTAAGTTCTCTATTGAAAATGATGTAAGCAACAGCATTAATTTGTGTACTTGTACAACCAAGAAATTCTAATGTAATGCGTTCTATGAAAGATATTTGTAGTATATTTCATACTTTAATTCATTACGTTTTAACACTTTCGCGACCGCATGATTTTGTATTTTTGACTGTAAGGTCCGCCTGCGGGCATTAATCTCCGAAGTTACAATATTTCAGAATAAAATTTTCTGTATTCACATTTATATTACAAATGGATATACATTATTATTATGTTCCTTCTAATCAAAATATTTGTATCCATAGTATATTTCATTGAAAAAATACGAATATTGCTTATATGCTTAAGAAATAAATGCATACACATTGCGAAAGAAACGCCCACTGGCAGAGTTACAGATTTTCAAATGACTTGAATCTATGTCAGCGGTCACGAAAGTGTTAATCTTGTATTGCAGAAAATATTTTTATTCAACAACCACCAAAATTTTTTAAAAGTAGGATTTCATATAAATAAGAAAAGCGAATGGAATCGAAGAAACGTCGTTTATATACAGTCCGTTAAGAAATTATAAGACTACTTTAATTTTGTAAATTATAAGAATAATAAAGATTCTAATCATAATTTAAATACATAAAATTACATATTGCTCTATATTTTTTTATAATTAGTTTGCAATAACTTGGTATAATGCAATAAATGTTTAATTAAAATATATATTAGAAATAAGTGAAAAATAACCTGTTCAGAAAATATAAGACCACTTGTCAAAAAACAAAATTGTATAAAAAATTAATATGATATTGGTCCTCCATTTTTCCTGATGACTTCAAACACTTTGTTTTTCATTGAAGTAACCAGGTGGTTAAGTTCAGTTATAGAAATATTGTACCATTCTTTTACAATGGCTACTTCCAGTTCATTGGCAGATGAAAATTGTTTATTATTAGCATAAACTTTGCGAGATAATACACTCCATAGGTTTTCCATGGCGTTCAAGTCTGGACTTCGACTTGGTCATGGCAAAACATTATTTTTTTTCTGTTTTAAACCACCCCTGTATGGATTTAGATGTATGACAAGCAGCATTGACCTGTTGAAACATCCAGTTAGCACCACCTAATAAAGGTCAAAACGGTATCATATGATCATATAGCATAGACTGGTATTGTGTAGAGTTAATATGACCCGAAATTCGCTGTAAATCACAAAACCCCTCATAACTGAAAGCTCCCCAAATCATTACTGATCCTCCACCCATTTGTCGACTGAAGCATTCTTTTGGTTCTTTCCTCAAATTATGCCAATAGTGTTTGTAACCATCGGGACCATCAAGGTTAAGTTTCTTTTCATCAGAAAATATAATTTGTTTCCTCTCATCATTCCATGACATGACATTTTTAGCTCACTTTAATCTTTCTTCTCGATGGCATTTCAATAACTTTGGTTTTTTCTTCAATTTCACAAATTTCGTATTAATATTTAGCTTAAGACTCTTCCAGACTGTTACATGTGAAGTTTTCTTGCTGAAACATTTCGAAATTTCACGAGTTAAAAGACCTTTTTTAGTTGATAGACGAAAAATTTGTCTATTATCACGTGCTGTCAAAACATTTTTTCTACCAGATCGTTTTATTTTGTTTGAATAATCTTTTCTAATTATGGCATTATGAATGGCAGTTTTAGAACGGTTCATTAACCTCGCAATATCTCTTTCAGATTTATCAGAACCTTTATAAAATAAAGTTTTTCTTACTTCGCACTCCGATAATTCTTTACTTCGAGTCATCGTCAAATTAATCATAGATAACACATTCAAAACCTAAGCCTTTGCTTCTTAGGTAATGCTTTTACGAAATACTGACGCATGCGCTGTATATTGAGTTTGACGTCATGTATAATATGCTAATTTTCTCAGGTGGTCTTATAATTTCTTAACAGTCACAGTCTTTAATTTTTAGAAAAATGAATAAGTTTTAATGAAATTTAATTTCATTTTGAAAGTTGGAATTAGTATAGAATGCGTTTTCCTATCAATTTTAAATACGCAACTAAAAATTTGCATATTATGCTCTCTTCTTCAGAAATGCACCAATACGCTTGTGGTCTTATAATTTCTTAACGCACTGTATATCATATATCACTTTTTTAAATTGTTGGTGAAGTTGAATAAAAAAGTCGTGCAATCTCTACCATGAGGCGCTGTCTACCGCTTGAATTGTTGCCAAGTTTCCGGGACACGCGGAAGGCATCTAGTTTAGGAGTCTATGGTTCTATGAAAGGTATTTATATACCTCATATTTTAATTAATCATAATTTAATCCAGTATTGCCGAAAGCATAATGAAATTGACCTTTATTAATCACATTCATAAAATCATACAAAAACTGTTCATATACAGTAAAGGTTATAACTGGAAATTGCATGTTTAGTTGTGATAAACTTTTAAAAACTTTCAAACACATAGAGTTCGAGAGTGATTATGACAATTTCTTGTCTAACTGTCAATACGGAATTCCTTTAAACTGATACGTGTTATTCTATTTAATCGAGGGATTGTCACAATTGAAAATGGTGTAAATACCACTACTGGTTTGCGAATAGAGAAACCGAAATAATTCTAAAAGTACTTCAGAGTAAATTAAAATGTTGGCATCTTTGCATAAAGGTTACACGTATACAAGATCTTTTCTACTCTATTAGACTACATATTTTACAGCTTTTTATTCAAGGAAACGCATATCAAAAGCTTTTGAATAGAATTATTTCAATTTTACAAATTTTCAATATTGGAAATAACACAATATTAAAACTGAAAATTTACTCAGGAAGGGAGAGGTGGTTTAAGTGGCGATGCTTATACACATACAAAACATTTTCTTATTTAGCTGTTATTATTATCAATGATTTTTTAACTTTACGATGATTTTTTAAAATAATTGGTAAAAAATGAAGATTAAGATTACAAACTGAATTGTCATCTTCTGACTTCGCAATACGAGCTAGGAGAGCTTAAAGAGACCAGAGAAGGGGCTTTCTTCAGGCCTTATTCCCTGTGGTAGGCAATCTATCTTAACCCTTTCAGGGGCAAGCAATTTTTCTTAATTTAAAATCAACAACCTCCAGAAACCACCAACAATATTAAAAGACAAACAAACGATGTTATTCGTCTAAGTTATAAATAAATAAAAAAGAAAAAATACATATGTACATAAATAATTTCTGGGGACAGTTTTTTGGAATTTTTAATTAAAATTTGTGGTTGCACTATATAACCACCGCCCTTGAAAGTGTTAATATCCCCAAGGCCAACCAATCATTATTGTGACTGTGAAAGTGAACACATAATCTGTGCTTCAGGCAATTTTTTTTTTAAGAATTTATTTTAATTAGAGACATTGTAAGGCCATGTATACTTTTACTAATAATATTTTTGTAAATTTGCATTCCTGGAATTTTAAATTATAATTTTCATAATCTTCAAATACTTCGTGTTCAATCCGTTGCACATAAAACTCCTTTTCAAGTACCCTTTTATCTTTGTATAAACAGATTTTATGCAAATAATCCCGTAAATTTACGCTTGAATGAATCATGAAGCGAAATTTTACTGGATTCAGAGCGTAAAAATTATTGAGTATTTTGAGCAGACAGTATTCCGATAACGCACGCTTCAATAATTAAAAACTTTTACGCCTAGATTTCTTCATCTCCAGATGTTGATTTAAATTTCATTTTAAATCAATAATTTTACTTGAGAAATAGATTTTTTTTTTTAATAGTTTTTTTCTCCATTGCATATACATATATATATTTATTTATTATTTTCTTTAAAAAAAAAAAAAAAAAAAAAAAAAAATGTTTAACGAAAACAGAGCTGCCATATTTTAAACATTTAAATCAGAATTCACACCAGTATTTTAAAATGGAATGTGTTATATATATTTTCGACGGTTTTTCGGTTCGAAGTCTCCTGCCAAAAGCAGTAGTGTTTGGCACTTATGCATACTCTTCAATATGCTAATTAGTATTCCGTAGTATTGTTAGCCTCGCTTTTCTCACGCCAGTATTTTTTTTGCAGTGTTGCCAGATTGCGGGTAATTACCCGAAAATCGGGTATTTTGAAGAGTCGCGGGTATTTTTGAGGGTAATTTTGACATGAGGGTATTTCGGGTATTTTTTAAATTAAATGATGAAGAGTCAATTATTTACAGTTTGTGTAATTTTTCTCAGGAATTGTTAAGGAGAAGGAGTAACCATAGTTTTCCCGGTCTCATTGTCATGACTATCACCCACCCGACCGGAGACCTGAACGCTGTTTTGACGACGCGACTTTCTGACGCCACTCGACGTAATAATGACGATTTTCTTTCATTTAATTTAGCCTAAGGCTAGGCTACCAATGTTGTAATCACGGAGTAATATTAATAGGAGTTGAAGGTCCAATGGGAGAAAGCTACGAAACTGTGATCTAAATTTTTGGTAAATATTGAGGGCGCCACTCGTCATTCCTCCCTACCTCGGCACGGATATACTGTTGTTTTCAATAGAATTTTGCTGGAGTACATTTAAATTTTTTTATTTTAAGCAATTTAATTTCTTTGTAAGTTCTTAAAACTGCATAATTCAGATGTTTCAAATAAATGCTTCGTTCCTAGTTGTAAAACAGGCTATGATAGGGATAAGAAAAACAAAAAAAAGCCCTAGGAGAAAAATAAAGTCCGAGTTCGAGTTTTCTGCACCTAAAGTAAGTTTATTTTTTTTCTTTACAAAATTTCATCCATTCTCCTTCCTCCCAATTGTCTGTTTTAGCTAGCTTCAGTTCATAAGAATCGTCATTTTTTAAAAGCTTTCTTTCAAAGTAAAATTAGTATAAAATGGCTCTTAAAAAAAACATGTTGGTTAGAATACTCTATTTAATGAAATTTGCTTTCAATCGAAAATTTTTCAGCTTGATATTATTTTTAAAAAAATAATTAAAACGAGACATTTCCCCATTGAATAGCATTGCGGAAGCTGGAGAGAAGGAAGGATTGCACGCTGGCGCCATCTGTAAACATTAGAAAACAACATCACAAAATTTCAGCGTTACCTTCTTCTCCTGTCTTTTTACTCCGTGGTTCTAATTTAGCCCACAAATAATGGAATATATCCAATCATAGCACAATTTTCCTCCACAAACAGTGGAAGCTTCACCTTGTTCTAGTCGTCCATTGGAAAACCCTAAAGATTTTCCTACCTTTAAAAATAAGATTACAAAGAATAAAGATCAATCTATTCAAGATTTCTTTATTCGAAAATTTCCAAGTTGAAAATCAGTATTCGATTTTATCATGTGCATGTTGGCAGTGGGATTTATGGGGCGGGGGAGCTAGGGGCTGAAGCCCCCCCCCTAAGTACAGACATTCCCAAATGAATAGTACAATTGCATCTTGAAAAATCTTAGCTTTAGTTGAGTTCTGGATCCGCCACTGCATGTTGATACAATGTTTCTCAATCGTGTTATCTGCAAATATATTAATGTTAAATATTGACTTAAATAAATTTTTAATGCTAAAATAATTGACATGGGCATACACATATGCTCGCTCGTAATCTGGCATACGAACATATACATGGATATAAGAAAGTTACTTATAAACTGATTATTTTAATTTGATTTTTAGTCAAAAACTTAAAAAAAAAAATCATTTGCCATTTTTACTTTCTTTTATATTCATTATAAGAAAGTATTTGTTTCGTAAAACATTTTGATTTTCGGTTTTTGATCGATCAGGGATGGAACACGGGCGCAGAATTCATACCGGAATCCGTTTAAGAAATATTTCTACCAATAATATCGTTGATTTAAGAGGTAGAAAATTTTCTTACATTGATAGTGGTATGAATTCTGCGCCCGTGTTCCATCCCTGATCGATTTACACGTTTTGAGCGCTCTTGAGCACGATTTGACCATTTTTTTTTTTTAAATGTCTGTATTTATGACAAACTTTTCTGGCAACTGCTGTATCTCATGAATTAATGCACAGAATTTCATACAAACTGATATATAGATTGATAACTCTGACATGAATTAGTGTCTGTCAGCTTCCAATATAAATCGCTCAACAAATGGTGTTACCATCTCGTTTTTTTTTTTTTTTTTTTTTTTTTTTACCCTAAATTTTTAACAAGAAAGTATAGAAGGCAATTTCGTATAAATGGGCAAATGCGAATTATTTTTTACAAATCATTATAGAATTAAAAATATTTATTTACAATGGTAAGCCATTGCATAATCTTAATTTTAAAACTTGTTGTTAAATCTGATTCCCGCGCTACGACGTGTTTTGTTAGAAAATTAATTTTACCTGCGCTCTAAAATAGATTTCCCATAAAGTTGTTCTTAAATTTAAAAGTTATTCTGAGGTATTAAGTTATCACTTAATTTAAATAATAATTTAAAATCTTAATTCTTTTTATCTTTTCATATATATATGTACATATTGCGAATTATTTTTTGCAAATCATTATGGAATTAAAAATATTTATTTACAATAATAAGTCTTTGCATAATCTTTATTCTAAAACTTGTTCTTAAATCTGATTCCCGCGCTACGATGTGTTTTGTTGTAAAACTAATTTTACCTGGACTCTGTCTAAAACAGATTTCTCATAAAGTTGTTCTTAAATTTAAAATTTATTCTGAGATATTAAGTTATCACTTAATATTAATTTAAACTAATAATTTAAAATCTTAATTATTTTTATCTTTTCATATATATGTATTTTCGTTTCTAACAAATAAAAAGAAGTCTGTATGATGTATTAGTCGAGTATAAAATTAACTTTCTTTGGATATTTCTGTACTGATAAGTATAAAGGATTTAAGTCCATATTCTTGATTTTTCAGGAGACGAAAAATAAAGTTATACTAATTAAAACCTAATCAGAAGAATCGATTAGGAAAAAGGGATTTGATTGACTTATACACTTTATACCATTAAATGATTGTCAACCTTCATTTAATAACGGGATAAAACTGAATTAAATATTTTATACCATAAATGAATGCTAAATTTCTGACTTGAATCTTTTTTTACTAATGGATTTTCTCAGAGACTAAATGACATAGACTTAAATCCTTTATACCAATCGATAGAGAATATTTTTCTGAGTCTGACAATGTACTTAACTCAAAATCGACATTTTTGGACTTAAATCCTTTATACTTATCAGTACAGATTTAGTGGTAAAATTTTCTTTTACGAAAATTCTCTGCATTCATCATAGAAAATAATTTTAATAAATTATTTACAGTGGGTAATTTTTTTGAAAAGAAAAATATTAAAGAAAATTTTGTAGTGGAAATACTGGTGGTAATACGTATTTAATAATGTTTTTCGCAAACGAGGGAGAGTTCATACCCTTCTACTTGTAAACAAGTACATATTTTCTTCACTAGATGGCGCTATTAATCCACGCTTGTCTTGCGGGTATTTGCGGGTATTTTTATAGGTGTCGGAGGGTAAAAAGCAAAATTCAGTCTGGCAACACTGCTTTTTTGAGTATTTTTCTTCTTATTTAATTGTAATTTCATTCGGAGAATATTACTTTAAAAATTTACTGGTGCGAGAAAGGGCGGGGCTAACAATACTACGGAATATTAATTAGCATGTTGGAGAGTATGCACCTATGTGAAAACGATTTTTTTTATGAATGATAAAAAAAAGAAGTAAATTATTAATATTAGAACTTGTACGTTTTTCTTTTTTTCTATCGGAAATTTTTAACAAAAATGTTTAATGATGTTTTAAGCTAGTTTCTTGGATTAAACAGAACAAATTTACATAGAATTAGTGATGTTGAAATATCGTACAAGTTGGAACCTATGATATTATTAGTAATATGAACATACAGTTATAATAATTTTAAAATAATTTAATCTGATGTGACAGTCACACAAGGTATAATACTTTACTTTCATTGCTGTAGACATATTATTCCTATTTAAGATATAGGACAGTGGTTCTTCAACTTTTTGATGTCGAAGCGCAGGTCTTTGTAATTTGAAGCAGAATAATCGTTATCTTAGAACAATCGTTATATCTTAGAATTAAAAGTCCCCCATTTCTAAGATGTCGTCTGTAGAGCATAAAACGGACTTTTTTTTTTTTTTTTTTTTTTTTTTTTTTTTACATTTAGTATTATACTTTTCTCAGATGAAAATCGTCTGCATTCTATAGGAACAACAATTTTGATAAATAATAATTTTAATAAATAATTTTACCGAGTGAATTTGTTTGGGAAAATATAGAAGAAAATATTTTGATGGCTACAACATATTAGTTCCTTATATGTATTTACCATTTTCTATGTGAAATATGCTTTTGTGTATATAAAAAATATAATGTTTTATTATTTTCTTTAATACTATTTAAGGTGTTTAAATGTGCGAATGAAAAATTTCACCCGTAGATGTAACGTATTTGGAAAATATTATAAGCTCCTGTATGAAAACGATTTCTCAAATTCTCAATGAAAAGTTTCTAGTAATATTCGGAAGTATTACAGAATTTAAAATTCCGAATTTCAATTTTTGGCTAATATATCTGGTTTTGAATTATGCTGATAACAGACCTATAAACATACTCACGAAAATAGGATGAGAACCTCTTTAAAAGATCCGCGCAGATTGCATTTCACATTGTCCGAGGACTCTAGCATAGTCATTTGGTCTTAATCCAGACATCACAAGTAAATGCACACTCATAGCTGCCAAGTTTTTTAATTTATTCCGAAATGTTCTTAGCTCCGCCCTTTATTTACACCGTAATCTTTGTAGAAAAATGTTCTTTAATATATAATTACGATTAAATATTAAGTAAATTTCTCTAAAATTATTACGGTGTGAAAAAGGGGCGGGACTAACAACATTCCAGTATAAATTAAAAATATTGGCAGCTATGCACACTTAATTTCGAAATTTTGATCCGAGAAGCAATATATATTTTTTTTTTACTATACACACCTACCGATAAGTGTTTGGGCACTTTCGAATTTAGACATTTTGTCAAACATCTAAAAAAGGTTCATTTGGAATCTTCTTCAAATTTTGGTAGCATAAAAAACCCGATATACCTCATATATTTCAGAAATAGTTGTGTCCTGAAAAGGAAAAGGGGAGCAGTAAAAATTTAATTAAAAGGTTTTAGATCACCCTGTAAAAAGTAATGCTTGCAGTAGCATGTGATTTAGAGAAATTTCCTAATTATATGATTAAATTTTTAAGGGGCTACCACATATATATTCATGGAGATATAACGGAGATATATATTTTTTAAACATTGCAAAAAAATTCCACATTTTTAATTGTAACACGTAGAGTATTAAACTCAGAGCAATCAGATTTAAAAAAAAAATTGCATATTTCTTTAAACACAGCATACTGCAATCAGAATGCAAAAATGTTAAATATCTTACAATATATGAGCGTTTTTACTAAATGATTTTTATCTACGCATGCGCTAGCTTTAAAAAAAATTCATTTGCATAATTTAATAGCGAAATGTATTGAGCAACTTATATGAAAACCTCAAACAAATATCGTGTAAATTTAAAGAGTTATGAAAGATAGACTGAAAAAAAATTTTAATTCTCAAAAAAAAAAAAAAAAAAAAAAAAAAAAGAAAAGAAAAGAAAAGAAGAAAAAGGCAGATAAAAAGACGTCTTATCAATATTTATTTAACAATAAGCGAACATTATTGTTATAAATATTTTTAAAAACTACATTTTAAAGAAATATTTCTTTAGATGTCGGTAATCCGACAACGTCTATTTCCCGTCGATACCAGATTATCGACGTTTCTCTGTATTAAGATTAGCAAATACTTTTTATGTTTTACTTTGAAAGATAATGTTTTCTCTATAGCGCATGAATATGCACAACAGAATAGTGCATTTCTTTCCTTTTTCATGAAATATTCTTAATTATTAATTCATTGCCATTTTTAACGCTCTAAAGACTTTTTCGAAATTTTTCCACTTTTATTTAATTACCACCAATAGTTTTAAGGAGTAATACTTCAGAAATCTAATGAATAAATAACCTTCGAAATGTTTAGTTGTAGCATATTTTTGCAGATAAAATTTAGTGGTGAGTTTTAAATAAATAAATAAATAAAAATCCTAAATTCGGCAACTTTGACCATATGAATGAAAATAATAGGACGGACAAAGGGTTAACAAATGATAACGTCTAAAATATAACTGTAACTAAGTTGAATTTTGAAATTTAAAGTAATTTTTTTATCATTTAAATTAAGGCATAAAGGAAAAAAATCAGTAACAATAATATGTAAATAAATATGTCAAAAAACATTCTAATAATAAAAACATAAAACGCCACATAAAAAGAAACACAGTAAAACGCATTATAGAAACACAGTAAAACTAAACAAACATTTATTTTATTACCTCATAACGTAGCTTAATTTTTTTAATGATAATTTTATAAACGTACTATATATTTTTTTTATGATAAAGGTTTACAGTTTATTTTTACCTTTATCTAAGATTTTTATACATTTTTATCTTGACAGTTAATTTTATTTTTGATATTTTTAAATATAAAATTGTGTTTAAACAATTTTTTTAATACATAAGAATCTGTGGAAAAAATCATAATAAAACCGCAGTACCTGTACAGAGATGCCGAGTTACTACAAATGAAAAATCCGTTTCATACCACAATAAAGTAAAAGTAAAACTTATCCTATTAAATTGCAGATAATTATTTCAAAAGAATACTTTAAAAAATTTCCGGTATTAACATTACGGACAATCCCTAATAGCTTGGCATCTCTCCCTATATCACCATGAAATCGGATATGACAGTCGAAAGGACAGTAAACCTTATTGTTATGAATGATATTTATAGCTAAGTCGTAAAATTTTATTGTTTCGGCATTTATTTCGACGATGTTATGAGAAATATGACGTTACTAAACTTAAAGAATAGTCATAAAGAACATTTTAAAAATATGCAAGAATTTAAATAAAACTTTAATGTATGTTGAATATAAATATGACATTTATTTAAAGCAGAAGCCACATTTGAGAATTATTTCAATCTCCATGTCAATAGAAAAAGCAGAAAGGAATAAATTTTCAAAGTGTATCTTAATTATCTATATATTAATTTGAAACATGTTTTTGCCTGTCTCCACTATATTGAGAGAACTACTCGGTGTAAAAATTTGATTGAGGTGTCTAAAGAAAGGTCTTGGTCTGTAGATGTGCTATGAGAAGAGAAAAATAAAAAAAAGTCGAACGCTTTCCCACCCGGGGGGAAACCGTTTCTGCCCCGGCGGAAACGGGTGGGAAAACGTTTCTTCCCACCCGTTTGGGTTAAAAAAACGTTTACGAGCTTAACTAAGCTTCAAATTACTTCACGGTGAAGAAATTGTACATATGGGGACTAGAGTCGAATACTAAAAAATCAATATATGCGAATTTGGAATTTTCGATTTTAAAGGGGGGAAAAAGGGGAAAAGTAGATTTGGAAGGGAGGGGAAAGGGGAGGGGAAATTAGTTTGAGAGGGAAATCCGTTCTAGACCCACACATGTAGCACCTCATTTTAAAGGTCTTGAAATTTCATGTCGATTGGGGATGTTTGTATACAGCATAGTGCGACCCCTGGTGGTGAAAAATGGAACTAAGTGATTTTGCTGTAGACTATATCATGTTGCACCGTATTTTAAAGGTCT
Source organism: Salticus scenicus (assembly GCA_963930645.1). Classification (NCBI taxonomy): domain Eukaryota; kingdom Metazoa; phylum Arthropoda; class Arachnida; order Araneae; family Salticidae; genus Salticus; species Salticus scenicus. The sequence goes on from OZ005658.1 coordinate 78,010,784, forward strand.
TGGTATTTCCTGACGGTTGGTGATCTTCGTACAGAACACACTGTGCCCTCTGGTGGTGGAAAGTGCAACTAAAGGATTTTGCAGTTGACACCACTATGTGGCACTTTATTTGAAAGGTCTTGGAAATTCAAGGCGATTGTTGATAGAGGTCTTGAAATTTCATGTTGATTGGGGATGTTTGTATACAATATAGTGCGCCCCCTGGTGGTTAAAAATGGAACTAGGTGATTTTGCAGTGGACCCTATCATGTTACAACTTATTTTAAAGGTCTTGATATTTCCTGACCGTTGGTGTTTATGTATAGAATACGCTGCGCCCCCTGGCGGTGGAAAGTGTAACTAAAGGATTTTGCAGTTGACACCACCATGTGACACCTTATTTGAAAGGTCTTGGAAATTCAAGGCGATTGATGATGTTCGTGTACAACATACTGCGCTCCCTGGTGGAGGAAAGTGGAATTTGCAGCGCGTGCGTAGCATGCCTGCTATACGGTGCCACTGCCACGGGCAGCGGTAATACGAGTCAGAGGTTTGTTCGGTTCAAGGTTAATTTTTGAGAATTTTTCCATGTTATTAGCGGCCTGCATATACGTGCCGCAGGCACTGGGTCACGAACCCGAGTTCCGTTCTGTTTGAGGTAATTTTTTTTTGTTACAGATGATTATTTATTTTGTGATGTTTTCATTTAAAAATAGAAATTCAAAGAAAATCGAGTTAAAGATATAAAACCATACAAATTTAAGGCTCATTTAAGGTTATTATCATGGGCCCGGGCATTGCCGGGTGGGATCGTTTGGTTCCAGGTTAATTTTTGGGAATTTTTTTTATGTTGTTAGCGGCCCGCGTATGCACTGCCGCAGGCACCGGGGTCACAAGGCAGAGTTTCGTTCGGTTCGAGGTAATTATTTTTTGTTACAGCTGATTATTATTATTTTTTTTTTTTCGCAATGCTTTTATTTAAAAATAGAATTTCAAACAAATTCGAGTTAAAGATATAAAATCTAACAAATTTAAGGTTCATTTAAGGTTATTATCACGGGCCCAGGCATTGCCGGGCTGGTTCGTTCGGTTCCAGGCTAATTTTTGGGAATTTTTTTATGTTGTTAGCGCCGTGTATGCGCTGCTGCAAGCACCGAGGTCACGAGGCAGAGTTTCGTTCGGATCGAGGTAATTGTTTTGTTACAGATGATTATTTTTTTCGGGATGCTTTCATTTAAAAACAGAAATTCAAACAAAATCGAGTTAAAGGTATAAAATAATACAAATTTAAGGTTCATTTAAGGTATCATGGGCCCGGGCAACGCGGAACGGGTTAGCTAACATATAGTCTTAGTATCAAACGAAATAGAAAATAAAAGATAGCATCTGTTTATTTGAAGTCAGTTTGACGTCACATTGAGAGTACTTTGTAGAAAGTGATGTCATACATAGCGTTTCGATTTATAAGCATTTTTCCGACTTTCTTTTTTTAAGTGAAATGTCGTAAAATATATTAGATGTTTTAACATGAAATACATTTAAACAATGATGCGACGGTTTTTGAAACATTACGGTCAATAAAGTGATCGTCGAATTCGACGGGTTCCAGCTAGTTTTTATTTTTATTTCATTTTGATTTTTTTACTTTCCGAACACTATAGTGAGGAAAGTATTGTAATCATGTCAAAAATCCGAATTGGAGATTTTGATGTTTCTATACGTTTCGAGGTCCCCTGAGTCCGTTTCCACTATTTTTGAGATGATGTATGTATGTGTGTGTGTATGTGTGTATGTGTGTATGTATGTGTGTATGTCTGTGAGTGAACACGCTAGCGTTTAAACGCTTTGTTCAAATAAGCTGAAAGTTGGTACGTATGTTGTAAGTCACCATAGTACGAACCCTATAGATTTTGGTGAATCTAGCACTAATAGTTTTTTTACAGGGACACAAAGAAAAATTCTTTATCATTATGGCCTATGGGACCAAAATCTTAAAAGTGCGAGAGTATCTAAACGCCTTATTCAATTGAGCAAAAACTTTATACACATATTATAGGTCACAGATACTCAATCTGTATAGATTTTGGAGAATCTAGCATTTATAGTTTTTTTACAGGGACACAAAGAAAAATTCTTTATCATTATGGCCTATGGGGCCAAATTTTTAAAAGTGTGATAGCGTCTAAACGCCTTATTAATCTGAGCAAAGAATTTGTACACATGTTATAGGTCACATTTGCACCAACTGTATAGATTTTGGTGAATCTCGCGCTTACAGTTTTTTTACAGGGATACAAAGAAAAATTCTTTATCATTATGGCCTATGAGACCAAATTTTTAAAAGTGCGATAGCATCTAAACGCCTTATTCAATTGAGCTGAAAATTTATATGAATATTATAAATCACTGTTTCACTAACTATAAGCATTTTGGTGAATCTAGCATTTATAGATTTTTACAGGGACACAACGAAAAATTCTTTATCATTATGATCTAAGGGCTCAAAGTTCAGTAGCGTTAAATAAAACCTCGTGTGATATATGGAGAAATATACTCAAACACTCTATTATGTTTTTCTCTCTTTTGTTTGTTTAGCAACTCCTCTTTCTTTATTTTATCTACAAAACTGTTAGTTACTCAATGTTCGGAAAGTCGAGTGGAGCCACTCCAGATTTTTCCAAATACACATTATGAATATATATTATGAAGGGAAAATATTGCAATCAAGAAAAATTCAATTATGAAATTTTTAGTACATTTAGATGTTTTGCGTTTTTTTTGAGTGCATTTTTTTCTGATTTTTGGTTGATGTACGTTTATTGGGTATGTATATCGTATATGCATAGTTTGACCATTGCCTCCTAAACAAGATGCCTGTCGCGTGGCTCGGAAACTTGGCAACAGTTCAAGCGGCAGACAGAGCCACCTGGTACAGATTAAGCAACATTTTTATTTAACTGTCACCAATAATTTTAAGAATTTATATATGATATATATAATCGGCGTTTCTTCGGTTATATTTCCCTTTTATGTATATCAAATCCCACTTTAAATTTTTTTTGTGGCTGTTGAATAAAAAAGTCGCGCAATCTGTACCAGGTGGCGCTGTTTACCGCTTGAACTGTTGCCAAGTTTCCGAGCCTCTCGACAGGCATCTACTTTAGGAGGCTGTGGTTTGACTAAGTTCGAGGTATAATATCGCCACTAATTTTCAAGAATCGTTTTTAACCTATAATTGGCTGAAATTAGCTGTTGAAATATAAACATAATTATTTTATTAAACAGAGTGGCGACATACTAAATTGTTTCCTTGATTCTTTCACCAGTATTTTTCTTTCGGAATTTTTACTAGTAAGTTTCCAGGATTAATAAAGTGCAAAATTATTATATAAATATACTTGTGGAAGAATCAAGGAAAAAAGGCGGTCTGTCTCCATCCTTTAAAAATAGTAGTGTCTATTTTGCTATGGATGAAGTAGATTTAAAACATCCTTATTTCCTAATATTAATTAGTATGTGCTAATTAGAATGCGGAATTTCTAGTATAAACAAGAAATTATTATTGAAAATTAATGGTATTAGTATGTGTCATGCTTAGTCGGTTTCTCTGTGTATGAGCAAAGATGATAGCAATACTATATTTTATTGGCCCGAAATTTGGTAGGTATACTCTAGATCAGCGTTGTATGAACTGTATAGATTTTAGAAGTATAAGATTTAGAGTTCTTTTACAAAGACGAAAAAGGTTTCTTATTCGTCATGGTCTATGGATTCAAATTAACTGGAGTGAGGTAGAGTTTAAATTCTGCATTCGATTCAGATTAAATTGGATAGGTATGTAATATGCAGTGTTGCCAGATTTTGCGACAGTTTTATTGAATATCTACCACTAAAATTTAAATGTAACGATTGTCTGATCACTTCGAAGATTAATTGCCTAATATGTATATCAAATATCACTTTCCAAAACTGTTGGAGGCTATCGAATAAAAAAAGTAATATAATCTCGCAATTCAAATTAATTGCAGTGAAGTAGAGTCTAAATAATACATTCGATTGAGATTAAATTGTATAGGCATGTGATAGGCAGTGTTGCCAGATTTTGCGACAGTTTTATTGAATATCTACCACTAAAATTTAAATGTAACGATTGTCTGATCACTTCGAAGATTAATTCCCTAATATGTATATCAAATATCACTTTCCAAAATTGTTGGAGGCTATCGAATAAAAAAAGTAATATAATCTCGCAATTCAAATTAATTGCAGTGAAGTAGAGTCTAAATAATACATTCGATTGAGAATAAATTGTATAGGCATGTGATAGGCAGTGTTGCCAGATTTTGCGACTGTTTTATTGAATATCTACCACTAAAATTTAAATGTAACGATTGTCTGATCACTTCGAAGATTAATTGCCTAATATGTATATCAAATATCACTTTCCAAAATTGTTGGAGGCTATCGAATAAAAAAAGTAATATAATCTCGCAATTCAAATTAATTGCAGTGAAGTAGAGTCTAAATAATACATTCGATTGAGATTAAATTGTATAGGCATGTGATAGGCAGTTGTTAAAATTGAAAATTTTAACACTTTTGAAATTTGTTATTTTTTATCAAATCCTCCGGAAAATATTTTCGTTACTTTCATTTTATTTATTTTCTCCATTTAAATTTTTTTTAAATTCGCAATTTTCAATAAATAGAAGAATTTAAGAATCTACAGTAAAGCGTTTTGTTTGTAAACAAAACGATCGATGTTTTTGGATTGTAAACAAACGCCTTAACCAATAAGAAAATTCAATTTTATTCATTTTTCAAATCATTTCAAAATCTTTTTAGATCGTCTGCAGATAATTTAAAACTAATTTTAATAATTTTCCTAACGTTCATTTTTCATAAATTAAAATCAGTGACGTCACTTTCATTTACGATTTTCAAATTCTCCTTCTAGAACAGTCTATGCAGTCCGCACCGAATATATCGCTACGCCGATTCAAAGAGTGGCGTAACTCTAGGAAAATATGTTTTTTCAATAATTAATATTCATTCCAAAATATAGCCCAATATAAAATATTCCTTTCGCAAAATTAAATTTATTTATTCCCGTTTTATTATTTTTTATTCAGCAGACGATCCAGATAAAATATGTTGTTTTCGAACTATTTACCGCGCGCATCAATTTAAATGTGCATGGTCTCGTGGTCGCGGGAAATTGAAAGAGCGTCCCCTCTCACTCTGATGTAAACTGCCAGCGGAGTAACGCGTCCTTTTCGCCGGTCCGCGGCATCTATCCGATGTCGCGGACAGGCTTATTTTAAAACTACTTCAAATGTTATTCTATGTGTAAATGTTTAAAATCCCATGAAATAAAATACCTTATGATGTCTCCATGGAATGCGAATTCGTGAAGGATGCTATTAGTAGCCGATATATTTTCACAACTCAACAGTGTTACTGGCCCGCTACTAGGCCTATATCGAGGCTTGATAAAGATGATCAGATACTGGCCTTTCCCAAGATATGAAATCATCAGTGAAGTGCTTCATTTCGTGGTTAATAATATAATTTCGAATGTGCATATAATGGCTCACTACGATTCCTTAGTAGTCAACTGTGATTTTCTCTACAGTGGCGTACGTCAAGATCATCGCATTAATTTACTCAACGAATGTGAACCCGCACTTCCACGCCGTGATCCTGTGATCCATACAGTGATGAATTTTTAATGCGAAATGAATTACTGCAAGATATCTGCATAGAATTTTATGAATTCTGAAACATGCTGATACAATAAATAAATAAAATGCGCACGAATTATGGTGATATTCACAACGAAAGGAACGGTTAACATCATTTGACAAACTAAAAGATCGATAGCGTAATATGAGTGTAATATATGAAAATTATGATTTCAAAAAATTGATGTCACCGGATCGAATGCATACCTTCTAAGATAACAAAAACATGTTGAGAGGCTGTTTTCCTCTAAGTGTTATATTCTGATTGTGTGTAGAATAAGTGCCGGCACAAGAAGTATTTTATATAAAAAAGGCTTACAATAAATAAAAAATTTGTGTTCAAGAAAAGAATCAGTGTTTTTATTGTTTTATAATGTGCACATTTGGATTATTAATTTATTTTATTTCAGCTATTTGTTTTCTTCATGGGGTAAGTTATCTTTTAAATGTACTTCATTTTTTTCTATTAAATTTTATTTTGATTTAATTCAATTTTAAAGTTTCGGTAATTTGAAAGAGTTTAATGAGCCGCGGCACTTTATTAGCAATGTACCCACTATAATACTCTTTTCCGGCCATTTACTAACGTAATTATTATTATTATTATTATTAACGATCAATTTATTTATATACTTTATTTATTTTATCTATTCAAAATTCAAAAAATTACAACTCAATTTTTTCTTATCTAACAGCAGTTTTGCCAGATTTTGCGACAGTTTTATTGAATATCTACCACTAAAATTTAAGTGTAACGATTGTCTGCTCACTTCGAAGATTAATTGCCTAATATGTATATCAAATATCACTTTCCAAAATTGTTGGAGGCTATCGAATAAAAAAAGTAGTATAATCTCGCAATAGTGGTTAAAGGCTATTATCACAAGAACTATATAAATTTTCACGAATATAGGACATAAAGTTCTTTTACACAGATACAAAAACAGAAATTTTATATAGTACAGTGTTTGAATTCAAATTCGTTTCAGTGATGGTAAGTAAGTTAAAAAATGTGAGATATCCCAGCAAAACCACAGATGACGGCCAACGCGAGGCCAAGTGCTGGTTGCCAACAGTAGCTGCAGCTGGGCCGTCGGTGGCAAAAGTTACGGAGCCGCAGGGAATATGTTACGCCGGCCGTCAGTAGGCCATATTCAATCGATCCACTGTTGGCAGCCTGCAGTAAGTTAAAAATAAGTTAGTGGGCCAGTGAATGGATCGCTGCTGGCAGCTAGCAGTATGATGAAAATAGGTAATGGGCCACTGTCGGTAACCGACATTAGGTTGGAAATTGTTAGTGGGCCAGTGTTGGACTACCTGGTGGCAAACATAATTTTTCTATGTTATTGCTGGCAGCCTGCAGTGGGCCAGCTGTGGCAAACATAAAAAATTATATTACTGCCGGCAGTCTTCATTGGTCCTTTATATTTTCCCATTAAAGGCTCGCTTCACTCACCGTCGCCGGAAGCCGAAGCCAATGTTATTCTATGGGAAATTTTCTTTGCAAATAACTTATTAACTAATACATATTTTTAAATTCTGTTTTCATATTCTGAAAATTCCCAACTGTTAAATTGACGGACCTTTTTTAAAAAAATATTTTTTTATATTTTATTTTGAAGCTGCAAAATACGATTTTCAATATGTGAAATTTTTCATTTTGCAAATTCAAAATAAAATATTAAAAATTAAAAAAATACATTTTCAAAAAAGGTCCATCAATTTAACAGTTGGGAATTTTCTGAATGTGAAAACAGAATTTAAAAATATGTATTAGTTATTAAGTTATTTGTGAAGAAAATTTCCCATAGAATAACATTGCCTTGGACTTCCGGAGACGGTAAGTGAAGAGGGCCGTTAATAGGCCAGCAGTGATTTAGTTATAGCTAGTATATTTATTTTATTGGTGATACCTTTAATTTTATTACTGCTTTTTTCTTTTTCTTTCTTTCTTTTTTCTTTTTTTTTCCTCTCTCTTTTTTCTGAGGAAGTAGCAGCCAGTTTTTTCTATGCATCCAATATTTAATTTGATTTTGTACATATTCATTTTTAAATACTATTTACAAGTATTTGATTCATACACTATGGTTGTAAATTCAGGATTTCTAGTGCAGCATATAGGAAATATTCAGTTGATCCATTTTCCTTATGATAAAAGTTTAATTTGTTGCTTTCAGTGCAAATGTTTCTTTATATAACATTTTTGGAATAAAGGAGATTATGTTTTTTTTTTTTTTTTTTAAGTGTTCAAATTTCAATATGTTTAACTTTGTTACGCTATTTGATATAAATAAATGTAACTTTACATGTGAAAATTATAGAATATTGAAACAAAAATTGTTATAAAGAGAGCATTGTAAAAAACACCATAAACTAAAAATAAATAAATAAAAAATGCAGCAATTGTTTCCGGTTGAAATAGCACGAAGACCCTTCATCAGGCGAAACAAAGTGGGCACGAGTGCAGCAAAAGTAATTTGCTGCAATCGTGCTTTTTGTTAAACTCACGAAAGGATGTGTTATTATTTCAACCTAAAAGAACTGATGCATTTTTTTTCTTTCTTTGGGGGGTGGGGTGGGGGGGAGGGCAATGTTTATGTTTATTTACAAATTTTTCTATTTATTACTACAGTACAAAATCTGAAATCCGGAATCGTCCGGACCATGGCCTTTCCGGATTTTAGGTCACTTTCTGATTTACGGCAATAAAAAAACGGACATTTCCATTCCGAACGCCCTTTTAGTTAATAACTAGCTTACGCCGCCCGAGGGTGCGATTTCTTAAGAAATTGGAGTATACTCTCAAGTAACATGTACAATACTTTGAATAAACACCATAAAATTTTGCAAACAAAACGCAGGCAGCAACGCTTGCGCTTTGTTTGCCGCACTCGTGCTTACTTCGTTTGCCTGATGAAGGATCGTGTTTTCTTTTCATCCGAAACGATTGTTGCGAGCTCTTACATTTTATGGTGTTTACTCTTATTACTTTTAAACCAATTCTGTGGTGCTTTTTTATTATAACTCTTAAGTGTCCAGAAAATCTTGAATATTTTTCTTTTTCCCTACATCAAATGGTACCCAATTGATAATTTTTTTCCCTTCTTTTTAAAACAACAGGCAGATGATCAAGTCAGAAAAATTCCAGAAATATACTGACATATATGCAGTACAGACACACAGACCACTTGCCAAAAACCACTTTTTTGACTCAGGAGACCTTAAAATATGTAAATTAGGTGAAAACTCGATGTCGAAATTTTTGATCGAATACAATGCTTCCATTATCTACAGTTCTCTGATTATGGTTACTAATACTACTACTAATAATAATAATAATAACTAGTAGGCTACGCCCACTTGGCTGGTCACTATGTTTAAATGAATTTTCAAAATAATTGGACCAGTATTTATGTTTTACATCACATTATTAAAAGAAAAAAAAAAGAGAAAACTAAAATTATTTTATTGAAATTGCTCTAAACCTCGCTTCGGGTACCCGCTACCTACGGCAACTCTTTTTCCATCCGCATAGTAGTGTGAGCACCAGAACACAGACAGACGCATAGATACTTCTCTTTATTTATATAGATTAGTTGACACAAATCCTGGCATAATTTCAGATAGAAATTGTTATTTTATTGAAGTATTTGTACTTTAAATAATTTAATCTATACGCTGTTAATAAATAAATATCCTCCTTTATAGTTCTTTTAAAAATAGAGGTCCCATATTCCCGCTCTTCGTTGTAATTTCTAGTCAATTTTGTCCTTTTATTACTTCCGGTGTGAACCTTTTTTTCTTTTACACACTTAACATTGCGCGTACTTTTCGTTTTCATCCCATGCTAAATCTATGGATTTTTAGCATCCCCCCCCCCTCTATTTACACATTTAAAATACGAGAGATTCCAAAATAGAGGTCACTTCATGAATCTTTATACTATTCATGCAATGATGACATATATTACACCGACAAACTTTTAGCTGTATACTTACAATAATTTTCATTTAAAAATAATTGATGAATTGACTTTTCTTCTCTTTTATTTTGTGAACACTTGCTCGTCATCTTGATAAACAAATTTCCTTCCTGCCCAATAGACCAACAAAAATAACGCTGATGCGACAACTCTCAGTTAAAGTTTGTTGTTTTTAAGTACAGCTGGTTTTCTGATTTAATGAGTAGTCAGAGATATAAGTGTGGGAGCGTGTGAAGCATGCAAAATTTCAAGAAAAAGAATTTCACTTGTTAATATAATGTATAATTTTACTTCAAATATATTTTTGAGTGTGTTTATTTATATTTTTCAACAAAATAGGAAATTGCTTAGACTTCTGTCCATATATCCGCTAATTTCCTTCTTTAAAAATGTTTTTAGAATCCCATAAAACTCATATATGTCATTACAGAATTTCCAGATTTATTGTAGGAAGCTTGTCACAAAAATTTGTAGAGGTAGCACAAATAGTTTGAGTATAAAAATTCATAAAATAATTTTGATACATTACAGTCTAAGAGAAGTTTCTTATCAGCGCACGCAAAAATTTTTGCACAACGTTAATAATATAGATGAACATAGGTTTTAAAGATGCAATAAAAAAATTTTCCAATCAAAAATAACAAAATAAATATTTGCGTTTCAGTTATTAGCGATGCACAAAAACATTCTTATCCTTTACGGGAAATTGATGGGGGAACTATTTCAGTTTCGTAAAAGCGAAATTATTTTTCTTACTTGCATTCAAATAATAACTATTATTATTATAAATAAAATAAAATAAAATAGTTTGTTATGGTTACCACTTTTTTTTTTTTTTTTTTTTTTCAATAATAGTTTATAGAAATTACATATTAAAATTATTATTTATTAAATTTATTTTTTGCGATGAAGGCAGGCGATTTGATTTTCATTTCAAAGAAGCATAATATATTAAATTTCGAAAAAAATTCAATTTTTTACCAATATCCGAGAAATTTTTTAAGTATTTTACTTTCTTATGTGTATATATATATATATATATATATAAGAAGAAAAATTTCGACTTCTGGTTTTCGATGTATTTCCATGTTTTGAGATTCCTGAACACGATTTGACCATTTTTAGAAAGTTTCTCTCTGTGAGTGTGCATAAAAAAATTTGTAGACGCTGTATCTCACGAACCAATGGACGAAATTAACCAAACTTGATTGTTCAGACCATGATTAAAATCGTTCCCGATTACATTTGTGGATCATTCACTCAACACATAGCTATATATTTCTACTTCTTCGTAAGTTTCAGTATGACACAGTGTAGGAAGAAATTTTATATAAATGTACTAATTATATTATTATTTTTATTTTTAAAATGAATTAAAAAAAAAATAAATATTTAAGTAACTAACAACCAAGGAGGATTTCTTTTTTTTTTTTTTTTTTTTTTTTTTTTTTTCTTGTATAAGTTGAGAAATCGCTCGCCCTTCCCCGTGATGGAGAAATTTTCAATGCTGGTATTTTTCAAAAGAACTCGTCAGTACCTTTTAAGTAAATAACTGAATGAAATTTGTGGTAAATTAAAACAAAGTTATAAATTATTTAAAAAAAAAAAAAAAAAAAAAAAAAAAAAAAAAGCATTTTTTCAGATGTTGGCACAAAATTGATTTTTTTTTTTTTTTTTTTTTTTTTTAATTGAGAAACACTTTCCTAAGATGAAAATCGTTTGCATGCATTCGGGAAAATAATCTTAACAAATTATCTGCATTGCACAAATTTGCATAATAAAAAATATAGAAGAAAGTTTTGTGGTGCTACAACATACTAGTTTTTGTCAAAAATTAAAAAAAAAAAAAAAAAAAAAAAATTCCTTAAAATATCACAGATATATAATTCAACCTTTCGTTTTAAAAATACTGGCGAAATCTTTTCAAGGATACTCATATTGGAAATATACTTTATCTGGTATATTTCTCCCTCAGGGGTGGGGAAGCAACGTTTGTACATTTACAAAAAAAAAAAAAAAAAAGTAGAAGTAAACTTTTTGTATTTCTATCACTTTAAAAAATTTTTGAGCTCACACCGAGGGACAGACAGACAATTTCTCAAATTAAGTTCATCAAAACAACCCATAAAGTGCAAAATCTGTCGAAAACCGGATGCCGAAAATTTCTCGAACCTAATGCTTTCTTCTTAAATACACTGAAGGAAGAAAAAATAAAAATAAAACATTAACTATAAATATTTATATATATTCTAACAACATTCTCCCGTCCATATAATTAAGATTCATAATTTTTTTTTTATGAAATTTATGAAATTAATATAAAAATAACAAATGTAACTAGAACGTTAACGACTATCATAACTTACTTAAAACGGATCAACTGAATATTCGCTTTCTAGAAATCCTTTTATTATAATAATGACTTTAGATTCAAACACCTTTAAAAAATAGTATTTAAAAAATAATAGAAAATCAAATTAATAATTGAATTACTTACTCATATAATATATTACGTTTTCGTGATTTAACATCTTTCAGCCTAGAACCTACATCCGCAGACTACAATAACGAACAAACTTCGTATGAAATGGCAGATGGCGAGCGAATTTCAAATCAACAGAAAATAAATCACAGCGCCCTCTAGGCATACAAATTGGTTATGGCCTAATAATTTTGGCCACAACATGAAAAATATTATGTTGGCCTTGTGGTGATAGCCTGCATAAGGCCAACTGTGTTTATGCCACTTCTGGACAACCGACCATTTTTCTTTAGGCCTCCAATACTGCAGGCAGCCATAAACGGCCCACTGGTGGAGTTATGTGGGGCAACCGGCAACTGATGGCAAGTGCAGGATGCCGGCTGTAGGCCATAATGAGCCCATCAATATAAGTTTTGCTGGGATATTTCATTGCTTTGCTAATGTATGATCATAATGGAAAATAATGTGATTATTATCTATAATGTACTTACAGGGAAGCATGAAAGAATACATAGATACTTCTTTTGAACGTATCTGTTCACAAATCACTCGTACTATTTATACCATTTTCAATAAGGATCACACTATATCATATTTAAACATATGTATATCAGTTGAACATATCAGTTTGAAGAAATTACAAGAATATTTATGAAAGTTTTAAAACATTTTTAATAAGGATTATACCATAGTAAATTATATTTATATCAGTTTGAAGAAATTATGAAAATATTTATGGAAGTTGGAGCGTGTAGAAGTGTCATAAAAATCCCAAATCAAAGTCATAAAAACTTTGAACTTTGTTGAAAAGTGTTAAGAACCTGAAAATTTTAAGATAAATTAGAATAAAATTACCGTAATTTTTAATAGTACGGAAGGTGCATTTTAGAGTAATTATAATGACACTCTATATGCAGATTAATCCTATGAACCAAACAATGTTTAATCCAAAAACTTAATCTAATCTCTCTTTAACACTTTCGCGACCGCATACCTTTGCCTTTTTCACTGTCGCCTGTGGGCGTTGTTCTTCGAAGGTACAATATTTCAGAACAATATTTTCTGCAATATATATATTTCATATTTATATTGCAAATGGATATACATCATAATTATAATCTTTCTAATCAAGGTATATGTATTCATAGTACATTTAATTCTAAAAATAGGAATATTGGGCATATTCGTAAGAAAAAAATAACGCACAGACTGCGAAAGAAACACCCACTGGCGGAGTTAAAGATTTTCAAATGACGTGAATCTACGTCAGCGGTCGTGAAAGCGTTAAGATGTAAACCGATTTTACAGAGTAACAATTAGGTTTCTGAATCATACAAACGCCAACACCAACATCAACGCCAGCAACACTGTAATATAAGCAAATTAAAGTTATTCCATTATGATCACAATCAGAAATATAGCCTGTAATTAATGATACAATGACATACAAGATGATTTAAATTTAAGTGCCGCTTTTCGGGATCCTTTAAAGCCTTATTTACGCATAGAAATTTATAGAAACTTTGTATATTTAATATAAAGATCACGGGGAAAGAATTTCTACGATTAAAAAGTGAATTTTTTAAGGAAAAGTAATTGGGGATTTATGTGGGATGGGAATTGGGCGCAGAACTCATACACATGTTTTAACCCTTTGCGGCGCAAGACAATTCAGATCATTTAAATTATACTGCCACCGGAATTCATGAACTAAATTAAACTAAAAGAAATTTTTAATTTTAAGGTTAGAAAAACAGGCCTTTTCTGCTATGTTAGAAACGTAAGTTTTTGCTAAAAAATTTCCGGGATTAATTTTTTCAGCTTGTAGGTGGTTAAAATATACACCACCGCCCCTGAAAGTGTTAAAAGAAATTTTCTGCCTATAAAATCATTGGTTTAAGAAGGAAATTTTCTTTTATAAATAGTTGTATAAGTTCTGTGCCAAGTTCCCATCCCTGGCTATTATACTGCCAACTACACATCATAAATAAAGCTAGTGTTCTGTGACCAACACAAAACTTTCATCTATGTTATTCCACATATAAATCGTTCTATGGTTCCAAATCTATTAGAGTAGACATATTTATATATTATGAAACAAAAATTCTAGACTTTTAATAAAAGTTAAATATATGCACATTTTGCAAAGTGTTTCTTAAATTGATTAAAATTACATAATATATGACAAAAGCTACACCTACAGTTTTTAAGAGTAAAAATTCTTTACATAATACTTTTTTTTTTTTTTTAAATAAACAAAACGAAATATATATTAAAAGACATCACATGTTAAAAATATTTTGAGAAATTAAATTTGATACTTTCAAAAAGAAGAACTATTGGTCTTTAGAACTAAGTTTGGTTGGGATTTTAATTAAAAACGATTTGTAAATGTGTGTTTCGCTTGAACTACAATTTCGAGATTACAATTACAAAATATTAACAATGTATATAAGCATGTTTCAGAGCAATGTTTCTCTTACTGACACTGCGTAAATCAAGAGCAATATTACAACAGTGATTTTACATCTTGCATGTTATTAGGGAATAAGAGAAAAAAAGCTTGTCTGCGGTGCTAAACGGGTGTAAAGGGACCTGTTAAATGTATATAATACAATAGCTATATTAAAGTATCCTTAACCTGTCAACTGGATATGACGAAATATTTCGTCATACACAAACTATTACTGCAATGGGCACGACGGCATTTTTCGTCATGGAAATTTGCCGTAATACTTTGAACGCATTACGTTTTATGTAGTTCATATCCTAGCGTGGTTATTTGCGAGCTTCTAAGGAAAGGACATGTTTACAAACAAATGCTCCCTCAATCAACCTTTGCTTCTCACGAGTGGCAAATGTTTATTCCCCGGTTAACAGGTTAAAGAGAGAGAAGAAAGTAAATTTATACGAAAAAGAATCTTGCTTCTAAAAGTTTAGTACAGATAATATAAGATATTCAAAATGCGTGTATGAAATCAGCTAGAAATTAAAGAAAACTCGACGGATGATATAGTTAAGTATAGCTGCAAAATGAAATACACATACTGGCCAATGAATTAGAAACCTGTGAAAGTTTCTACAACGATAACGCCGTAAGTATGCAAATACAAGATCTGCTTATGAAGTGGGTGACACGTCACCAAAATGCTAGTATAAGCAATGTGTGAGAGTGCATTTCACGAAAAACGCAGTAGAATGGGAAAAACGACATAACTTTCACCATTTGAAAAGGGCTTATTTTTGGTACTAGTTTAGTAGTAGCCACGACTGTGAATTCAGTAGAAGTCAATGGTTTCTTAAAAGCAGTCATTTCAAAGGCTTTCAAAAGTGGGACGGAGAACCTACAGGCCTTGTTTAAAAGACGTGACAGTGGTTCAAACACAATGAACCAAGACCGTGATCGGCATCGTTTCCGACGGATTGTATGGCAGAAAAGTACTCTACAATCTAACTGACAAAGCTCGAAGAGCAGTATAGATTAGTAATTATAGCACAAAGCTCGAAGTCTCTTCCTTTTTTTTTTTTTTTTTTTTTTTCAGAACTCTTTCGGTGATGAGAAATTTCTGCTTTTTTTGCTACCAAAATTTTTATAATCTTTATCCTATTTAATCACGACACATTACTATTAAAATACGGTAAAGATTTCTGCAGCAAAATAGTGGTAGCAGCAAAAAAAGCAGAAATTTCTTATTTTTGAAAGCACCCTGTAAAAAGTGTAGAGACTTCGAGCTCTCTGATATTGAGCAATAAGGTTTTTCATGAAATTATAAATTGTCAAAAAATAGCATTTCTTCTGTTCAGCTGAGGTTTGTTAACCCCTTCCATCTCACTCCCGTGATATTCACGGGCAGTGACCACGCCCCACGTGTATTTTTCCTTTAACATTTTAGGGTACATGAAAGCACCACCCAGTACAAAACTGTATATAATGTATTTGAAAATATGTACAGAATAAAATTATATATTATTCATATATTTATTTACAATCTATTTTTTTAAATTAGACAAAAATGTGGACTTTATGGGCGTGTCTTTGAAAAATATGCGACCATTAAGGGGTTAAAAGCATTCAAATTTATTGCAACTACAAGTCACAACACAAACTAGAATAATAATAATAATAATAATAAAATCAACTAGAAATGTTTAAGTAAAGTATAATTGTAGATTCTACAAAATGCAGCAGCATACCTGGAATTTGTTTCTCGTACTTCTATAAGGGCTTCATACAATGATTCATCTGTCAGGCTCAAACAGTGTTGCCAGATCCTGCACTTTTTTATTCAACTGCTACCAATAATTTTGAGACGTGATATTTGATACATATAAAAGAGAACAAAGCTTACTGCATACAAGCGTTGATAGTTTCATTAGATTTAGTTAGCAAAGTTTCGCAAGATGCATAAAGGTAAAAAAGAGACTACAGCGATTCTATTAGTGGCTATGAGAAATACATTTAATAACAGAACGCATGCCCCAAAGTGGGGGCGCTCTTTGAACGTTAATATGATTTGTTATGGTCTGCTAGATTCTTATAAAATAGTAACTTTATTTTGAATGTCAATAGCTTTGAAAAATGCTTTTTTATTGACGATGAGGTTAAATCATAGCTTCTTAAACTAGATGCCTGTCGCGTGGCTCGGAAACTTGGCAACAGGTGAAGCGGTAGACAGCGCCACCTGGTACAGATTTCACGATTTATGTATTAAAATGTCACCAATAATTTTAAGAAGTGAAATATGATATACAATATAATCGACGTTTCTTTGATTTTATTAGCCTTTTATGTATATCATTGTGGTATGAATGTGGTATAATGATATGAAGTGGGGGAAATACCACAATCATATCAAACTTATAAAAATTTTTGGTGACTGTTGATTAAAAAAGTCGCATAATTTGTACCAGGTGACGCTGTCTACAGCTTCAACTGTTGCCAGGTTTCCAAACCTCGCGACAGACATCTAGTTTAGGAGGCTATGGTTGAATGGTATACATTTCTTGTCTTGAAATCTTATAACTTTTTATCATTAATAATTTTTTACTTTGCAAACAATACATCTTTTTACGGGTTGTACTATTTTGCAACGTGTTACTTTTCGATTAAACCTATTTATTTATTAGTCTTATACGAAATATGAAATGATTTACAGTATTTTAAAAAAGGAAATAAAACTTTGTATTTGAGTGTCTCGATTGACCCGTATTCCATAATTTCATAATAACAATTCACATTTTTTTAAATATTTTTCCCACATAAAAAACATAACAAACATCTATGCCTAAACCGAGATTAGCAGACAGCGACATAGCATATTTACGTTTGCAGAACTAGTTAGTTAGGAGCATGCGCTCTGTTATTGAATGTAATTCTTACACTCACTCACTTGCAGAGCTGCCAAGAAAATCCGGCAAATTGTTAAAACCGTCCCTTTTCCTACACCACTTAATTTTTAGAGTTATTCTCTTCAAGTATATTTACGATGAATGAAGAAAACAAATACTCTAAAAATTTAGTGTTGTAGAAAAAGGGGCGGTACTAACAATTTGCCGGATTAGGTTGGCATCTCTGCAGTCGTATTTTTTACCTTCATACAAATAACCTTGCGAGTTAAATCTAAGGGAAATGTCAACGCTTGTATGTAAGCAGTTTTGATACAGAATAAATCTTCGAAGTGATTAGGCAAACGTTACATTCAAAATTTAGTGGTGGATAGTGAATAAAAAGTCGCAAAATCTGGCAACACTGGGATCAAAAGACATCTAAAACTATAGATATAGTAATAAGATATAAATTGATCATTGAGGAGAGAAAAGTGATTCCTTTTCATTTGGGAAAAGACGGTCATTTTACTCTCTTATGGATACTTTTCCCCGAGTAAATATACACGAGAATACACACAGATAATTTAGCAAATAAAATTTATGTATTGAATGATAATGAAAATCTCCAGATAAGCATTTTTTTTTTTTTTTTCGTTTTCCTTTCATTTTCTTTCTTTCTTTTTTTTTTCTTTTACTATATTCTAGTATACTCATGTCTACACAAAACCATATATATAGTAATAAGACATTGATTGATTATTGGGGGCAAAATGATTCCTTTTTCCTCGGAGAAAAGTCCACAATATAGCCGTCTTTTCCGAGTGAATACACACAGATAATTTAGAAAATATAATTTATGAATAATTTATGTACAAATGGTGAATGTAAAACAGCAGATACAATTTCAAATTCATTTTTCTTTTTCTTTCTTTCTTTTTTCCTTTTATATATTTATTAATTTAGTTAATATTTAAAGTTAAACTCTTTTTATATACTAAAACTAACGTTTTTTAGCTACCCCGCTGCTAAATATATTTAAAAGAATTCTAAAAATTCTTTATGACTTACTAATACAAAATCTTAAAAAATATCAAACTTTAAAAAACGTATTCCATTAAAAATCAAACCAGTTTTTATTTCATAATAATAACAAAGCAAATGATTATGAAAATTATATTTTTCATAATTTAGTCAAATATAATTTACTTTTATGATAACTTTTCCATTTCTTTTCATAAATTTATTTGAAGAATTAAAAGACTCACAATTTCGACATTTTGAAAATTCATCAACATTCTATTCTATTCTATTACAATTGCCGAGTTTCGATAATTTCAATACCATTATATGGCTGATGCCAAAAATTTTTTCGGCATCGAAAATTTTTGCATGATAACAATGGGGTGATAGATCTATATAAATTACTATATCTATGCCCAAAACTGACTTTCTTTCTTTCGGCATTTATTATTATACTTCTTTGAGATAAAAATCGCCTGCATTCATCATGAAAAATAATTTTAATAAATTATGATTTAATAAATAATTTGTATTGCTTAAATTTGTATAGTATTATACATAGAAGAAAGTCTTGTAATGTCCACAACATACTAGTTAAATATTAAAATTTCCGCGGCTGCTAACTACATTTAAAAGAACTTTGAGAATTCCATATTGCTTACTAATATAAAATATTAAAAAATATTGAAATTTAAAATAAGTATTCCATTAAATATGAAGACAGTAATTATCTCATTATAATAACAAAGCAACTGATTATAAATTTATATTTTTCATAAATTACTTCAATATAACTTATTTATGAAAACTTATCCGATTTCTTTTCATATATTTATTAGAACACTCAAAAGCAGCGCAGTATTTGGGCATTTTCAAAATTCATTAACATACTATTCTATTACCATTTTAGAGTTTTATACTCTCTAATGGTTGATGCAAAAAAAAAAAAAAAAAAAAAAAAAAAATTACGGCATCAAAAATCTTTGTTTGTTAACATGGGGATGATAGGTCTATATAAATTACTATATCTATGTCTAAAACACCAAATTATAGGAAAAACATTTTAGCTTATAAAAAATAATTATTTATTAGAATGTGTAGAATTAAAGCAAACAAGGTCTTCAAAATAAAAGCTCATCAAAAAGAGACATTTAAAATACCTGTTGTGTATCATATATAATTTTTTTTTTTTTTTTTACTTACTACAATATCGAGCGTTATATAAAACATATGTTTGAAGTTTCATCTGAATCCTGAATCCATTACGTTTAGATAAATTTTATTGAAATTTAATGAAATTGTTTTATTTCAATTTTCAATTACGAAATAACAGCCAGTCATATGAGATGGCCTCTTTTAAAACTGACCGTCAATAATCTCTGAGAAAAAGAAGAAAAAGAGAGTTACGCCAATACGATATAATAATAATAATAATAATAATAATAAAATTAAACAGTTTTTAATTCTTATTTCTAACACCTGTGTTTGAGCTCGGCTAATAAAAGTTTCACAAATGCACTCAAACAAGCTCCGAAGAACTCTATAGAACAAATATTTAGGCTCAGGAAACCCAGTCGATTCTAAAGTATTACATTCTTTACTATCATTTGAAAAGAGAAATTAAGAATAAATTTCACACCGTAAATTATACAAAATTTATTTCGTTCGATTGTTCTATTTTTTTAAGTCACTAAATGCGGCGAAGGGGCGAAGTTGCCAGTATATTAATTTAATGTGCAGTATCTAATTCGTACCACTTCATTTACACGCGAAGTTACTCCAGTATGTAATTCCGATAAAATAAGAAAAAATTACTTTAAAAAATAAGCGGCGTGGAATAAAGGCGGGGCTAAAAATACTCCGGAAGAAATTAAAATGTTGGCATCTATGATGCGGATGTTCTCCTCCTAAGTTAAACATATCAAGTAAAATCTGCTGTTTCAGGTGTGCAGATTGTAATTTGCAAAGCTGCTTATATACAAAGTGATTCTAAAAAAACTATCCTGATATATGAGATCATAGCTACCATACCGTTCCGAGAAACGGAATAAAAATTTGGTGGAAGGTATTTTGAGGTATGCACTCAGAATTATATGAAAAACAACAGTTAAACTCTAACAGTTACGGCTACAGTGACAAAATTTCGAAATTTCAAACGGCAACACATTTTTTTTTTTTAATCGGAATGGGTTTCAACTGAGTCTTCGGCTCTCACTAAAGTCTACTGATTCTGCTTCGAACCGAGAAGAAGAGACCATGGCATCTTTTATTTCATGTAGGTCTACTGAATAAGGTTTTTAATTTCATTGTTAGTAGTAACACACCGGCAGGACTGACGTCATCACACTAAGTGAAAAATCAGGCATTGTGAAATGCGAGATGTGTATCTTGCTTTATTGCTCTGTGAACAATATACCGCTTACTGGGAAACATGAAAATCGATTTTGATTGCCATTTCACAATGCCTTGTTTTTCACGTAGTGCGATGACGTCAGTCATGATGGTGTCTTACGACTATCAATGAAACTAAAGCCTTTATTCAGTAGCCTTACACGAAATTAAGGATACCGTGATCTCTTCTTTTCGTTTCGAAGCAGAATCAGTAGACTTTAGTCTGAACCAAAGACTCAGTGTGAAATGTGATGTCATTAAAAATGAAAGTAGTGCTCTGGTAAGCACATAACAGTTTTTTTTTCTTTTTTTCTTAGCCTGCTAGCGATGGCGATTTTCGTGCTACAGGTACCGTTCCAACGCTATTTATGGTTTTTTACTATGGAGATTCAATCTCAATAATAATTAAAAAAAGGTGTTGCCATTTGATATTTTTGAAATTTTGCCAGTGTAATCGTAACTCTTAGAGTTTAACTGTTGTTTTTTATATAATTCTTGAACGCATATCTCAAAATACCGTCCACCAAAATTTTATTCAGTTACTGTGAATGGTATGGTCTCCTATATCGGGGTAGTTTTTTTATAATCACCCTGTACAAGCGTTGACGTTACCATTAAATTTAGCTTGCAAGGTTATCTGCATAAAGGTAAAAAATACGACAGCAGCGATTTTTTGAGGGAGTGTGAAAAATGCATTCAGTAACAGAGCGCATGCTCCTAATTAATTAGTTCTGCAAACGTAAACAGTAGAGGATCCAGAACTTGACTTTTGGGGGGGAGGGTAAGATTTTTCAAAGTGTTATTCTAGACCAATAAAAAATTTACAATTGCAATATTCAATTGTGAATGTCAGTGTTTTATTAAAGCCGCCACTGAACGTAAATATGCTACGTGTGCTATGTCGCCGTCTGCTAATCCCGGTTGAGGCGTGGATGTTTGTGGTATTTTTTATGGGTGAAATATACAAGAAAACTGTGAATTGTTATTCAGAAATTATGTAATACGGATCAATCCAGACGCCCAAGTAAAAATACCCAGCCCATCATGTGCTAGCTTCTTAGAAAACAGTAACTTTATTTTTAATGTCAATAGCGTTGAAAAATGCATTTTTATTGAAAATATGTGTTTCTTATCCTGAAATCTCATATTTTATTTTTTTTTATCATTAGTGATTCATAAAGTTTTACTTCCTTTTTAAAATAATGTAATAGAATTCGTATTTCGTATAAGTATTTCGTATTAAAAATAGGCTTAATCGAAAAGTAACACATTACAAAACAGTACAATAGTAAATAATGTATTGTTTGCAAAGTAAAAAAAAAAAAAAAAAAAATCACTAATGATAAGAAATTAAGTTATAAGATTTTAAGACAATAAATACACGCCATTCCACCACATATTTTCAATAAAAATGCATTTTTCAACGCTATTGATATTCAAAATTAAGTTACTATTCTATAAGAAGCTAGCGAACGATACCAAAGTGTATTAATGTTTGAAGAGCTAATTTCTTTAGGGCATGCGTTCTGTTAGTGAATGCATTTCTCACACCCACTGATAGGATCACTACAATAGTATTTTTGACCTTTATAGAAATAACCTTGCGAGATAAATCTGATGGGAATGTCAATGCTTGTACGTAATCAGCTTTGAAAATTAGTAAAAAAATATATACGCTCATACAAATCTTGTTACGTGGGAAGCGATGACACTCCAGTTGATGATAGCTTGAAAGGTTATTTGCATAAAGGTCAAAATACGGCTTCAGCGATCCTGTAAGGGGATGTGAGAAATACATGTAGTTTATAGCTCTGCAAACATAAATATGTCATGCACCGCCTGATAGATTCTTACTGAACAGTAATTTTATTTCAAATGTCAATAGCGTTGAAAAATGCATTTTTATTGAAAACGTTTTATTGTTATTATTATTATAACTTAATTTTTTATCATTAGCATACTTGCCAACCACCTCATTATGAACCGTACAATTTTTCGTACCCGCCTTTTTTTTCACAACAGTCAGTTTTTAGAGAAATTTTATTCTTATTTAACCGTAACATTATTTAAAGAGAATTACTCTAAAAATAAAGTGGTGTGATGAGATGGTTGGCAAGGTATGCATTAGTGATTATTTAATTTACAAACAACGCATTTTTTACGTATTGTACTATTTTATCCAGTTTCACTTTTCAATTAAGTCTATTTATTTATCAGTCTCTTATATTAAATCTTTTTATTACAGTATTTTAAAAAGTTAATAAAACTTTATATTCATGTATAGTATTTTATAAATTCTGTATGAGAGAGAGAGAGAGAGAGAAATACGATACCATCATTGTTTTATTTAACTTTAAAATTATAAATCTGTGAAATGAAATCACATTTAAATTTCAAATTTTCCTTTGCATAATGTTTGTTACACATATTTTCCTTCTCAAATAAACTTTAAATATGGTGGTTATTACGTAAGTAATTCAAAAGTAAACTATTAAAAGAATGAAAATTTAAATAACTATAGAATGAAAATTTTATTGTATACTTATGAGATATTATGTTTATTTATTCATTTAGTATTGTTTCTTTTTTAAGTTGTGAAAGAAATCTAATTCTAGTTTTTAAGTTTGAAAGAAATCTAGTAATTTAATCTAGCTGGCAGAACGTTTTAAAGCATTAAATATTATTATTTTTATGCCTTTAAAGTTGTTTAAACGCATAAAAATACTGCTTCTTGGATTCGATATGGTAGAGAAGTAAATTTCATAAAGGTAATATATTTGTTTCCCTTTTACATGCATTTTACATTTTTAAATTATATAGTTACGTGGAAAAAAATGGTTAAATAGTCTATAATTTCTTTTTAGTATTTGCAGATTCTGTAGGCATTTACTTACACAGTCGAAATTTAAATTGTTTAGTAATTATTTTAACTTAAAATTATGTATCTATATATTTTATATTAATATATGCATTCAATTGAAAGAATATTAACTCAACTGAATTTATTGCAACTGCATAAGAATGTTTTCTAATTTTGTAGCATTTTATTTCTGGGAGGTTTCTTTTCTTCAGTATGTAGTATGAAAATAAAAGGAAAGCTGAACGGAGGCAGGCTACACACTCAATCAGTAATTCTCACATCGACAACATCAAAGTTTGTGGCACTACAACCTGGCGCGAATTTGTAATATCAAGTGTCAACGGCTTATGTGTAATAAGATTTGCACTTAGACCAAACGACAGGTGCCGTTAAAGAAGAAGAAGAAGAAGAAGAAGAAATATATATCAGTTAAATTTTCCACTAACAGATAGCTCTGTATTCGCTGTATCCTCTTACATTTTAAACATATCTGCCATCTCAAAGGCCGCCATACTGCGAATGCTGATTATTCACAGTTTGGCGTGTTGCATATGATTTCAGATGTTAAAAATCTAAATTAAACATTTAATACTTGTTATTGTTGTTAATTGCTTTAAAGCGAAAATCCTCATATTAATAAGAGATAAAGCATTGTTAATTAAGCTTTATTATGTGAATTCCTAATGCGGAATCTCTGACTGTCATTCTTATGAATGAAGGCCGTCATATTGTACATTTATAGTCCTAGCTACGTTGTTGAATTCAATGTGTCACTGTAAAAAAGTAATTTAACAATTAAAGCGCCACCCGATGTAGAAAAATTAAACTGATTTTGTAATAAATCTTTTGTTACTTAAAAAGAAAAAAAAAAAAAAAAAAAAATCCCTGGAATTTCATTGCATGTCACTTAAATAGTGTTACGGTCATTATTCTTTTATATTCATTTTTTATTTTTTCTGTAATTTTTAGATCATCCGGTATATACAAGTCTCATCAAAATGTGATACGTACAGGTTTGCCAACTTTTTGATTTATTCCGGAGCATTTTTAGCTCCGCCTTTATTCCATACCACTTTTTTAAAAGAGATAATTCTTCTTCTTTTACCGCAATTATATATTGGAAAGTAAAAGAAGGCCGCGGTAGCCTGGTTGGTAAGAGCAGCGAGCTCGTGTTCGAAAGATTGCGGGTTCGGTCCTCGAGCCGGCCGAAGACCGTCGTGTATGCTAATGGCGACTGGTGCACGTTAAATTCCGTCGTGGTCGCAAAGTTCTCCAAGTTCCCATCAAACATTATACCTCTGGGGGTACCGGAACATGGGTTTAACTCGCTCTGATCCGGATCAAAATTCGAGTTTCTGTTGTTTGGCTGGTGCTGCCATCTTTCACCAGCTTATGGAGCTAGAAGTCGTACTTCCTCCCTATGAGGCGCTCCTAATAACGGAAGACGCAACCCTCATGCCTTAAAATAAGTCCGGTAGTTCCACTACCGGGACTCGGAATTTCCGAGTGGCACACGACAACAACAACAACATATATTGGAGAAAACATTCAAAAATAAAGTGGTGCGAAATTAAGGCGGGACTGAAAATGCTCCGGAATAAATTAAAATGTTGGAAACTATGTATGTAGAAGATCTAGAAGAATTTCAATAAAGCCAGTTTAGTTATATATACACCCTGTATATCCAAATCGTTTCTATTACCCAAACAATTTTTAATCGATGAACTTAATCTCTTTTCATTTAAAGAGATAAAGAGATTTTACTGAGTAATAATTAGGATTCCAAATAATCAAACATTTGTCAGTGAATTAATTATTCATTTTATCAAATTTAATTCCCGTGTTTCATCAAAATTTCATTACATTTTCGTCAGGAAAATATTGCTTTCTGTAGTCTATAAATAAAGTTCAAATGGAATTTCATGAAACTCGTTTCCACTCTACTTCCTGCTGTGTTTATTTATAGTGATTTCAATTAGTAGAAGACAATTCAAAACATACATTCATATTTATGAAATGCAGCTTGTTAGTGTATATATATTGTAATTATTTCAATAACTGTGAAATTTAACTAAAATATTTTTATCAATATCAAAACATAAAAACGAAACTAATGTAAAACTATACGAAAGAAAGAAAAAAAAAACTCTTATAAATAAATTAAATAGTTAGAATAAGTAAATTAAAATGAAAATGGAAATAAATATTTTTTGAAAAAGCAATAGTGAACTGAGATTTTATTCTTTTATTCTCTATACTAACGGGAAAAGCCATTGAAACACTAAGAAAAATTTAGTTTAAAGTAATGGAATTAAACAAAGCCACTGTTTAGGTAGTATATTTAATCGATAAATTTTTTAAGGTCCCTGATTAAATACGCGTCAGAAAAGTCATTTAAAGTGTGCATTAGAAGTATATATTAATAACTGCTGTAGTCCCAATGACTTTGAATGCAAGCATGCATGTACCCTGTCGTACCATGTACCATATGTAATTTTTGGGAACAAAGTGATATGCTTGAACCCTTGGTAAATAAACTCAGTAGGGGTTAATGCTGGTTACGAATGAAGCTGCATTTGTCATCCAATCGTGTCTCATACGCCTTTCATAGAAGGACGACCTGGTGTTTTTATTGTCATATGACACGGAAGATTTTCATCCAACATTTAAGCCTTTGCCTGTCCTATTTAATTTTACACCTCTGGTCAGTATTTTAAATTTATAGAACTTTTTAATTCAGAATTAACTGTAACGGTCGTCAAATACAAATCGCTTCGATAGTTTGTATACAGCACAATGTTGCCAGATTTTGCGACTGGTTTTTCGACATTATTTTATACGACATTATATTCTATTTAATGAAATTTCCGAAATGAAATGAATGCGCCTGACCTAGTGTTACCAGAATTTACGACTTTTTTATACAACAGTCAGCAATAATTTTGAGACGTGATATTTTATATACGAAATAGGCGAATCGAATTATCGTCTATTATATGTAAATCAAATATAACTTTTCAAAATTACTGCGACTGTTGAATAAACAAATCTCGGAAAACTGGGTCAGGTGGATTCATTTCACACCGGAAATTTCATTAAATACAATAGAATGTCGTATAAAATAATATCGAATAAAAATGTTGCAAAATCTGGCATTAGTGGTGTGATGTCACTCTTCAAAATTATTGGTGTTATTTGAAAAAGAATGTCCTTGAATTTGGCATCACTGTATACAGCGCTTTAGAGCATTGGGGATGGCAATGAGTAAATACATAGCTGCCAATATTTTAATTTATTCCGGAATACTTTTAGCCCCGCTTTTATTTCGTACCACTTATTTTTTAAAAGTAATTTTCTCTTACTTTATCCAAGTTATATATTGGAGAAATATTTTCTATAAATAAAGTGGTGCGAAATAAAGGCGGGGCTAAATGTACTCCGGAATAAATTAAAATATTGGCAGCTATGGTAAATATAGCCCTGGTCAGCGCATTTTTTGTTCATCAAATTTTCAACCACCATTCGGAAAAGTTAACCATAATGTTGCGTTGCGTTAAATTTTGAAATAGTCTTCCGTGTGATACGACAATTACAGATCAAGGGAAGTTGTAGAGCACGCTGACATACCTCCAACATTCTAATTAATATTCCATAAAATTATTAATACCCGCCTTTTTTTACCACACAATATTTTTTCTAGATTATTTTTATTCATATTTAATCGCAATCACATTTGAAGAAAAATACTCTAAATTAAAGTTGTATGGAAAAAAAGTTGGATACTAACAATTTTACGGAATATTATAATGTTGGCGGCTATGCGTGGAGTGATAACAACTGTATCAGAACGAGCGTTATACTGTTGGAAAGCAATCCCTTGAATACTGCTCATGAACGCTAGCACAACCGTCACCCATAACTCTGTCAAAAACGTTTGCGGACGAGATGCTTGGTATTACGACAAGAGTGCTCCTACTTTTATGAGATTTCGCTCCCAAGATCAAAACTCTTGGTGCAGGCCCAATGTGCCTACCTCGCAGAAATCTTAGTACCATTCGCTCAATTGGTCTTCTTACCAACTACCACCCCTGAAGCTCATTAGATGATGGAATGGAGATTTGCTCTAGTGTAAGGTTAGATCTGTTCTAGTCTAGTTAGAGTCGTTTATGTCATGCTACTACTGAAAAAATTCACTCAAAACTTTGATGAAAAGAAGTGCAAATTTACAATTTATTTTCTAAAAATTAATTTACATTTTAAATTCTGGATTATGTGCAACATTTTATAAAACTAATTACTTTCTGCCATCGTTCTTAATGTATTATAAATAATGAATAGGGGTAAAAATTCATTTTGTGTTTTAATTATAGGCAATATGCCCATGCGAATGCAAATATTGCACAAGTGATCACAGTTCACTGCATATATAAAATCCTAAATTAATTGACATGTATCATCATGCATAAGAGAGTATAGGAAATCTTTATCAAATTTAAAGGACTTTCTTGAATGTGGAATGCTTACGTCAAAGTAGACATCTTTGAAAAACATTAGATTCACCTCTACCTCTGGTGAGTTGTCGAATAGCTATCATTCTGAAAATAGCATAAATGTTTAGAGTCATTTTAGCTATTTCTTCTCTTCTCATGACAGTGAATGATGGTGCGCTATGATCTACTTCTTTACATCAAGAATCGTAGGATGGGGCGTGGCAGAAAGGAAAATTGCGTTTACACAAATTAAAGATGTGGTTGCAGTATAGATGAGATTATTATCGTCAGACACGAGATGTAGATGATTATATGTGGAAAACAGTTAAGATTTTTAAGGTAAAAATTTGGTGTTTGTGCCTGTAAAATTAGTTTTAACAACAGAAATTCTAAAACGATTTTAAAGATATTTAACACTTTCGCGACCGCTGTCGTAGATTCACGTCATTTGAAAACCTGTAACTCCTCGATGGGGCGTTTCTTTCGCGATTTATATGTTACTACTTATTTCTTAAGAATATGCTCAATACTCATATTTGTACATTCAAATATACTATGGATACAAATACTTTGATTTGAAAGAATATAACTATAATGTATATCCATTTGTAATATGAATGTGAATATAGAAAATTTTGTTCTGAAATATATTAACTTGGGAGAATAACGCCCACAGGCGGATTTTACTGTGAATAAGACAAAAGCATGCGGTCGCGAAAATGTTAATAGTCTCACTTCTTGGTCTTAGTAAATTGTGTTTTCATTTCTAAAGAGTAAAAAAAAAAAAAAAGAAAAAAAAAAAAAAACTATTACTTATAGTGCATTGTATTTATAATTATTTTAGTTTGTTTCACCTTTTTTTAATTTCTATTCTTAATTTCCTTACCCGGCTATTTTGCTCATTTTACTATGTAAAAGAAAATGCTTTAATTTAACCACACGTTCTGCAAAGCCTGAAAATACATATATGAAGTACATTAAACTGGTTAAAATTTTTTTAAAAATTATTGATGTTGACACGAATTTTACATTACAGCAATTGCGCAATTTACAGTTATACAATTTTCAAAATAAGTTTTAAAACTAGAATTTTTAAAAGAGAATTTTTAACATATTTAACCACTTGATCGCATTTGACGTACAAGAATGTCGTTGAAATAATAATAAACTGGAAACTGTAGGTGTTGTAAATTATCTTACCACCCTTTCCCATTCAAAAATTGATAAAGGTCGACTTTTCTGCGTTTGGCAATCTAGTTGCGCGTAGTTTTACCAGTAGTTAAAGGTTTAATGATATATGTAAGATATTGAGATGATTTTAATCATGGAATTACGCTATTAAATGATGTAATATTTTAAAACAGTATTGTTGTTTAAAACAGGAAAATAGACGGAAGTTATTAAATGCATAACTGGTAACATTTATAATTTATTCCGGTGTACTGTTAGCCCCGCCCTTTTTTTCCCACCAGTATATTTTAAAAAGATTTTCCTTTTTATTACACCGTAATTTTATATTCGAAAAGTTTCTCTAAAATCAAAGTGCTGTGATAAAAGGGCGTGGCTAACACTATTCCAGAATGAATTATAAATGTTACTATGTAAATAGCAGGAATCGTCTTTTGACGACCACCAGAATAGAAGGCAAAGACATCTTAAATTGCTTATTGACGACCACCGGAGTTAAAATCATAAAATAAATAAATTCTTCCATAAAATCTTCTTTTCTTATAAACTACATAGATGCCAACATTTTAATTCATTCCGAAGTATTTTTATCCCCGCCTTTATTCCATACCACTTAATTTTTAAAAGTAATATTTTCTTATTTTACCGAAGTTACACGTTGGAGCAAATTTTTCTATAAATAAAGTGGTGTTAAATAAAGACGGGGCTAAAAATACTCAGAAATAAATTAAAATTTTGACATCTATGAAACTACTCCATGCTCCAAAACATTAAATATGCTCTCGAAGGGTAATCATATTTTGTATTAAATAAACTTAAAAATACCTTTAAAAATTTCCGCTGCCAGAATAATTTTATGTGATTGCATTATTAGACAGTAATTCTATAATTTGTGACCCTTATGTAGAATATTTAAATTTTCATCTCATAGTATCTGTCACAAATTGTTAATACGTCAGTTTGTTTATCTAGTGGGGCACCCTGCACACACTCATTTTCTTAAAAGGGAAATCGAATACATTATAAATGTAAGGGGAAAAGTGACATAATTAGATTATTCAATGGAAAAACTAGTATGTTGGGGCAGGGATGGAACACGGGCGCAGAATTCATACCACTCTCAATGTAAGAAAATTTTCTACTTGTTAAATCAACGATATTATAGGTAGAGAAATTTCTTAAACGGATTCCGGTATGAATTCTGCGCCCGTGTTCCATCCCTGTTGGGGCCATCACAAAACTGTCTTCTATATTTTCCTATACAAATTCCCCCAATACAAATTATTAGTTTTTTTCCGTAATGAATGCAGGCGATATACAATTCTGTGCATTAGTTCCTAAGATACACCCTTCCCTGAAACTGGGTAAATCGCTGAATAGCGTCGCCACCTGTTGAGCTATTAACCCTTTAACGCGCGCTGTCCTCGCTGCGAGGACGCAAAATTTAAGATCCAGCTGCAAAAGTGCAAAAAATCATCCCGGAATTTTTTTAGCTAAAATTTACGTCTATAACACATCAGAAAAAGCCGATTTTTTTAACAATAAAATTTAAAATTTCTTTTAGTTTAATGTACTTCATGAATTCCGGTGGCAGTATAATTTAAATTATCCGAATTGTCTTGCGCCGCAAAGGGTTAACACTCAAAGTAGATAGGCACTAATTTATATCAAAGTGCATATGCATATAATTTTATGTGCAATTCTGTGCTGTGGTTCCTGAGATATAGCTTTCCCTGAAATTATGGAAATCGCTGTATAGCAGCGACACTTTTTGCGCTAATAACACCAAAAGTTCATAGACAATAATTTATGTTAAGGCGCATCTACATATAAAATTATGTGCAACTCTGTGCTGCAATTCCTGATATATAGCTGTTACTGAAATTGCGGAAATTGCTGTTTAGCAACGCCATTTTTTGAGCTATTGGCACCAAAAGTTTATAGGCAGTAATTTGTGTCAAGGTAATACACATTATACAAGGTAAACTACATATAACTTTCTAAGCAGTTCTGTGCAATAGCTCCTGAGTTACAGTCGTCACATAATTTTTGCCATACACACAGAGAGACAGACAGATATTTTCTAAAAATGATAAAATCGTATACTGTACCTCTTAAGTCGTGTAAATCCATAAAAAACCGGAAGTTAATTTTTTAAAAAATCCAGTACTTTCTTCTATTGAATATAGAATAAAGTAATAATATGTAAATATTTTTATGAGTATGTGTGTGATTTTCCAAACTCTAAGCACGTCATGAATGTGAAGACTCTTATATTATTCAAAGCACAAATTTACATATATTCCGTGTGCATAATTTCACTGACCTGATTACATTCTATATGAAAAAAGTAAATTAATAAATATTTTTTCTAATTTATTCTAATCACACAATATCCTAGAATTTAAAAGAAAAAAATGTTATTTTGAATACATCAGAATAATTTTCAAAGAAATTGCTGTGTGCTTCAAACTACTTGTGTATTATTGTTTTCGAAATTATATTCTGAACAATAAATCATTATTCCAATCTAGTTTTATATTCTACACTATGATACAGTTTTTATCGAAGGCTAATATTTTTATATTCCACTCTTCAGATCTAATAACAGGAAACACATGCTAAACCTTGAAGCCTGAATCTCTTGGGATTATTTTTGGAAGAACAAGACGTAATTGGATTAGCAAGTAATACTTAAGTACATTTTCTTACTTTTATTTTTGGATTACCAGGTAAGGAATGTAAATAAGCAAAATGGTATTTTCTTCCTTTTTTCTTTTAGTTGAAGTAATGCTTTGAATACTCGTACTATGTTGGAACATATTAGGAAAAATGTAAATTTTCTATATTATTCATGCACAGTAATTGAATAAAGTTTTGAAAACCAATTAAATTATTATTTCAAATCGTCTATTCAAAGAATACATTGACAATTTGTATTTCACATATAAAAAGTATTAGTTGAATTATTGAAAAACGATATATATACACAGGATGGCTATAATTAAACTTGGTTTATTTAGCGCTCTTTGTAGCTGTAACTAAAATGTGGATTGAGCCGAAATTTTTATATAGACAATTCAAATGAGGCGCTCAAAGATTCTGCAAAAAAATTAAATAAATAAAATAAAATATATTCCATTGGGGAGGGGGGGAGGGACATAATAAGAGTTTCCAACTTTTATAATTTATTCACGAGCATTTTTAGCCCCGCCTTCTCTTCCGCACCAGAAATTTTGTAGATTATTTCTCTTTAATATGTGACAACGATTAAATAAGAAGAAAATCATTTATCAAAATTTCCGGTATGAAAAAGAGGCGGGGCTAAAAAAGCTCGTGAATAAATTATAAAAGTTGGGAACTCTGGACATACATGTTGCCAACACAAAATTTTTTTCCCCGCTAAAAGAACACATGAAAATCCGCTAAATTTTCAATTGCCCATAGTGTAGCAACAGTGCAATGTAATATTGAATCCGCT
This sequence comes from Salticus scenicus, assembly GCA_963930645.1. Lineage (NCBI taxonomy): Eukaryota > Metazoa > Arthropoda > Arachnida > Araneae > Salticidae > Salticus > Salticus scenicus. The sequence continues at coordinate 78,043,729 of OZ005658.1, forward strand.
AAACCTTTATTTTTCCCCGTAAATCGTGTCAAAAATCCGCTAAATTGGCAACATACAAACAAGTAGCGTTGCTAGACTTTGCTACTTTTCTATTCAAGAGTCCCTTATAATTTTGAGAAGTGATATTTGATATATATAGTAGACGAATGGAATCGAATCGAAGAATCGAATATTATATATATAAAATATTACTTCTCAAAATTATTGGTGACTGTTGAATAAAAAAAGACACAATGTCTGGCAACACTGTATACAAGCCGCAAATTTCAATACGAACATATTTATTCATTGTTACAGATATTTTTGTTGATTTTTAGAAACTGTTTAACGGTCTAAAGAATATTGTGCAATGTGAGCCCCATCATTAAGTTGTAAAATCTACAGTTGATGAACAGTGTATTCAACAACTGACCGCAACTAATCGCTAATGATCTGCTGCACAGGCAATTTTATAGGGTCCTTCAAGTCCCCAAAGTTATCACATTTCCATGAATTATCAAACTCATTAAATAGCCCCATAACCAAAAATCATACGGATTAAGAGAGAACGGACAGGCCAAGCACTGGAAAAGGAATTGCTAATCACTCTGTCATCTGCAAAATTTTGCGACAAAAACTTTTGCAAAATGCAAGAATAACAGATTTAAGAGTCGTAAGGTTTGAAAATATTAATATAGACCACAGTTATTTATTGCATATCATTTCAAGACTGTGGTGTGCACCTAGCGAATTTTTTTTTAATTTTTAAATATACATATTTATTTATTTGTTGCAAAATCTTTGAGCGCATTACCAATTTATATCAGTTTTGTCCTCGTGGCGATCACGTGACCAGAAGACAATACAAGATTAATATTAATTTTTCTTTTTAATTTTGCGCAGTTAATTCATATACATCGTTGAAATTTCGTATTGAGATGTATTCAAAGGCAGAGATTTCATTGTGAATTCCTTCGAATATGTTAAATTGTTAGAGGGGGCAGACAAGATGGGACTAAGAGGGAAAATTATAGAAATAAACTTAGATCGTTCAAAATTGGTATTTACAGGTTTTGGGGACCAAGGAATTGATTGCGGATACTTTCTAAAGTGTAAAATTAATAGGAAAGGGAAGATAAAAATTTCAAAATAGAAATAGAGCCTCAAAAATTGGTATTTTAAGGTTTTAGGATGTGAGGAACTGATTGCAGATATTTTCGAATGTGTAAAGTTATTTTCGGGCATTATTTGAGCAGGAACGAGGATTAAAATTTTAATTTATCACAAAAATTGGTATTTTAGTTTTTTTTTTTTTTTTTTTTTTTTTTTTTCGTGTAAGGAATCGATTAAGGACGTGTAAAATCATTAATAAACACTACTTCGGGGAGGAGGAATGGTCATAAGATTTTTTATTTATTTATTTATTTTTTTAATTAGAGATAGAGCCTTGAAAAGTGGCGCGATTAGGATTTTAAATGCAAGTTATGGATTGCGGATATTTTTGAATGTGTAAAATTATTAAGGAGAGAATTACTTGGAGGGGTAGATTGGGGCTTCAGAATTTTTTAAGTAAAGATATAGCCTCGAAAATTGGTATTTTTAAGGTTTTTGGGTGTGAGAAATTGATTGCAGATATTTGCGAATGTGTAAAATTATTAGGAGGCATTACTTGGGAGGAAGACGAGGAGTAAAATTTTAAAATAAGTATAATGCATCGAAAATTTGTTTTTGGTTGTGGAAGAAACAACTGCAGATATTTTCGAATGCGTAAAAATAAATATTAGGAGGGGCATTTCTTGATGGGCAGATAGGGACAAAATCGAGATGGAGCCTTCAAAAATAGTATTATTAGATTTTTAGGGCGACGAATCCGTTGCAAATACTTTTGAAAGTGTAAAATTATAAGGACGCAATAAAAGGACACTGGGGTTATGATGTTGAAATCCATCACAGACAAATGATTTGTTTGAATCAATTCATATTGTTGTTCCTTGGAGTGTTGTGCCGTTAAACCAAACATTGCAAGTCTTGAAAATTTAACACAAGTTTATTATATTTGTTAAAAGGATTCACATCATTAAGCAGTACAGGTTCGTATTTAAAAATATTGTTCAGGAATCAAACTCCAGAAAATTCCGAGGAACAAGGGAGAGAGAGAGGGCAGCGAAAAATACTACGTCTTTACTATACCGTGAAAAAAGCAAAAACTGTGGGTCTGCTCTTTTCGATCGCACGGGGAGAACCATCCGGAAGGGAAGTCATATGACTGCATTATCATTGTTTTCGCCAAAATGAAAGCCAACTTCAGTTCTTTGTTTTAGATATTAAACTAATGTTAATTTTTGAATTTGTAATGACGGTTTATAATTGTATTAACCTTTTAATCGCCAATTTTACGCCAAGCGACCGTTTGACTAGAGAAAATGACCGTTATGAACTGAAATCATTAATATTGGGTAATTTAAAATAAATTATATCCGGTGTTGCAATAATATAAATTCTGACAATGAGTTTTCTTTTTTTATGACTATTTGAGAACACTTTTTTTATAATTACGTTTAATGTCAGAATTTCCGTTAGATATTATTTCTTTTATTTTCTTTTTATCCCATAAAATAAAGTACTTTTCTATTCAAAAAGATAAACATTTATTTATGATTTAGATATAAAACATGTACAATTTAGATTTCTGAATGATGTGTGTTATTGTTTTATGTTGATAAATAGTGTAGGTCGTATGTATAATTAAAATTGTGTAATTTTAACGACATTTAAAAAAAATTCTTTTTCTAAATGCTTAAGAACAAATTACGTAAATATAATATCTCACTTAAAATTTAATTATTTTTTTTATTGGAATAATGCATTCATTTATCATTAGATTTTATTTTATTTAAAAATTCAATTAAAATTTAACCAAATATATGTGAACACCTTCACAGGGGTAAAAATATAGAAATGATGCTAGAGGTTTGAAAACTATTATTATTATTAGGTTATTGAGAGCGAGATTTTGATTGCAGATATTTTCCAAAGTGTAAAATCATTACATAGCAGTACATCAGAAATAAATATAAAGTATTATATATTATCCTAAATTAACTAAAAAATGCAACACTAAAAAGTATAAGCATAAGAAATAATAGGTACTAAATTTATTCAAACAGGCAATTATACCAAAAATTCATCAGCAGATAGTAACAATAATTTAAAAATCACCAAGTGGGGGCCATATGCCAGAACTGTAGCGCTAAATGGCCTAGATATTAATAATTTCTTTTTATTCTTAAAAAAAAAAAAGTTACTAATTTTTGGTCTATTATTTCATAAAAAATGATAATAATAATAATTAATTAACAAATTAAATTAATTAAATAAATAAATTGTGTAATAAGAAAGCAGCACACAACTGGCGTTTTAAAGTAATAAATACAAAACTTTCAATAAACACCATAAAATGCAATAAACTCGCAGCAACTCTTTCGTTTCGAAGGAACAGACGACCCTTCGTTAGTCGAACAAAGTAGGCACGAGTGCTGCAATCAAAGCGGCAACGCACCAAAACTTTGAGTAAACACCATGAAATTCAATAAACACGCAACAATTGTTTCGGGTGGAAAGAGGGTCGTTTGACGAAGGGTCGCGTGTTATTTTGACCCAAAACAATTGTTGCGAGTTTATTACATTTTATGGTGTTTATTCAAAGTTTTGTACTTAAACAAATTGTGTATTTCAATGTTATATTAGAGATGTAAAAAACCCGGGAATTTTACTTCAGAGGAATAAACATGGGAATTTTGGGAACTTTGGAAACTTTGATGGGAAGAAACTAATATTCAGTGTTTAGATTTAATTTCACTTCTTTTAAGTGTACAGACAACTTGTTTCAATATCATTTTTATTCTATTTGCTTAAATAAAAGTGATATAAAAAATTATATGATTTTTTTACAAAAAAATGTAAAAAATTGAACATTTACGTTATTGACAATAATAAATGAAGTTTTGTCTGCCTATTTAAATAACTTTAGAACTTTTTTTTTTTTTTTTTTTTTTTTTTGTAAATGAATACGATAATAAAATATGTTATAAAAAATAATACAATGAAATTAAATTATGGTTAGAATAATTTAAAATTATTAAATTTTATTATAATTCATCGAACAAAATTTCACAATAGTTCATGAAATTTCGTTATAATCAGTTAAAGAGCACGGGCAACAAAATCGAACATGAGTTCTTCGGTTATTAAAAATTAGAGCAATAATTTTTTAATGCATCAAATCAATACACAAAATATTCAATAGCTAATAATTAATAATTTCGCTGTTATTTCTTTCTTTCTTTATTTTTTGCATATTAATATTGTTGAAATTTTTTGAAGCATTTTTGTTTTATTTTTGAAATAAAATGTTAAAGATATACAACTGAAACATGATAAACTCCGATTGAGATAAAAAAAAGAGAAAAAAAAAAAAAAAAAAAAAAAAAAAAGAAGTGTTATATTGAACTCAGTGTGTATACAGTCAGAACTAAGATATAAATTTACTGCAATAACAGAAAATAAGTCTGTTAATTAATGAAATTTGAAACTTGCACTTTTTAAATTTATAAACGTTAAAAGCACTATTTAAAAATTGAAAGATCATAAATAACATCTAAATGTGAGATAACATTTTGAATTGCCTTAGAGCATATCTAATCTCAGAAAAAAAAAAAGCTAAATTTGTAACTTTTGAAAACTTTCAAAATTCCCTTGTTTTGGAAACTTTCAAAATTCCCTTCCCAAAAAACCGGGTTTATTCCCTGGTTTAAACCCGGGTTTTTTCCCCGCTCACATCTCTAGTTATATCAAATATGGGAATTTTTATGCTATTGTTTTGATTTTATCTTGTGTTATGTACTATTAATATCCCTATACAGTGAAAGGAAAAGCTGCGGTAGAGTCCTGGAATAACGTGAAACCGATGTGCTTATACCAACTAGGTGAAAATTGCCAGATCCGGGAATCGAACCCAGACACACTACTGAAAGCGCGGGGGTAGAGCATCCGCCCGTTTAGCGGAGTGCCAGGGTTCGATTCCCAGCTCTTACATTTTTCACATAGTTGATATAAAAATAAACCTTACACTCCAATTTAATTAAAATAAATATTTTTAGTTAAAAAAATTAATCAAAATTTGAAATTAATTAATAAGAACAATTCATAAGAAAATATTTTTTCAAATTTCTCGGAGAACTTTAAAGGGATTTCAAATAACACAAATATACTCATATCACATTTTGCGCAACTCATATAAAAAGGAAAAAAAAAAAAAAAAAAAAAACGCATCTTCTATATTTAGAAGAGAAATTTTTCTCTTGAATTGAAAGAGAATTCTTCTAGTACGTAACTGGAAAGGAAATAGGGTTAAAAGTGTGAAGTCATGAAGTGAAATTAGAATTTATGATGGAGAGGATGAGAACCATAACAGCTGTACAAACAAACTTAGGAATGGAAATAGAAGTTTGTAAAAAACAAATACTTCACGAGAAGAATTTGAAATGAAGGAAAGATGTTGATTCCGATTTTATTTACCAAGTTAGGAATTGGGAAAAAGTTTTGAAAATTCAGTAAAACTATCTGAATTATGCATAAAGGAAGTATTTCGTAAATATAAATATGTAAACACAACACACAAATGAATGTCTCTCATAAATATGCACAATTCAGAAAATTTATGTATTATGAAGACAAACAAGTATTATCTGAGCAGACACCATTAAATGTAACAATTGTTTCTGCTTGAAATAATAAAGCACTATCTTTCATCGGGTGATTAATGAAAGTACAAAAGCAATATTAAATTTACAGAGCGCAACGTCTGATTTAATTTATATTCAATTAACAATGGCGGATTATTATTGTTGCTGAATTCTTTGGACTTTTAAAATATCTGCAGTTATGTTTTAACCCTTTGCGGCGCAAGACAATTCGGATCATCTAAATTATACTGCCACCGGAATTTATGAACTAAATTAAACTAAAAGAAATTTTGAAATTTAAGGTTTAAACGCCCGGCCTTTTCTGATATGTTATAAACGTAAATTTTTGCAAAAAATTTTCCGTGATGAATTTTTGCAGCTGTATCTTAAATTTTGCGTCCTCGCAGCGAGGACGCCGCGCGTTAAGGGGTTAAATGTTGTATTTGATAACTTTATCTACCATCGTAGAATCATTTTTCAAAAGACGTGCAGATAGTAAATCTTTTCAAGGGTTATAAATAGTGGGCAGATAATAACTCTTTCTTTTCTATTTTATAGACTTTTCTAAACTTCAAAAGCTAGAAACAACTTTTAATTTCAAACCTAAACGGGTATATATAGAGTGTTAAAAAATAACTGTCCAAAATTAAAGGCCTTTATTTCTCTGTTTATTCTAGGTAAAGTAAGCAAATTTTAAGGGCAGACTTAGTACGTGTGGGAAATTTACATACCTGTAGGAAATCACAAGGATTATAACGAAATAATCTATATTTAATCTGGTGTTTGCACTGAATTTCACTCATATATACAGTGTAAGCATTAGTTGGTATCTTTAATCACCGTATCTCCATCAGTGTGATTTTTTTTTTTCTGTGGGGTATGTCAAATACAGAGTAAGTGAACAAAAAAAAAAAAAAAAAAAGAAAAGAAAAACATTCTCACCGCATTGTTGCGGATATCCGAACAGATATACAGCATACATGTATGCGTAATACATGCGCATACATATATGCGTAAATCTGTGACATCAATTAAGGCATTCGTTTCCGTCATGTTGTAAATAAGTAAGGAGTGCACATGGAACATGCATTAGTGTATATTTCACGTGATACTGAGCATACTGTAAAGAATGTTTTTCTAATCCATCACATTATTTGTAAACAATATTTTTTGTGAACAATAACCTTGTGAACAATAATTTTTTTTTTAATATATAATTTTTTTTTTTATATAAATAAAATGTTTAATAATTTATAATATATTTTTTTAATATATATATATACAACCTATCCATGAATCCTGTATTCGCTTACAAAAATAGATCCAAAAAATAACAATTTTTCTTTAATTTAATTAGAAAAGTATTATAAGAAAAAAATGACTTGATATTTTACAGAACTGATTTTCTATTGATTTTTTAAAACTTTATTATTATTAAAAAAAAAGGGGGGGGGTGAACTTTTGGAATTACTTTTTTGATTCTAGAGAAAGTTCTTTTTGAAATTTCTTATCAGTGAACGCCAAAACTGCTTGAGCCTATTCTATAAAGGATATTCCTTTTCACATCAAAACATAAATGCGAAAGCATACGAAATTTTTTTTTGTTGTTGTTGTTATTGCTGCTTAGCTTATTTCAAAGAGCTAGAAACAGTTTAAGTAAATAGCAATAGATATTTCTTGAAATAGATACTTTTTACAAAAAAACTAGCGGAAAGTTTTTCATTCTTTTTATAAAATTAAAAATATTAGAAAAATTTTGTACCAAAAACTTTAGTTATTTTTGCTACAATTTCTTTTTTCTTTTCTTTTCATAAATATGAAACATTATAGAAAGTTTAAATTTTAAGAAAAAGACTGACGAAAATTTAATATAATCAAGAATTAGTAAACGGTTGTTAGAAATAAGATGCATTTTATTGGAATACAGCGTTGTTTTAACACGCTTTCACCACGGCAATTTCCTATTTTCAACATTAAGTTCCCGCTTCACTCACTGTTGCCGGAAGCCGAAGCTAATGTTATTCGATGGGAAATTTTCTTTACAAATAACTTATTCACTAATACATATTTTTATTTTCTTCTATCTTCAATAGAAGAAAGTATTGGATTCGTAAAAATTTTCGATTTCAGGTTTTTGATGGATTTACACGTTTGGAGAGTTGTAGAACACGATTTTACCATTTTTAGAAAATGTCTGTCTGTCTGTCTGTGTGTGTGACAAAATTTTGTGGCAACTGTATCTCTGGAACTACTGCACAGAATTTCATACAAATTGGTATGTAGTTGCACCTTGACATAAATCAGTGCCTATCAACTTTTGGTAAAAATCGTCTTACAGGTTGCGTTGCCATTCCGCTTTTTCTAAATTTTTAGCAGGGTGATATAGGGCAAAAATTTTCAAGATGGGTATCTTTCGAAAGGTCTCGTCAGTACCTTTAAAACGAATGGTTGAACTATAAATCTGTGATAATTTAAAACAAAGATATCGATTTTTTTTACTTTTTACGAAAAAAAACTTAGAAAAAAAATCTTTTTTTTTTCTCTCTCCCCTTAATTTTATCAAACTCCCACGGATTCCGTGTTCTGACAAACTTAAACTAATTCTTGCTTTTTTCCCCTAATTTTGTCAAACTCCTACGGTTTCCGTGTTTTGACAAACTTTAACAAATTTTCACATTTTACCCAAAATTTTGTCAAAGTCCCACTTTTTTTTTTTTTTTTTTTTTTTTTTCTCCTCTTAATTCTATCAAACTCCCACGGTTTCCGTGTTCTGACAAACTTAAACAAATTTTTGCATTTTTCCCCCAATTTTGTCAAAGTCCCACGGTTTCCGTGTTTTGACAAACTTAGAATAATTTTCACATTTTACTCAAAATTTTGTCAAAGTCCTTTTTACTTTCTTCTATATGTAATATAGAGAAAGTATTGGATTCGCGAAAATTTTCGAAGTCCATTTTTTGATGGATTTACATGTTTTGGGATATGGAGAACACGAATTAATAGTTTTTAAAAAATGTCTGTCTGTCTGTCTGTCTGTCTGTCTGTCTGTCTGTCTGTCTGTCTGTCTGTCTGTCTGTCTGTCTGTCTGTCTGTCTGTCTGTCTGTCTGTCTGTCTGTCTGTCTGTATCATTTTTTTGTGGACGCTGTATCTCACGAACCAATGAATGAAACTTAACCAAACTTGGTATTTAGTTGCACCCTGACATAAACTGGTGCTGATTAGATTTTGGGATCAATCGCTCAATAGGTGGCGTTGTGATCGCATTTTATGCAAATTTTTAACATGGCAGCATAGGACAAAATTCCGTATAAATGGGCATAAAGAGAGTTATTTTACACTTGTGATTGTAAAATTAATAGGATTTATTGATAATAGTAGTAGTTAGCTAGGAAAAAAAATTTGTGCATGGGGGGGCATCGGTTCCCCCCCTGGGGGGGAAAATCCCCCCCCGGGGAAGTAAATTTTCAAGATGGGTATCTTTCGAAAGGTCTCGTTGATAATAGTAGTAGTTAACTTGGAAAAAATTTTTGTGCATGTGGGGGCATCGGTTGCCCCCCCACCGGGGGGGGAAGTTCCCACCCGGGGGGGCAAAATTTCAAGATGGGTATCTTTCGAAAGATCTCGTCAATACCTTTAAAACGAATGGTTGAACGATAAATCTGTGATAATTTAAACCAAAGTTATCGATTTTTTTTACTTTTAACAAAAAAAAACTTAGAAAAATATCGCAATTTTTTTTTTTTTTTTTTTTAACGAAATTTAACCAAACTTGGTATTTAGTTGGTCCCCGACATAAACTGGTCCTGATTATGTTTGGGGATCAATAGCTCAACAGGTGGCGCTGTGATAGCATTTTATCTAAATTTTTAACATGGCAGCATAGGACAAAAATTCGTATAAATGTGCATAATTAGAGTTGTTTTAAACTTGTGATTGTAAAATTAATATGAATTATTGATAATAGTAGTATGTAACTAGGAAAAAAATTTTCTGCATGGGGGGGCATCGCTTCCCCCCCCTAGGGGAAAAATACCCCCCCAGGGGGGGTAAATTTTCACATTGGGTATCTTTCGAAATATCAGGTTGATAATAGTAGTAGTTAACTAGGAAAAAATTTTTGTGCATGTGGGGGCATCGGTTGCCCCCCCACCGGGGGGGGAAGTTCCCACCCGGGGGGGCAAAATTTCAAGATGGGTATCTTTCGAAAGATCTCGTCAATACCTTTAAAACGAATGGTTGAACGATAAATCTGTGATAATTTAAACCAAAGTTATCGATTTTTTTTACTTTTAACAAAAAAAAACTTAGAAAAATATCGCAATTTTTTTTTTTTTTTTTTTTAACGAAATTTAACCAAACTTGGTATTTAGTTGGTCCCCGACATGAACTGGTGCTGATTATGTTTGGGGATCAATAGCTCAACAGGTGGCGCTGTGATAGCATTTTATCTAAATTTTTAACATGGCAGCATAGGACAAAAATTCGTATAAATGTGCATAATTAGAGTTGTTTTAAACTTGTGATTGTAAAATTAATATGAATTATTGATAATAGTAGTATGTAACTAGGAAAAAAAATTTCTGCATGGGGGGGCATCGCTTCCCCCCCTGGGGGGGAAGTACCCCCCCGGGGGGGATAAATTTTCAAGATGGGTATCTTTCGAAAGGTCTCGTCAATACCTTTAAAACGAATGGTTGAACTATAAATCTGTGATAATTTAAAAAAAAGTTATCGATTTTTTTCACTTTTAACAAAAAAAAAAAAAAAAAAAAAAAAACTTAGAAAAAAAAAATCGTACTTTTTTTTTTTTTTTTTTTTTTTTTTTTTAATATTGCTACTGATTGAATATGTATAGGTAAATATAGAAGAAAGTCTTGTGGTGGCCACAACATACTAGTTTTTTTTTATTATTGTTACTGAGTGAATTTGTATAGGAAAATATAGAAGAAAGTCTCGTGGTGGCCACAACATACTAGTTAAATTCTGTTTTCACATTCTGAAAATTCCCAACTGTTAAACTGATGGACTTTTTTAAAAAAGTATTCTTTTTAATTTTTTATATTTTATTTTGAAGCTGCAAAATACGAATTGTCAATATGTCAAATTTTTCATTTTGCAGTTTCAAAAAAAATATTAAAAAAAAAAAAAAAAAATACATCTTTAAAAAAGGTCTTTCAATTTAACAGTTGGAAATTTTCTGAAAGTGAAAACAGAATTTAAAAATATGTATTAGTTAATAAGTTATTTATAAAGAAAATTTCCCCTAGAATAACATTGGCTCGGGATTCCGGCGACTGTAATGGAAGAGGGCCGTTAAATCCTATCGTTAAACGTTTCTTTAAAACGTTACTAAAGTTTTTTAACAATAAGATTTTATCTATTTGTGATTAGATTAATTAAATTTTAACCTCAACAACAGACGCGGCAAATGCTACAGGCATATGCATACGCGGCCTGTGGCAACGTATGCACAGCAGCACAAGTGTTTGGCACAGCACCAATACGCAAAATTATTTTAAAGAAATATATTGTTTTAGAAGAACGTCTGAAGATGGCATTTGTAACTTATTTTAACTTTTAAAGTAATTCTAATCTCGACCTCCGATAGTTCCAGCTCAGCCATTCACTAGAATAGACCCCGGACTAGTAACCTATTCGTTCCCGAACATCGCATCCCACCAATTCACCAATTCATTCGCCAATCCGACATTTCACTTCCACCAAAGCGATTATCTCCAAAAGAAAGCATCCATTCACCAAAAAGCCGTAGTGAATACTTGCCAACCCTCTCATTATGAATCGTACAATTTTTAGTGCCCGCCTTTTTATTCACACCAATAATTTTTTAGAGTGATTTTAGTCTTATTTAAACGTAACAACATTTGGAGAGAATAATCATAGCCTCCTAAACAAGATGCCTGTCTCGTTGCTCGTAAACTTGGCAACAATTGAAGCGGTACACAGCGCCACCTGGTACAGATTGCGCGACTTTTTTATTCAACAGCCGCCAAAAATTTTTCAAAGTGGGATATGATATACATAAAAAGCGAATACAATACGTCGATTTTGTATATCATATATCACTTCTTAAAATTATTGGTGACAGTTGAATAAAAAAGTCTCGCAATCTGTGCTAGGTGGCGCTCTGTCTACCGCTTGAACTGTTGCTAAGTTTCCGAGTCACGCGACAGGCATCTAGTTTAGGAGGCTATGGAATATTTCTGAAAGTATAGTAGTGTGAGAAAAGGGGCGTTTTTTTAGGGGGCGTTAACAATAGAGAATTTGCATGTTTTCCAATTTTATCATTAAATGATAGAACATGAGAAAATAGAAAGGGTAGTACATGTGTTTTTTCATTTTGAATCTTGGTCATCGATTTACGATAACTTAAATAACGCACTATTTACTCTATCCTGAAAACGCAGCAAAATACATATGACGTCACACTTTAGGAAGATGAAACGAAATCCTCTCCTCTCTCGTAGCCTCAGCGTGAAAACCAGTGTATCGCTGATTTCGTGCGATGTGTTTAACTTTTAAAATATTCTTTTTATTATGACAGCGATTACACAATCTTATTAGAAATACTGTAGCGTGCGAATTTCCCAAATATAGCATCAATTTTATAAGGGGGGGGGGGGATGTCTTTAGCTATGGAGAAAGATGATAAAACTACATCCACAAATATTTAAAAAAAATAAATAAATAAATAAATAAATAAAACTCTTTGGTGTTGTGAAAACAATTTTTTGGTAAAACAACATTCTTTTTCTGTATAAATATTGATACTTGAAAACATTTAATAACTTCATGTACAGTTATTTAAAAATAAATAGATAAATAAATTAAAAATGCCTTAAAGGGCTTATTTACGCATTTTTAAAATACTGAAATTAAAGTATCTTCATATTTATATGATGTTGTACGGCCATATGATATCTACAAAGGTTTATAAACAATAAAATTATTTTTCTGCTTGTTATTAAATAGATAAAATGTAAAATCATCCAACGAATGATGCAATGCGCAATGCCACTGCTTTGAATTTAAAATTTATAAAGCTTTATTGAGTAGTCTGTGTAAGTGATTGAAATTATATATATATATATATATATATATATATATATAGTAGCAAAAAGAAGTATAATAGAAAATTATAAAATGATTAAATCGCCACAAACAACCCACAAAAGTCTAAAAGTTCATTGTTACCTAAAATAATTTGACCAGTAATATTTTAAATTAAATAGGAAAAGAAGAAGAATATTAACTTTAAAATAATTCTGATGAGAATACAAACCACATATTCATTATTTAAAAGATTATAAACATGAGTTTTCAATTTGAGATGACATTAACACACACACACACACACATACGTGTGTGTCGTATGTGTGCGTTATTGTTAGCATGATGCGCTTAGTTTTGTTTCCATATTTTAATGGTAGCGCACGTTCTATAAATATTGTAATAGAACATTTTGCTTGCCATCACTCAAACATGGATAATTTAAAATTATATATATATATATATATATATTTTTTTTTTTTTTTTAACGTAGTAAAAACCATGCAACAGAAGATTTAAGGCCCCTGAAACCACATAGATCAATACGAATAAAATTTCATCAAATTAAATTAAACTAAATTTATCTGTGAAGACTTTATTATTAAAACAAATAATCTTACTTTTTAACTTTTGAAACAATAAATTTTACTTATTGATTTTTTTTATTTCATTTAATTTAACATCAAACTTACTTCAATATTATTCCTAGATAGTTGCTATTTAAATAATGTTGCCTGTACGTTAAAACGACATGAAACCAAAACAAAAGTTATCAAACAAACAATGAGAGAATAAACAAAACTCTTTCTTTGACAAATTATTTTTCAATTAAGAATAGATATTTTCTCTATTTATGATGAAAGTATTATTTTTGGGTTGAATTTTTGAAACTGGGTTTTTGCTATAATTACACGTTTTGAATTCGCCTGAATTCGAAAAGTAGGTTCTTAGCGATGGGTTTCTGAGCCTATAATCAGTTAAACCCCAAAACAGGTATTATAGCAGGAAGTTTAAATTGATTTTTCTAAGTTTATATCACATGATGATAGTCATTCTTGAAAGTTTTCAGTGAGATCTGACAAATAATCTATGGTACAGGAACATGCCGAGAAATTCAAATATGTACGTATGTATTCATGAAAGGGCGGAATTTATCCTTGATATATTTTACCAATTAAACTACATTAATGCACACTATAATTATCTGTACTAAAGATGATGTAATATATACATATATATATTAAAATACATTTTCTATATAGAATATTTTATGAAATGAATTCATCTTTCGTTTAAAAGAACAAACAAAGGAATTTGGATACATTAATCCTTATGGTTTGAAATAGCAATATATATATGTATATATATATATATATATATATATTTTTTTTTACTGTGCAAATTTTAAATACACTGCATGATGTGTGTATAGTTTATAAACAATATGCAGTGCCAACAAAAATTAGTTGAATACATTCTGTTAATAAAAATGTCTTCTAAAATGCGGAGTAAAAGAAGGTAGTGGGAGTGCCAAATTAAATTATTGTTAATAACATAACATATATATATATATACTTTTTTTTTCTTTAAGAAATACAAGAATATATATATATATATATATATAATAAAGATGATCTATTAAGCATAGTAGAAGCCAAGCAACAGATACAAGATCACTGAAACACCAATGACCAATAAGATAAAAAAAAAAAAAAAAAACATCAGTGGATGAAATAATTAACAGCCTGCAAAACAAACGAATCAATAAAGTAAAACAACAAATCTTAACTTAAAACCATAAACTTATCAAAATTAATGAAAAAACAACCCAAGAAACACAAGATAGGAAGAAGGAGGCAGGCGGCAAGACTTGTGACTTGCCTGTGGGGTTACACTAGTTTTATGCCGGCAACACTCCCCCAGCCTGGTTATATATATATATATTTTTCTTAATGAGATATTTTACTATGATAGAATGGATCTATTTAAAATACTCGTGTTAAATTATTATTTTCACAATTTTAAAGCTTATAGCGCCAGCATGGCTTGCACTTAGTTTTGTTTTAATGTATTTTAATGGTAGCGTACTACTATCTATAAATAGTGTAATAAAACATTTTACTTACCATCACTCAAACATGAATAATTTAAAATAATTTACCTTTCTCCACTTCAGGACTGATTTAAATAAATGACCTTGATTAAAATCTAAATAATTCCAGTATCCAGAATATGGTTAAAAAAAAAAAAAGTTTTTTTATGTTAATTAAATTTCTGTTTAAGAGGTAATCAGCAGATTAATACTTAGAAAATTTTGAAAAAATAAATAAATAAATAAGTAAAAATAAATCAGTGCTTTTAATGGAATATTTTAAGAAGAATTACAGGAAATTAATGTAAAATTGGAGAAAAAGTAACTTAGTTTTATTAGAAAAACAACTTTCTATAACTGTTTTGTCATTCACCTTTAGTAAACATTTTTATTACTTTTCGAAAAACATAGTAACATTTTAGTAATCGAAGAAGATTAGGTATTAAAAAGCTGAACTATTAATTCTTTTCAAAAGATAAACAAAGTCACAGAATACAGAATTATCATAAAGATCGAAGTTAAAGAAAATACTTTTTTTTTTTTTTTTTAGTAGACAAATCGTCGCTGCTAAACAAAATAGCACTAACATATCATGTACAGTACAATAGATCTCCGGTTGCAATTCTAGATTCTTTCGCTTCAGGAGAGTGGAGAGTCATAAAGGGTGACGTCACGTCGAAACACACCCCTTTTTGGAGTCGGGCGGTTTACGCTGATTTTTAAAATTAATTTACAAACGATTGATGCAATTTTTTGGATTTTTAAAAACATTTTTGGAAACTGTGGGTCTAGATCTATCAGAAAAAAGTAAATTTGATTAATTTCCCCATGTGTGCAAATTCCCCATTGTACGGTTATTAATGAGATGGTTGGCAAGTATGGTAGTGGTGTTTGTCGAGTTTTCCTCCACAGAAAGTATAGGGAATCCGTCCTCTACATCCTATGAGTAATGAATGAGCTTAGTGTGCGTAAAGCCAGGTAACAGTTAACTGTTATATGTACTGTTTTACAAACGCTGAGCTCGAACCTAAGGAACATACTATTCTGAAAAGTCATCGTTATCTACTACTACTACTACAGTTTACTATTACTCTACTACTTCTATTATTTACTATTTGTACTACTTACATACTTGCCAATCATCTCATTATGAAGCGTAAAATTCTTAGTACCCGCCTTTTTTTTTTTCGCCATTAGACATATTTCAGAGTAATTTCATTCTTATTTAATCGTAACAATATTTGGAGAGAATTACACTAAAAATAAAGTAGTGTGAAAAAATAGATTTTTTTCAAGTTGCGTAAACAATTTTACGCTTATTAATGAGGTGGTTGGCAGGTATGTAACTAAAACATACCTACCAACAATCTAATTAATATTCCGTAGTATTATTAGTACCGCCTTCTTTTTCATACCAGTCTCTTTTTAGAGTTTTTCTATTTTTTTTTCTTTCATCTTAATTAGATTTGGAGAAAATTACTCTAAAAATAAAGTTGTGCGAAAAAGGGGGAGGCACTAACAATACTACGGAATATTGATTAGAATGTTGTCAGACATGACTAAAATACCAGCAACAACAACAACTAATACTAATACTTCTTCTGTTATTATTACTGCTAGTCTTTCTAATACTACTGCTACTACTTCTGCTATTATTACTACTAGTCTTTCTAATACTATTGCTACTACTTCTACTATTTTTAGTACTACTATTATTATTACTACTACACTTCAATAATGCTTTCACAGAAAAAAAAAAAAAAGCATTTTCATTTTAAGTGAGAAAATTATCAGCGATATAAAATTCCTTAGGATTTTTTCTTTTCTTTTCTTTTTTTTTTTTTTGTAAATCTTTTAACTTATTTTTCAAGACATTCTAGGAACATTTCTTTTCTCTAAAAATCAAAAAAATCATGAGCTTTTTTTTTTTTTCAATTTGAGGAAAAAAAGTAAAGAATTAAAACATTTAACGTTTAACATTTTTTTCAATTTTGTATTTTTTAGAAAGAAATCAATTTCATTTTCTTTTCTCTTTCTTCTTTTACTACCAAAAAATTTAGAATCTTCATTAAAAATATTTTTTTAAACAATCTTCTTACAAGCAAAGACGTATGGGGGGGGGGGGGGGGGGAATAATGCTGCAAAATAAAATAGGATTTGCAAAAACAGAGATTTTTTCTCCAGTTTGCGTGACAAAAGTCATGTAGTAGTGAATAGGATTATTTTGAGATTTATTTTTGTTATCTTATTATGTATTTGATTAAATTTAAAAAAGAAATATGTGCTATTCTCATCTATTTTCCTAAAATAAGCTTTGACATATCCTAATTGGCTCACAAAATACATTACGAAAGGAAGAAATAGAATGAAAGTAAAGATTCAATGCAATTAAAATTAACAAATCAAACAAATCAATAACCCTCATTTTATTTTTTTTTAATGTTTTAAAATATTTAAAGGCTATACATACATACATACCAAAACCATTAAACAGAAATAATCTGGTGTAGTACTCATGATATTTTCTCTTGCCTTAAATAAGTATGAACATATTATTACTATTCCACAGGTGCCAATTCTTCTGTTTTTTGAACACCATTATTTGAAAATAATTATTTTCATCTTACTTAATTTCAGAATATCAGACTTTAAGTACAGAGATTTTTTTTTAATGGAAATTGTGGTGTTGAAAAATTAGAATTGTTGGCACCTGTGCAAGTAAATGTGTTAGGTATGAGGTACACTGTATAGCTGCCAAGTGTTCCGAATTTTCGATAGCGGTACTTTTTATAGAAACTAATTCATAAAACTTTAAATAGTTTTCTATGATCAAATAAGATGAAAATTTTTTATATAATGTGGTGTGGCATTCACACGACTTTCTTTAACCCTGTATTTGAATACTATAAAGACAAATTACAGATTAAGAAGTATTGTACAATATTAAAATACTTTAAAAACATATTTAATGAAATTTTATTTTTCCGACTGAGTGAAAATAATGCCTGGACCGGGAGTCGAACCCCGGATCTTTGACTTACAATGTCAAGGCTCAACCAATCGAGCTATCCAGGCCGACAACCGGTCAGCATTACTCACTCAGACAACCTTTAGGCAGAAACATCTGGTATATCATTTAGATAGCTCAACAGAAATAAGCCGCAGGTAAATGAAAACACCATTAAACAATGGGAGAAAGAAATACAATTTTAGCAAGAAAGAAATACAATTTAGTTGAGCCTTGACCTTGTAAGTCAAAGATCCGGGGTTCGACTCCCGGTCCAGGCATTATTTTCACTCAGTCGGAAAAATAAAATTTCATTAAATATGATTTTCTTCCAATCAGTTGATTGTGATTTTAATAAAAATTGTATTACTTTAAAAACAGTCCAAAATAATTTTAAAAACAGATTTTTTTTTCTTTTTTTTTCTTTTTTCTTTTTCTTTTTTTTTTTTTTTTTTTATATATATATATAGATTTCTGTCTGAAGGGCTATTATTTATCTCTCCCCCCCCCTCTTCCCACACGCACATCCTCACTTAGAATGCAGCACCTGAATTAAAATATTAATAAACATAAATAAGACTGTTAATAAATTTGAGAGTTTATTCCATATTATTCAAAATCTTTTACACGCACCACTCCTTGAAATTTACCAATCTTCATCAAACATTTTAAGTGGAACCCCATTTGATCTCCAAAATATCAAATTTGAATGTCCTGTATCTATTTGTTTTAAAAATATACCGATAAAATACACATACATATTAACCACTAAAGACTTGTTTTTCGCGTTTTGGTAACCTAAAAACACGTCATTATATCAAAAAATTAGCATTGCAATTTGGACACCACACAACTATTTGTCCCCCTATGCATAGATGTCAACATTTTAATTTATTCTGGAGTATTTTTAGTACCGCCTTTATTCAATACCACTTATATTTTAAAAAGAATTTTTTGTTATTTTATCGAAGTTATATATTGGAGAAAAATTTTCTATAAATAAAGTGGTGCGAAATAAAGGTGGGGCTAAAAATACTCCGGAATAAATTAAAATGTTGGCATCTATGCCTATGGGTATGAAAGAGTAATTATCATCTCTAAGTAGTTTTCTTGGACTTAGTAAAAATTAGTAAAATATTTTCATCATTGATATTCAATAGAAAAGTATGGTATAACCCTATATACTGTCTATAAATTGTATACACACCATACATAATGTAGTTAAATTTGGTAAAAAATGAAAATCACGGAACATGTCATGAGATGCAGTTCCTATACTTGCCAACATACTAATTAATATTCCGTCGTATTGTTAACCCCGCCTTCTTTTCCACACCAGTAACTTTTTAGAGTATTTTTCTTCTTTTTTAATCGTAATTGCATTCGGAGAATATTATTCTAAAAATTTATTGGTGTGAAAAAAAGGGCGGTTTAACAACACTAGGGAACATTAATTAGGATGTTAGCAAGTATGAGTTCCAGAAATTTCCTTGTTTAGCCTTAATGTATCCGAATTCTTTTGCGTGGCATTGTAAATGAATTTTGAATGATTTCCATACCACATTCTGTATAAACAATGCTTTTATGAATATGGAAAATACCTGTTCATTTGGCTTTATTTATGAGTTATTAAATTTTACCTACAAGACATTTTGCCCATAGACGTAACGTATGTGAATGCTTTGGATATTTATTTCTATACATTAACTATTTGTTCGATTTAAAAAAAGCTAAAGCCTCCTATTTAAGTAATAATAAAAATAAACTTCATTTATAACGGATACTTCACAAATTTCTCATACGTTTCTCTTGCATTAGTGCATCCTGTTCTGCCGTTTAAGATTCCATACCAGTACTGCTTTCAAGCTGTTATAGTGCGTCATTGCTTTCAAATTGCTATAGGGTAATTACTTTTTTTTCCCCCTGATGGACAGTGCTTATTTATATAGGTCCGAAACAATTGTTTTGTGCTATTGAGATTTATTATATATGCTTACTTTCTTTATCTTTAAACGTCATTTTTTCGGTACAGTTAACTGAAAAATGTTAAAAATATGTTTTGCATAATTTGTCTGTTTAAGATAATTATCAAAACTAAACGCCCCACAAGTGTTTTGTAGGTTCTGCTGTGAAAGCTGGTAGACGAAAAGTATTGGGTTCAAACGCAAAGTCCGCTCGTTTGTTTAAAAGGTTGGCGTTTTCTCGTGATTTTCTTCGAAGTTCGCGTAAATATGAATTAAGAACCTATATAAAGACCCCACCATAAAGTGCATTTTATCAAGGCCTAAGAACCATGTGTAGTACTCAGTTGGACTTAATTAAAAACACCAATAAAAACTAATACTAAACATTTTTACGAATGCAAGAATGAGAATTAGTATTAATAAAACATAAAGGCATGTACAGTTTGTGTGTATATCTAAAACAGAAACGCAGTTTGCGTTTAGAATATCATAAAACTACAGACGACAGCAAAAGTATCCGAGCACTAGCCAATAATTCCGATGTCAAAAAAGTACACTTAAAACTGTTTTGTTAAATAAATCCTTGTCTAATCATGTTTTTAGTCTGTCTAAGAACAGGATTCGACAAGGATTTATTTAACAAAGCACTATTAAGTATACCTTTTTAGACAGGGATTATTGCTAGTGCTCGGATACTTTTGCTGCCCGACTGTAAGTGCTTGTGCTATTTTTGTAGAAAAAAAAAAGTATTAATGTTTAAGTAAAAGTATATTTAATAAATGTACTCTTTGTACGTTATTTTAATTAAATATTACTACTGTATTTTTACCAAAGTCATCCTTTTTTAAATAAAAAGTGGGGATATGGTTTACTAAATCATTATCGAAGGGATTTATCACATTGTTATCATCCTTTTCGGGTACCAAATTCCCATGATTGGTGTGATTTAGTACAAGTACAATCAGCATGCTGTGCTCAAGAGTAGGTAGTGTAATTTAATTTTGAAATGAACGTAAAAAAAAAGAGTATAAAAGTTAACAAAAAGTTATTTTTAAAATTCATGGGAAATTTGATTGGATTTTAATAAAGCTTATATTGAAAAAGAAAAAAAAAAAAAAAAAAAGATAGGTATAATCATAGTCTCCTAAACTACAATCGGCTGCAAAATTATTCGAGCACTAGCAATAATCCTTGCCAAAAAAAAGTAAACTTAATACAGCTTTGTTAAATGAATCCTTGTTGAGTCATGTTCTTAATCAGTCTAAGAACATGATTCGACAAGGATTTACTTAGCAAAACAGTCTTAAGTGTACTTTTTAAATATAGGAATTATTGGCTAGTGCTCGAATAATTTTGCAGCCGACTGTAGATGCCTGTCGCGTTTTTCGGAAACGTGGCAACAGTTGAAGCGGTAGACAGCACCACCTGGTACAGATTGTGCGACTTTTTTATTCAAAAGCCACCAAAAATTTTTAAAAGTGGGATATGATATATATAAAAGGCAAATAGAATCGAAGAAAAGTCGATTATATATGTATATCATGTATCACTTCTGTTAAATAAAAAGTCGCGCAATCTGTACCAGGTGGCGCTGTCTACCGCTTCAACTGTTGCCAAGTTTCCGAGCCACGTGACAGGCATCTAGTTTTGGAGGGTAGCGTATAACAGATTTATTAAAGAGTTGTATAATATTTGTATAATTTAAATATGTCTTTTTTTTTTTTTTTTACATTCCTCTGCCATTTTATATTTTTTAGCAATTAAATCCTTCTTGATGAGGTTCTTTTGGTCCATCAAATTTCTATAGGTGATGTGAACCTTATTCCAAATATAAAGAGGATGTTTTTCATTAATAGATACTATAATGCGGTTTTTAAAGTAATGTAAAAAAAAAAAAAAAAGAAAAGAAAAAGAAAAGAAAAGAAAAGAAAACTCCGTGATAAATTTTTAGGAAAAATGTTATTTATCGAAATTCACTCGAAAAATGTTATTGCATAGTGATGAAATTTATCCAAGAAGGATATTTATAACATATTTATAAAAACATACGTACTATATGTACAATTTGTATACGTCATTTTACTATATTTGTTTACTTTCGTCTAGTACTTTAAATTATCATATCATTAAATTTTCCTTCTTGAGCACTAAATTTCCATGGTCGGTATAAATTCTATTACAACGAAAATTAGGATGTTATTCTGTAATAGATAATATAATGCAATTTTATATATTACAATTATATATTATAATATATAAAATTGCATATTATAGTATATAATATATAAAATATTATAATACACTGTACTAGGTACATATTTGCCAATCTAACCCGGAAGATTGTTAGTCCCGCCCCTTTCCGCCTACCTTTTTCACACCAGTCTTTTTTTATTGTACTTTTCTTCTTATTTAATCTTAAATATATTTGAAGAGAATTACTCTAAAAATTTAGTGGTGCACAAAAAGGGGTGGGAGCTAACAATCTTCCGAGTTAGGTTGGCAAGTATGATACTTGATCTTTAGCAAAATGTTATTTTTAAAATTTCTCCAAAAATGAATTTTGTTCTGATTATTTTTTTCTAAAAAGAATGCCTATAATATATTTTTAAAGAGATGTATTGTATATATCATTTTATATATGTTATTTTGCGTATAATTTGTATATATATATATATATATATTGTAATCGTCAACCATTTTATACTTTTGGGCTACAAGGTCATTATCGAAGAGTTCTTGTGAGACCACTAAAATTCCATCTTTGATGTGAACTCTAGTTCAAAGACAAAGAAAATTCTATTCCCTAGCAGATACACACCATAACTGCCAATGTTTTAATTTATTCTGTACATTTTTAACCTCATCTTTATTCCATACCACTTATTTTTTAAGAGTAATTTTTTCTTATTTTATCTAAGTTTTACTGGAGAAAAAATTTCTATAAATAAAGCGAGGCAAAATAGAGGCGGGGCTAAAAATACACCGGGATAAATTAAAATATTGGCAGCTATGAAATAGTTGCCGACTTCTTAGTTTTCTTTTAAAGAATAACCACCATTATTTTCTAAATGTATTTTTCAATAAAATTGGTTATAGTACGAGCTGTTATTAAAAATTCTTTTAAACAATTGCGGTAATACATCTTCTGGGGAAAACAGAAAAGTTATGGATTATGCAGCTATTACAATGCAATTTTTAAAGTTACGTAAAATAGTTACACTGCAACAGATAAAAAAAAAAAACAATGCTCGTTTTAAAATTCCACTGAAAATAAATTTGATTTTGACTCTATTTATCCGATTTTTCTTTTCCATATAGATGCCAACATTTTAATTTATTCCGGAATATTTTTAGCCGTACCTTTTTTCATACCACTTATTTTTAAAGGATAAATTTTGCTTATTTTATCGAAGCCATATATTGAAAAAAACTTTTTTATAAATAAAATGGTGCGAAATAAAAGCGGGGCTAAAAATACTCCGGAATAAATTAAAATACTGGTATCTATGCTTTTGATCATTACGATTATTTTTATGTAAAACAAATTTTTATTCAAATCTTTTATTATAATAGTTTTTTAGTTAATTTTATTTTCTATGAGAATATACTAAAAATAAATTAAAATTTAATAAGATTTGTTTACGAAAAGTAAGGGTATGAAATCGTACTTTTTGTGGAAAATTTTCTAATCTTAACTCTTTAATCAAACAAAATTTCGCAAAAATATTTACTCATTTAGTTTCTTCGATATAACGATTCTGCAAACGTTTGCAATTTGCACTCTTAAATAAAATATTTAATCTATCTGGATATGCGTCAGATGTAGCTGACACATTTTATGAGATTTTTATTCTAGGTTCTTTAATTTTTTTTCTACTCTATTTACGTATAGTAACAGCCATTAAAGTTTTAATATGTTCATCATCTATTAAAATTTTCGTAGTGAAATTCTTAGTTGTTGATTTTTTTTTTTTTTTGGAAATATTAGTAATTAAAGAAATTTTACGATTGTTTTAGTAATTTATTAAATGATATAGTTAAAACTATGATAAAATTCATTGTCATCAAGTTTTATACTTTTTTCACCGGAAAAATTTAGTAGGATTTTTATATAATTTCGAATCAGTGAAAAATATTTCAGAAGTAGTATATAAAAAAATTTCTCGTAAAAATTGCTATTAAGCCAAAGTGAGTAAAAGTTGGCAATGATCGATTATGTAGAGAAGTGAAGGAAGTTTCAGGTATTATAATAAGTATAAAACTTTGAATAAACATCATAAAATGCAATTTATTCAAACTCTTATACTTTTTACTTTAAAAGGCCAGTTCTGCGGTGCTTTCTTATTATTTATGTTTTTTTTTTTTTTTTTTTTTTTTTTTTTTTGAATATTTATTGTGTTTTTCATTTTGCATAGCTAAACGGTTATTATTTTCTAGATGACCCTCGTATAACTATATCATAGACGCCAATGTTTTAATTTATTCTGGCGCATTTTTAGCCCCGCCTTTATTTCGCACCACTTTATTAATAGAATATTTTTTTCTAATATATATGTTACCGCTAAAGTGCAGAAATCAGTTAATCTGCAGATTAGCTAGGTAATCTGCACATTAACTAGGGTGATCCGTTAAAAAGAGGAAAATTGTTTCATTTCTCAAAATACCTAGGTAATCTGCGAATTACCTAGATAATCTGCACATTACCTACTAGGCACTCGTTAAAGTGAAAATAAGATCTCTGGTGTTGTAATTTTAAAGCACGCTGTGTTATTTTTATTTATTTTTTTTTTTTTCATTCGAAGGAAAAAAAATTCTTTTCTTTCTTTCTTTACTTATTTTAATCTGCATGTGTTTTAATTTTTATGTCTTCTAAAGTTATATTTGTTTTAATTTTTTTATTTATTTAATCTTTTTTATTCTGTCAATATAATTCTGCATATTCAATATATTCTGCATTTTTAATATGAAATATAATAGCTTTAATATCTTTCAATTAATTCTATTTTATAAATGAATGTTAGATTTGTAATACAGTAACGATTTCTTTTCAAATAAAAATATTTAACCATTTAAATAAAAAAAAAAAAAAAAAATGTTTTATTAACAACTTATATTGCTATTATTATTTAAATATATATATATATATATATATTAGGGGGACCGGAAAATAATGTCATTTTGAATTAATAAAATGAAACCGGAAATTTTTGTTTAACAGTGTTTACATGGTACTTTACAAATAACCATCTTATAAGTTACCTAAGAATATCTTAAATTTTATCCAGGATAAATTTCCGATGTCAGTATTTT
The DNA here is from genome assembly GCA_963930645.1 of Salticus scenicus. Taxonomy (NCBI): domain Eukaryota; kingdom Metazoa; phylum Arthropoda; class Arachnida; order Araneae; family Salticidae; genus Salticus; species Salticus scenicus. The sequence goes on from OZ005658.1 coordinate 78,068,894, forward strand.
AATTCAAAACGACATTATTTTCCGGTCCCCCTAATATATGCACCAATTTTTAATTCTCGATAGAAATATTAAATTATACAAATCAGAAGCATTATTTAAGAAGTACTTAGAATAATTAAAACTGCTTTAATATTTTTTAGAACGCATAAAAATTAAAATGACAGTTTTTCAATGTTTTATTAAACTATATTTTGCAGCATACATACGTATATCTGTACAAGTTTAGCAAATATATTAATTTTATAATAATAATAATAATAATAAACTTTATTAACACATTTTACGTGATAAACTACAACGAAATTATCGAAAAAAGCGAACAAAATTAAAAATAAATAAATAAATAAAAATATAATCATGATATATAAGATGTATAAAGGAAACTTGAAAGAAACCAAAAAAAAAAAAAAAAAAAATAATGAGAAATTCTAAAAAATGCACAAACATTTCATATTAAGTATTTATTAAATAATGCCATAATATTTTTCAGAGTTAAAAATTAATGCTATTTTTTTTTTTTTTTTTTTGTAACTAATAGTAATTTAAATCAGTTTTAAAATAAATTAGTTTTAAAAAGTTGTGGTTTAATAGTTTTATTTCGGGAGGAAATAATTACTGTATTGTACATTTAATATTCATTATTCATAATGGAATTTCACGAGATAGAGCTTTTAATTAAGATTAGATTTCGTTAATAAAATATCAAATTTCAATCCCTTATCAAATTTATATTGACAGAATTGAAAAAGAGAAGAAGTAAAATTAAAACAATTATAACTTACTTGTTATTTTAAATTTTGTGTGTCATAATAAGAAACCTAATCATGCATCGCTTCGTCCACATTTTGCGTTGTTTATCATAGCGGAGTGGAAGGGGTAAAATTTTAGTTTATGTTTGAAGGTCATTCACTTATCTGTATCAAATGACTGTTTGACTTCATTGTAAATGTAAAAAAACTAGGGCTCGAAAGAAACATTTAAACTTTAACGATACAGAAGCCGCTAATGTGCAGATTACCTAGTTAAAATGCGGAAAATTCTCGATTCTGCACTTTCACGGGTCATTTTAGTTAATCTGTAGATTAGCTAGGTAATCTGAACATTAACGGATTTCGAACTTTAACAGTAACATATATAATGTTTAAAAGTACGATAGTATACCTACGATAGTATAAGAAAAATTAATCCTAAAATAAAACTGCTATGAAATAAAGGCAGTGCTAAAAATGCTCCGGAATAAATTAAAATGTTGGCATCTCAGCTATATTCTTTTATCTACCAATATATAATAGAAGATTACTAATTTGCTCACTTTGGGACTAAAGTTTGGACACTGTCAAAAAAAAGTCCGGTTTGCTGCCAGAAATTTTCTGTAATTCAGAAAAATAAGTTCTATCAACGTAATTTTTCCGTTGATGGAACGTATTTTTCTGAATTACAGAAAATTTCTGGCAGCAAACAGTACTGTTTTTTGACAGTGTACGAACAGAGTTTTCTAATTTTTTACCATTTTTTTAAATAGTAAACTTAGTGTTAAATAATTGCAGAAAATAAGCTTTAAATCAACATTTTTTTTTTTTTTTTTAAATAAAGAAATAGTAGTATGCAAAAAGCGGAAGACAGAAGACAGGTATGCAAAAAGCAGCTCTGTAAGAATTTCCGTTTTTGCGGACTATAAGTTCTTTTCAACTAAAATGCATCATCAAATGCCAATTTTTTTAATTAAAAATTTTTTCAAACAAATAAAGCACAATTAATATATACGACTTTTCCTAAAAATATTTAATAATACTAATAAAAAATAGAAAATAAAACTGCATTTTTTTTAATTACGTCTGTTATAGTAATTTGCTAAAATATTTAAAATATTTTGCTTTTTAAAATCTAATTTCTTTTTTTGAACCAATAATTGTGTTTTTCGGAGGAGTTCCAGAATGTTGCTATTCGAGAAAGTTTAAATATTATTTTGCAAAAGCTAGACTTTGGTCAAATTTTATTCCATTTTATTTTATTTTATTTTGTCATTTCATCTACAATCACAGAATCACTTTGCTTATTTAAAATATTTGCAATATTTTCCTTCAAATATTTCTTCTACATTTCTTTGTCATTACATTCCTACTTCTCCAAAATATCGTCTTTTATTTTGCTGTTGAATATTAAATCTACACATTTAATGCACATTTTAATACACACATTTAATTTTTCAGATTTAGAAGTACTTGAGACTTAAAATTAGATGTTTTAGGGGGAAAGGCTTAGTGCAGGTTAACGGTACTGTAACAAATAAAGAAAAATGAATAAGTAAATGAATAAATAAATAAAAAGGAAACAACGCAGATTTTAGGTGTTTACGGATTACAGGAACGCAGATATACGATTCTCGACATGAAAGGAATAGCTCAGATTTTAGCTAATTAGCGATTATAGGAACGCGGATTCATGATAGACTGTAAACACAGCCTCCTAAACTAGATGCCATCCGCGTGGCTCGAAAACTTGGCATCATTTCAAGCGGTAGACGGCGCCACCTGGTACGAGTTGCGCGACTTTTTTATTCAAATGTCACCAATAATTTTAAGAAGTGATATATGACATATATAATCGACGTTTCTTCGATTCTATCTGTCTTTTATATATATCAAATCCCACTTTTAAAATTTTTTGGTGGCTGTTGAATAAAAAAGTCGCACAATCTGTACTAGGTGGCGCTGTCTCCCGCTTGAACTGGTGCTAAGCTACCGAGCCACGCGGAAGGCATCTAGTTTAGGAGGCTATGCTGAAAAGCGTTGACACTTAATGTTAAAACCAGTCTCAGAAAATATGTGCGATTAACTTATAGTGGTAGCAAACTAATAAATTAGCAGAAATCACAAAATTTATAATCAGAAGCTTATCATTAAAATTCAGCTGCGATACCCGAATTTAATGGCTTGAAATGCACGGAGCCGGACGGAATTCTGGAATACTGCTTTCATCATAAACAATAATTTTAGTTACAAAAAAAATTTCTTAGAAATTCTAATGTGAGTTATTGAAGCTTTGCCTTGCATCCGATACAGAGCCGCTTTCGAAATATACTACCAGACTTCCATAGAAGCAGGCAGAGCTCGACGCAGGCCTACTGAGGCTCATGGCCCAGGACAATTATAGTGCCTACCCTCCCCCCCCCCTAAAAAAAATGAAATCTTTTTTTTTTTCAAAAAGTTAAGAAAATTTTCCAAAGTTAAGAAAATGAAGCTGGATAGAAACTTGGAGTTTATGTTCAGTGAGTACAGCGTTGCATTAGAGCTAGATAGTAGGAAATTGGCGACTATTTGGGATCTACCCTTACGTGAGGTCAGTAAACATGCCAAACAATTTTGGTCCTCCACGGAGGGATTGGATTTCAACGAAAGATTGTTATCATTAGATAACTTTTAGTTAATTTTTCTTAAAGAAATCTTTGCCAAAAGTAGCACTTTAAATTTTTAAATTATTTTGGTGCTATTAGTTAGAGGTGTCCTAGACCGAGGCCTAGTTGGCCTGTGCGATAATCAAGCCCTGCATAGAAGTGTCAAAGATTATGTGTGTTAAGCGTTTTTCTAGACCAACACCTCCTATAATAATGCCTTCGAACTGAGCTCTACGTCATTGAAGATCGACCAATTGCATCCAATGTTGAAAACTTGTTAGGGACATTTTTATTTAATAATTACCTCTAATTTTGAAGAATTATGTTTTATGTATATGATAGTCGATAAGACAGACAGACATACAATTAGACAAACATTACAATAAAAAATTAATGAGGGATATTGAATAAAAAGTCCCTACAAGTGGGCCATACTAATTACTTCCAACCAACACTTTTATAATCATAGACCCCAACATTTTAATGTATTCCGGAGTATTTTTAGCCCCGCCTTTATTCCATACCACTTATCTTTTAGGAGTAATTTTTCTTATTTTATCGAAGTTTTATGTAGGAGAGAAATTTTCTATAAATAAAGTTGTACGAAATAAAGGTGGGGCTAAAAATACTCCGGAATAAATTAAAATGTTGACATCTATGCTGTAACATCTATAGGGTGATGTGGATTGGATGTAATCCCGTGATCTTACGTGACGTAAAGCTCAGTTCGGAGGCATTATTGTAGGAAGTGTTGGCTAGACTACATTACGACTGTATCTGTCTACGCTCTCCATCTATATACAGTAAGTAAGTGACATAGATGTTAATCATAAAAATTAAAATTAAATAATTTTACTATTTAAAACAATTGAAAGGAAGTTTCTGTCGATAGATTTAGTATAAATTTAGCAATATATGTTGATTACTAGTGTTCATCATTCAATGTTTATGTCTTAATCAAATAATATTGTGATCTTTGTATATTGTAACGATGCATCTAACTGTTTCATCAGAGGTCTAACTTTAAAGCTATTAAGATTATCGTTACACTCAAAAAAAATTTCTAATGTTCAACTACTCTTTATGCATACTTGCTAACATCCTAGTTATGAATAGCAAGATTTTATAGTACACGCCCCATTTTTTCCACACCACTTTATTTTAAGAGTAATTGTATGCAAAATACAAATGTAGTTACGATTAAATAAGTGTAACATTATTCTAAAAAAAAAAAAAAAGGGTGGTGTGAAAAAAAAGAAAAAAAAAAAAAAAAAATCAGTTAACTATATATTACACTCAGAGTTCCAACATTTATAACTTTTAAATCAGAATTGACACCGGTATTTTTAAATGGAATATGTTATATATATTTTCGACGATTAATAGGACCGAAAACAGTTACAGAAACAGTGTTGCCAGACTTGGGGATTTCTCCCCATTTTGGGGAGTTTTGAAGCTGCAGGGGAAATGTATGGGGGGTTTAGCGAGGAACAGTTTGGGGAAAAGAAAAATTCTGGGGAAATACACGGGGATTTTCTTTAAAATTAGTAAAAGATGACATTTTTCTAAAAAAAAAAAAAACTGGGCAATTCTGGGATGCTATTTGTATTTAAGAAATAGAAAAGCAACTTTTTCATCTTTTTGATTATAAAATTTATTATTATTTTTTTTTCCTTTCCCACTTGTAATCTCTGATTCCAGGAATTATTTGGTTTATATGTGTTGTAGCAAGTATAGTGAATGCTAAATACTTATTGATTACTGCTTCGCTTGAATAATCAAACTTATAGTAAGCTGGAATAGCATAAATTTGGAGGCTTTGTCTTAGATAGCTTGAATTAAACTTGCAGGGATGGAATGTTCAGTTTGACGAAAGCGCTTTAAGCTCCCTGAGTATACATTGTTTTTCATGCAAAAAAAAAAAAAAAAAAAAAAAAAAAAAAAAATGTTTTTATGCATACTTATGGGTTAAGTACAAATGATTAGACATGAGGAATCTCAGAAAGTTAGACAAATAGACAAATGTTACACAAATTAAAAAATTTCCGAAAACTAACGTATTGAAATTTATTTTTTGTAAATGGGGATTTTTTTCTATAAAGAGCTTCATTTGGGGAAAAATGTGAGCATAAATTTATTAAATATTTTTTAACTTTTTCCAAAAAATTTACATTTTTAGTAAAAATTGAGTTGGGGATTTTTTTGGAAAAAACCTTTGTTTTGGGGAAATTTAAGAACTGTTTGGGGAAATTCACTTTGGACCATCTGGCAACACTGTACAGAAATTTTCTGGTTTGAAGTTTCCTTTGAAAAACGGGGGACTTGCCACCTACGATTACTCTGCTCTTTATGAAAATCGGCCCCAACAAAATTTTTGCAAATTCTTACGTGAAATAATCTCCTGAATCCGAATATGACGCCTATTTTGCCCTATATCTGATCGTATTTTAGGGACCCCCCCCCCCCTATTTTTATCACTTGATTGATTTGTAGGGGGGGGGGGATGATTTTTTTAATTTCTTAAATACTTCTAAGGAGTTACAAATAAAAATAATTCTAAAACATGAACATTTGTAGCAAGGGGAAAATTTAGGGGGTGATTTGCGACAGAAATTATATATTACATTTATTTTGTTTTATTAATCACTTAGTATTATTTTTTATTATGCATTATATATTTTTTGTTTTTCAGTGTTAAAATAAATATTTTCCATTCTCCAAATCAAATTCATGGCCATAAAATTACCGAAGAGAGATAACAATTGGGGGAGGGGATGGCGTCCCGAAACTGGGGGGGGGGGGGGTCCTATTCGGATACAGGAAGTCATTTTACATAAAAATGAGCAAGAATGGTTTCAGGGCTTTTTTTTTTTTTCTTGCAGCGCAGTGTGTTATCTATAACGCTGAGGCATAAAAAGCTTAAAAGAAAATGATTTTAAATGAGCTTTTAACTCAAAAGAAATTCTTGGAGAAATTTTAACTCTAGATTTTATGTCGCAAGCATAGTTCTTGCTTTTCTCTCCTTATCTTTTGCAAGTAGTTTTTAACATAATGTCATCTTCGTCCTTCATAAGTTATGGATATATTCCAACGATGAAAATGGTTTGACATTACAGAACTTCTCTTTTCATGAAGATGAATCGTAAAGATTGTTATATGAGCATATAAAGAATTTTTATTTTACTTATAAAAGCTGCATTCATCTGCCTCGTTGAAAAGGTCAAGATCGAAATGCATAAAATATCAAGAGTTATAAAGGCAATTTTGAAATAAAGTAGAAGCTAAATTATAAGGGGTACACATATTTTTATTCACATAATAAGTCATATTTTTACTCACATTTTCTTTTTTTTTTTTTTTTTGATTCAATCAATGTCCAATGGTAAGACAGTGCTCGCTAATTGTAAATAAATATTTGTAAAGCCCCTATCTTCTTCCTTTTTATTGATTTATTATAATAATAATAATAATAATAATTATTATTATTATTATTATTATTATTATTATTATTATTATTTTTTTTTTTTTGAGAGGAACTGAAATTTTGTTCATTTTATCTTTCATAACTTTTTGAATTTACACGATTCTTGTTTGGAGTTTTCATACTAGTAGCTCAATACTTTTGCCTATTAAATTATGCAAACGAAAATTTTTAAAAGCTTGCGCATGCGCAATTAAAAATTATTTAATAAAAATGTTCATATTTTGTAAGATATTTAACGTTTTTTTATGATTGCAGTATGCTTTGTCTAATATATTACGCCAAGTTTCCTTAAAAGGGCTTTGCACTGGGTCTAATACCCAACGTGTTATAACTTAAAAAGAAGTAGTTTTTTGTTTGTTTGTTTGTTTTTTTATTTGCTTGCTTTTTTGTTTTTTCAATTTTTTAAAGAAATCGTTATATTTCAATGACTATATGTGGTAGATAATCAGAACAATCCTCATAGTCACACGCTACAGCAAAAACGCATTACAAGCATTACTTTTTAGAGGGTGATAAGAATTATTTCGATTTTTATTAATTTTTTTGCTAGTCTCCTTTTCCTCTTCAGGACAGCGTTTTTGTTGAACTATATGGGGTATAACATGTTCTACATACTCCCAAAGTTTCAAGTTAATTCCTTAGAAATGTTTCTAGATATTTCACAAAACGTCTAAATTAGAAAGAGTCCAAATATTTGTTGGTAGATGGTCTTTATGGTAGATAAAATATTGTTTTGGTTCAAAATCTTGAAACTGAGTTTTTGTTATATTTACACCTTTTGAGGTCTTCTGAATCCGAAAATCACGTTTTTAGCGGTTTGTTTGTGCGTGTGTCTGTTATCAACATATCTCAAACAGCAACAAAAGGCCAAACTCAATATTATAAATCTGCATCATATATTGATGCAGATAATGGTAAACTTTTTGTTGATATCAAACAAATGGTTCATGTACTAGAATATACAAAACAATTAAATACATTACGTCTATGGGGAAATTTTCTGATCAGTACAGTGTAACATCTATAAGCTGTCCTGAACAAAATTGAATTAGTACACTTTTTATATGTATAAAACCACTTTTATGTAGATTGTGGTATGAAAATCATTCATAGTTCGTTTACAGGGCTAACCGAAGTATCTGGGTATATTCGGGCTATATTTGGAAATTGCTGGAAGCCTATTTCATTTTGTTTTAAGAGTTTTTCATATAAAACTGAATTTAAGTACACAATGTGATTTGCATATAATTTATAGATAATATACTACATAAATTAATAGTTACATACATCAGGTCAAGTTAATAATAAACATTTGCTAGTTTGCTACATTTCACTATGTCGACGAACACTGCTCAGGAAGGAAAATCAACCCTTAAATTCCTAATTGTTTTTTAAATCAATTTAAAAAGGTTTTTTCTAACCTCTATTAAATAAATCACAGGAAAAAATACTTTAAAAAATCATATTTTATTTTAACTATGGTTTACAGCTAAAAAGCCATTTGTTGTCAATCGGCAAACATGAGGCATTAGAACTTCAATATTATTCTAATAATACTTTAGAAGATAAAATTGGGTATGTTGTCGAAAGGCAACGAAATTAAGGGTTAATTTTTCATACCCATACTGCAAATAAAATATTTTCTGAAATTCTTGTTTCAACTCTGGTTTTTATGTAATATTACGTTTTCAGGTGCCTTGAATACGAAAGACCAATTTTTAACGATTGATGTGTATGCATATTTGGTAGTAATATAACTTAAAAACAACTGATTGCAGGAATTTATCTTTATAGTATCGAAATGCAGGATAAGAGAAAGTCGTGTGAGTGACACACCAGATTATTTACATAACTTTAAATCCTTAAGAAAATTTAGTTGTTGCCATTTAACTTGACTAGGGCCAATAGGTATATATATATATATATACATATATTGGCCCTAACAGCTGCCCCTGATAGAAAAAAAAAAGTCTAAATAACACACTTGTATATAGTATTGCCATTCATTATGAAGTCGTGTGCTAAATTTCAGGACAATCGGACAGCGAAAATTGAATCAAAATTTAATTGCAAGATTCCGCTACATACAAGTTCTAATACATTCCGCTACATATTAGTTGCATACATCATGTCCAGTTAATAAAAGCATGTTAGAAAAAAACAGCAATAACAAAAATAAATAAATAAAATCAAATATCGTTCATGATTTCAAGATAAATGTTCCAAATACTGAAAACATAAATGAGTTAAATTGCAGCATATTTTCATTTCAAAGTACCAATTCTACGATCTAGAATTTCAATTTAATAACTAATAGAGTATAAACAAAGAGGCTTAAATAAATCTGAAATTCAAATGTGTTAGATTCATAGCGAGCAAAATCTTTTGTTTAGAAAATCACGTTTATAAATTTCTTTTTGTTACCTTTATCTCTCGCTTTTTACATAACTAAAAATATCTTATCCAGATTTATCCATTGTTTAAATAAATTCTATAACAATGAAAAGCGTAATCGGTTTACGAAAATGTCAAAAGTTATAGACATCCGTGTCAGTATTTTAAACCGCTTACATTCTCAATACTGTATTCTATGCCATCCTTTAAAATGATTAATTTGAAGGTACTGTATTTATATATTTTTAAATATTACAGGCATCGCAGGAAAGTATAATTTGAGAACCACTATTTTTTTAAAATAAACTTTGATTTAATTAGAGGGATTAAATAAAGGAAAAATTATTATTAAAAAGTGATCCACGAGTTACAGGATGCTGCAGTGTGTCTAATCTATATATTAATACGTGAAGCAAAAACTTTGTACCCCTTTTTACGAAAATTGCGCGGACGGAGGATTATGAAATTTCGCACACTTATAGTTTATATAGAGAAGAAGTGCAGAATGCTAATATTTTTATATATTAGCACGTATAAATTATTATTACACAAATTATATTAATTATTACACGTATAAATTTAACATACTCCGGAACTACTTTACCATTTAACCTTCAAAGAACTCAATTTCCTATAATACCTGCATTTGCGATGACAATAAACAAGTCTCAAGGACAAACATTCGAAAAAATTGGAATTTTATTGAATCGACCAGTTTTTACACATGGGCAATTGTATGTCGCAGCAAGTAGAGTTCGATCATTCGACGGTTTGAGATTTTATATTTCCGAATATAATGGTCAAGGACATTTAGCAAACGACGAAAGAGTTTTTACAAAAAACATCGTTTACAGAGAAGTTTTGTAACATTAATTAAATTATCGAAATATGTATGTCAAGTTCAATGGACAGCATTTTTTTTTTAATCGCATGTCTTTTTGTTTCAATAAAAAAAAATTAAAAAAAGGCATTCTTTATTTTAATCATTTTTTGGATTTTTTTTATTTAAATTTCATATAATTTTTTGAAAAAACTAGGTAAATTAACAGTGTAGCTTTGGCAAAATCTGTGATTATAGAAGTATAGTCTTTGACAATAGAACCTTAATAATGTTTAAACTTATAATTTTAATTAATTATGGTCGAATTTCGACCACTGGGCGACCACTAGTATATATAAAAATATATATATATATATACGATATTTTAAGTAAAAAGGTTTTTTTGAAATTAGAATTCTAACACATGAAGAGTTTTTTTTTTAATTTATTTATAGCTGCAGGGATGGAACACGGGCGCAGAATTCATACCACTATCAATGTAACAAAATTGTCTACTTCTTAAATCAACGATATTATAAGTATAGAAATTTCTTAGACGGATTCCGGTATGAATTCTGCGCCCGTGTTCCATCCCTGTAGCTGCCAATATTTTAACCCTTATCGCTCGTATGTCCTTTCTGAGGGGACATTAAAAAATCGAGCCACGCCTTAAGGTAATCCTCTGCAAATGAAATGTTATTTTTCTAAAATGTGTAACTATAGGCTACCTTTCGGCTACCGGAAAATTTTAACAGAAAGATTTATTTTATTTGGTGATGAAGTAAAATAAAACAAATTATTACAATTTTTCGGTAGCCAAAAGGTAGTAAGTTGGAAACTATACGTGTGACGTTTTAAAGGAACGCCAAAAGGCGTGTCTTACTGTTCAAAATAGGAAAATATGCCGAGCGCAAAGGGTTAATTTATTCCGGAGTAATTTTAGCCCCGCCTTTCTTTCGCATCATTTTATTTATAGAAAAAGTTTCTCCAATATATAACTACGATAGAATAAGAAAAAATTACTTTTAAAAATAAGTGGTACGAAATAAAGGCAGGGCTAAAAATGCTGCGGAATAAATTAAAATATTGGCAGCTATGCTTTATTTTATACTCATAGAAAAAAGATATTCGACTCGTAAAAACGTTCAACTTCTAGTTTTCAAAGAATTTGCATAGTTTGAGGTAACCTGAACACGATTTGTCTTTTTAGAAAATGCCGATATATCCGTGTGTGTGGTAAAAAGTTCAATAGTTCAACTCTAGCTAGATGGTGCAAATTGCTCAATATGAAGCGTTGCTACATATGTCACGATTTCTGTAATTCACAGGAAGGCTATATATCAGCTTCTGTTGTGCATAATATCACAAAACTTGATAAGTGAGGCAGATGTTAAGGAAACGAATGATGACTCAAATTCGATGTATATAGAGTAACAGGTAACGCTGCTATTACTTATCTTCTGGCTACATTTGCACTCTATGCCCTGTGGCTATATCTCACCAACTATCGGTTAAAATTACACCACATTGAATAAAATCCTTATTGTGAGAATCGAATGTTAAATTTTTGTGCATATTTTCTTAAACGATTGGTAACACTGTTATATAGAAAAATATAGAAGAATGTTTTGGGATGTTTACAATTTGTCAATTTCAAATTATTTTATTTCTTTTCTTCCTTTCTGTAGTTTATACCGAAAATCGACTTTTAAGCATTATCAGTTACATAAAATCGTTCTATTCATTAAGGGATAACATAAGTTTCGAACGCTAAGAAAAGTATATTTTCTCTATTAACTATTTTTCTCTATTCACTAGTGCTTGAACGTCGGATTTAAAAAAATAATAATAATTATGCAATTGAAATTTTTGGCAAAGTTGTATGCGAAAACAATACAATTTTCGATGCCATTTTACCACATTATTTACCAGATTATACCAGATTATAACTTGTAAAATTAGTTCTAATCGGATTAAAAGAAAAAAAAAAAGCAAAATTCAGCTGATGAGTCCTGGTTTTCAGAGACCCTCATAAAGGTGGTAAGAACGATTTCTTAAAAGTTAATGCATCAATTTTATGGAAATTTTGTACATTTCTTCAAAATAGAATTGACAGGTGCTTGAACGTAGGATTAAAGAAAAATGAAATTGAAATTTTTGGCAAAATTGTATGCAAAAACAATACAATTTTCGCTACATTTTACTAGATTATACTCTTGTAAAATTAGTTATAATTTGATTAAAAAAAATAAAGCAAAGTTCAGCTGATGAGTCCTGGTTTCCAGAGACCCTCATAAAGGTGGTAAGAACGATTTCTTAAAAGTTAATGCATCAATTTTATGGAAATTTTGTACATTTCTTCAAAATAGAATTGACAGGTGCTTGAACGTAGGATTAAAGAAAAATGAAATTGAAATTTTTGGCAAAATTGTATGCAAAAACAATACAATTTTCGCTACATTTTACTAGATTATACTCTTGTAAAATTAGTTATAATCTGATTAAAAAAAAATAAAGCAAAGTTCAGCTGATAAGTCCTGGTTTCCAGAGACCCTCATAAAGGCGGTAAGCACGATTTGATAAAAGTTAATGCATCAATTTTATGGAAATTTTGTGCACTTCTTCAAAATAGAATTGACAGGTGCTTGAACGTAGGATTTAAAAAAAAAAAAAAAATGAAATTGAAATTTTTGGCAAAATTGTATGCAAAAACAATACAATTTTCGATACATTTTACCAGATTATACCTTTGTAAAATTAGTTATAATCGAAAAAAAAAAAAAAAAATCCTTCATTCAACTATGAGAACCAGAGAAAACAATATTGGAAATTTGTGGGTTTCCCGAAAAAATTTAGTTTTCGAATATTTCATCTATTAGGTTTCCAGGAGATTAAAAGATTTGACAAGTTTCGCGGCATATCTTCTGATCACTACCGTAGCTAAAATACAAAACTGAGAAATATATGTAATACTGTATATACAGAGTTTCCAAGTTCCTTAATTTATTCCAGAATACTTTTAATCCCGCCTTTATTTCACAACACTTAATTAAAAAAATAATTTTCGATAATATCATAGTTGTCAACATTTTAATTTATTCCGGAGCACTATTAGCCCCGCCTTTATTTCGCCCCTCTTTATTTATAGAAAAAAATTCTTCATTATACAACTATGGTAGAACACACAAAATATATATATATATATATTCTTAAAAATTAAGTGGCATGAAATAAAAGGGGAGGCTAAAAATGCTCCGAAATAAATTAAAATGTTGGCAAATCTGAAATATGCAACTTTTATATCTGGAAACATTTATAATTTATTTCGGAGTACTGTTAGCCCCGCCTTTTTTTCCACACCAGTCAAATTTTCGAGAAAGTCTCTTCAATATTTAAGTAAGAAGGAAAACGCTCTTAAAATAAACTGGTGGGAAAAAAGAGCGGGGCTAACAGTACCCCGGAATAAATGTTACCACCTATGCAACTACGATAAAAATAAGTCTTATAATTAGGAATCGTATTCTTCATCTTTTTAACTATTACAATTTTTATAGGAAAATCACTATCCTGCTTAATCATGATGCATTAATATGAAAATTTCTCCATAAAAATATAAGTGGCAAAAAAGTCTGAAAGTTTTCATTCCGGAAAATGCCCTAGAAAAAAAAGGCAGAAAATTCGATCCATGTATAATATAAGTGGAATCAAAAAAAGAAAAAAAAAATGAGGAGTTAAAAATACACCGGAATAAATTAAAGAACTAGGCAATTCTGGACATACACACGTATATGTATTCAATTTTAATATTTTCCTGGTGTATAAGAACTTCGGAGCATTTCTGACTAAACTTTAAAAAACATGCGTATTCTTGTTTTGAGTATATTCATAAAAATGTTTAGTCTTTTTAAGGTTGTATTTGAATTATCGTAAATAATAATGTGAGAAATGGGAAAGTAGAAACAACTCATTTCTTTTTTTTTTCAAATTAATTTTATTTAAAGCATTAGACATAATTTTAATAATTGTAGTGGGTTCCCTCTCACTGTGCAGTGGAAGGTAATGAAAGAGCTGATTACCTCGCAAAGAAAGGTACTACTGTTTTGCAGAGACCAAATCTTCCTTTGACTTTTCATTCTGCGAAACTTCTAATCAAAATGAAATTTTAGAAAAGATTTAAATTGGATTTGACAACATTAGCTAGGGGAAAGACCTGGGAACATCTCTGTGATAGTAGAACGTCTATTCCGGACCAACGAGATAAATAAAATAGAGTGATAAATGGTAACCTTGACATGGTCTAACATGAGTCATGTGACATGAACCCTCTATGCGTTGGTTCCTATGGTAACAGCTTAATTTTGATAAATTTCTATGGTAACGGTTTGGTGATTGTTCTTGGCAAAAGTCATAACCGCCAATGTTTCTGTTTACTTATGTAGTTTAATATTCTTTTGTTTTAAATCATTTTGATTTTTATATTATTTCTTTTGCATTTCGTGCAATCCAAATTTAACCTACAAACTGCTTAAAAATAGTTGAAGAATTATTATTTTTTGTTAAATTTAGCTGTTTGAAAGTTTAACTTTTCTTTTATACACACTTTAAACTTTGTTGGGAAAGAATGAAAAAAAAAAAAAAAGGTATTTTATTACTTATTAAAATGTGAAATATGTGAAAAATTATTTTAAAAACAATTTTTATCGGTGATACGACTGTCATGTTACCTAATAATAATGATAATTTGTCGAACTGAAATTTTAAATGCCAAAATAGCGATAAAGGGCCAAACATAGCAACCTATTGGTTCATGTCACGTGATTCATCTTGAACCACGGAAAGCTGATCCTTTATCCATAGAATCAGCACTCTAATTTATTTATCTCGTTGTTCCGGACCTCCCATGAAGTTCTACTGTTACAACTTTCCGTCTTTTAACAGGACACGATTGTCTCAATGCCCATCTATTTAGAATTGGACTAAAGGACTCTCCGATTTGTTGTCTGTGCGACTCTGGATCCTTAATGGACAGATTACATATTGACACGTGTTTTACACTTAAAAGTTTTAATTGCATTGTTCAAAAATATTGGGAGGCCAGAAGGCTGATGACTTTGTGGTGACTCCGTGTCTGCATGGTTACGAATACTTTGAGGAAAAGCTTTTCTTGGTAAAAAAAAAAAAAAATGGCAACTGATTTTATTTTAAAGCAGAAAAAAGGTTTATGTTTATGTTTGACACATTGATGTTGCTTCTGTATACGTATATTCTTTTATTTTAATTTGTAAATATGTAAATATTTTTATGCTCTATATAAATTTAACGTTACTAAAAGGAAAGTTTGTTATTACTCTACACTGGGGAGTACTGTGGTGACTCCATGTCTCCATGGTTACGAATACTTTGACGAAAAGCTTTTCTTTGAAAAAGAGGATTGGCAACTGATTTTGTTCTTAACCCTTTAAGGTTCACTACTTAATTTATTTTAAAAATTACTAAACTAATTTTTAAAATGGCTTTTAGACACATAGCTGATCATAAATATTTAAAAAATAAAAAATTAGCATTGTTCCTTTTCGAGAAATTTTCGGTTTGAAACATCTGTAAGTAAACCTTATTAAATTCAAATAATATTTAATTTAATAAATAAATCACTTTATAAGTAAACATTATCGACAAAAAAAAACTCGTAAAAATTGCATAGACCCCAACATTTAAATTTATTCAGGAGTATTTTAACCCTTTGCAGTGCAAGGTAATTTGGATCATTTAAATTACACTGCCACCGGAATTTACGAACATAATTAAAATAGAAGAAATTTTAAATTTTCACGTTAAAAAAAAGGGCCTTTTCTGCTATGTTATAAATGCAAATTTTTGCTAAAAAATTTCCGGGATGAGTTTTTGCACTTGAGAATTAAAATTAGGTGTTCCATCAGCGGGAACACTGCGACTGAAAGGGTTAAGCAGAAAAAAAAATTTTATGTTTATGTTCGACGCAGCGATGTTCCTTCTATATACGTATATTCTTTTATTGTAATTTGTAAATAGGTAAATATTTCTATGCTCTATATAAATTTAACGTTACTAAAAGGAAACTTTTTTATTACTCTACAACTTGATTGTTAAAGCCTGGCATTTGTCATAAATAAATTTGTAAAATTCTATGGCC
Source organism: Salticus scenicus (assembly GCA_963930645.1). Lineage (NCBI taxonomy): Eukaryota > Metazoa > Arthropoda > Arachnida > Araneae > Salticidae > Salticus > Salticus scenicus. The sequence goes on from OZ005658.1 coordinate 78,085,155, forward strand.
GTTAGTTTTTGTGCTATGCGATATACAAAATCCCTTTCGCAAATCAAGATTACAATACTTGCCTTACTTAGTATGTCCGGAAAGTAAAAGTGATTAAGCGTATTCGTCCAGAGATCATATTGCCCTATTTTTTTCATACTACTACTTTTTATGCTAAATTTTCTTTATTTAACCGCAGAAATTCTACAATTAAAATATATTTATTATTAAAAAATAATGATATGGAAAAAGAGGACGCTAGCCCCCTATTCGTGTTTAACTAGGGACTGTATACTCCCCACCTACTTTTCTGAACACTTTTATAGCTGCCGACAATTTAATTCATTCTGGAATATTTTTAGCCCCGCTTTTAAATCGCACCACTTTATTCTTAGATTAGAGTTTATTATTATATTATTAGAGTGATTCGCTTCAATATACCATTGCGATAAAAAAAAAAAAAAAAAAAAAAAATTCTAGTTTGCGTCCCGGAATTTGTTGCCAGAATTTGTTAACAGTAATATTATTGCCAATTTTCTAGCAAAGTTTAGTAATTGACTATACCCAAAACTATAGTTTGTAATTACTATTAGAAAATAAAATAAAAAACCTGGAACGCAAGCACCACTGGTACTCTTAATAAAAGTGGTACGAAATAAAGACGAAGCTAAAAGTACTCTGAAATAAATTAAAACAGTAGTAATAATCTCCCTTTTTTTTCAGGACACTTTAATTAATGAAAAATGTATGCTTTTTTTTTTTTCTTTTGCTACCATTATTTCATACAAAATTTTTTATAATATTTAATCACGACATATTACTTTAAAAATACAATACTGATTTCTCTAAGAAAAAAAAGTTGTGTGAAAAGAGGCGAAAATTTCTCTTCCTTAAAAGTGTAATGAAAAAAAAAAAGCGGAAACTACGACCATTGTTAAAATGTGGCATAGATGCCAACATTTTAATTTATTCAGGAGTATTTTAAGCCCCGCCTTTATTTCATACAATTTTTATTTTAAGAGTAATTTTTTCTTACAGAGCTGCCAACCTAATCCGGCAAATTGCTAGTTTTGCCCCTTTTTCTACACCACTTAATTTTTAGAGTATTCGTTTTCTTCATTCATCGTAAATATATTTGAAGAGAATTAATTACTCTAAAAATTAAGTGGTGTAGAAAAAGGGGCGGTACTAACAATTTGCCGGATTTGGTTGGCAGGACTGTTCTTATATTATCGTAGTTATATATTGGAGACAATTTTTATATAAATAAAGTGTTGCGAAATAAAGGCGGGGCTAAAAATACTCCGGAATAAATTAAAATATTGGTATCTATGATGTGGCCAAGTATGCACTTTCAGGAATGTGAAATTTCGATCGTTTTCTGCTGCCTCTATTTTTATACAAAACCTTTGCAGTGTTTTTTATAGTAATATATCGTAATTAAGTAGGATATAAATCACTGCATAGCTGTCAATATTTTAGTTTATTCCGGAGCATATTTAGCTTCGCCTTTATTTTGCCCCACTTTATTTTTAAAATATTTTTCTCCAATATATAACTACAATAAAATAAGAAATTGTACTCTTAAAAAAAAGTGGTGTGGAATAAAGATGGAGCTAAAAGTACTCCGGAATAAATTAAAATATTAGCAGCTATGTCACTGTATTAAATTAGTGGTAGCTAAAAACGGAAAAAATATCCTACTTGAAAGAGTATTTTAATAAAGGCAGAGAATACGATTCCAGTGTTTAATCATAGCCTCCTAAACTAGATGCCTGTCGTGTTGCTCGGAAACTTGGGAACAGTTCAAGCGGTAGACAGGGCCACCTGGTACAGATTGCGTGACTTTTTTATTCAACAGCCACCAAAAATTTTTAAAAGTGGGATATAATATCCATAAAAGGCGAATGGAATCGAAGAAACGTCGATTATATATATCATATATCAATTATTAAAATTATTGGTGCAAGTTGAATAAAAAGTCAACCCAATTTGTACCAGGTGGCGCTGTCTACCGCTTCAACTATTGCCAAGTTTCTGAGCCACGCAACAGGCATATGATTTAACACTTTACGTACCGCTACCGCTTGTACATATATATATATACGTCTGTGACTTTCATCACTCAAAGTGTTGAGGATAAAATTTAAATTATATAAATACGAATGCATGAATCTTTTAGCTAAATAGCATACGTTTTAAAGGAATAACAAACGGGAGTTAAAATGATCGTAATAATGAGAGACGTTAAAATGAGAGACGAAAAGCTCAAATAAAATGAATAGTTTTTGAATTTAAGGGTATTTCAGAGAATAAAAATGAATTTTTAATTTAATATCGGCACTTTTATTCGCACCATACGCGACAGTTTTTGGTAATTTTAGTGATTTTGGTCAAATAGTAATTTCAAATACATTCTTCCCAGTAATTTCGTGCGCTGCAAAGGTTTAAACAATAAAGCTTAATAATTTGAGCGTAAATCCTTACAGCAAATTATAACACAATTTGCTGTATAATTTGTCTAAAAAATTGCATTGCATAGTCAGATTTAGTAAATATTTATCAGACTTAAAAGAATAAAAAAGAAAAAACAGCATTACATAACCTTATATTTTTAATATAACAAATATGCAACAGTCAAAAAATATATATTTTCGAAAGTAGAAATTTGTAACAACATATTTTCGCAGAAAGTTTACTATAAATCTAATAAATTTAAGAAACCTTGAAGCTAAATTGTTAAATATAAGCTTGACTCATTCCTTTGTATATTTATTGGGTGTAAAAAAAAAAAAGGTCATGAAATAAAGGTTTTTAATAATATCAAATGAATACCTGCCAACGTTCTAATTAATATTCCTCAAATAATATTCCTCAAATAACTGTCAGTAACTGCCTCTTTTATACCGGTCTTTTTTTAGAGTATTTTTTTGTTATTTAATCGTAATTACACTGAAATATTACTCTAAAATTAAGGTGATGTGACAAAAAGGGCGAATACTAAGGAATATTAATTAGGATGTTTGCAGCTGTGTAGGTACGAACAATATTACGGAATAAACTTAAAAAAATAGCAGCTCTTCAATTTTGAAAAGGCTAAATTAACTTCATAATTTAACACGAAGAGAATAAATTTCTATAATATATCGCTACGACAAAATAAGGAAAAAATATTTATATAATAATCTGGTGTGTCACTCACACCACTTTCTCTTACTCTGAAATTTAACACAGGTTGAAGATTAAGAGGTAACATAACGAGTACTGTTTTGTAAACCTATGTTAAAACAATTCAAATTAGGCTTAGTAAGAGTTTTATATGGTAATTAGTTCTGTGTGAGGGGGCTACCGCCCCCTCAACTCCCCGTTTCATTAATGCACCTACATTTATATAGAATTTAATTCGGTTATTAAAAAATAATTTATTAAAATTATTATTTAAAAAAATTATTTTTTATGATAATGCAGACGATTTCCATATTAGAGAGGTAGTGTAACACTAAATATCCAAAAAAAGTCCATTTTACTCTCAATATTTAAAAAAAAAAAAAACGATTTTTTTTTTTCTAAGTTTTTTCTTTTTCGTTAAAATTAAAAAAAATCTATAACTTTGTTTTAAATTATCACAGATTTATAGTTCAATCATTCGTTTTAAAGGTATTCGCAAGCTCTTTTGAAAGATACCCATCATGAAAATTTACTGGGGGGGGGGGGGGGGAGGCGAGGCTCCTACATACACAAAATTTTTTTCCCAGTTAACTATCTCTATTACAAAAAATATATGTTTGTTTCATTTGGTTTAGTGCTGTCTATAGACGTTAAACTCTACTTACCTGCAATTTCCCTCATAGACGTAATGTATTAGAATTCTCTTGATTGTCCCTGTACACGAACCATTTGCTTGATCTTAACGAAAAGCTTACTGTAGCATCCCTATATGATACACATTTAGAATACCAAGTTTGAACTTTCTGCCATAATTTGTTTTTGAGATATGCTGATAACAGACAGACACACACAGACACACACACAGACACACAGACACACAGACCATTTGCTAAAAACATGATTTTCGTATTCAGGGGACCTCAAAACGTGTAAATATAACAAAATCTCGCGTTCGAAAATTTGACCCAAAAACAATACTTTCTCTACCTTATGGGTAAGAGAAAGTAAAAATTTACAGATAGCATTTGTAAATCTGTTTAAATCATTCACATAAATATTTCGTGAAATGGTAATGATTTATCAAAATAATAATAATAATAATAATACCACACTATATCCTTCTCCAGTATATTTTATGTAGATTTATATAATGGTAGCATACTTAACGTACACAAACATCAAACCGTCTCAAATATATTAAAAACAAAAACTATTTTATTTACGAGACAAAATTTTAGTTAAAATACATTTAAAAATAAAATATACTTTTAAAAACAATTAAAATTCAGACGTTTCGAAACCCGTATGGGTTTCCTCATCAGTATCACTACAACACAACTTGCAAGCATTACATGAATACCCAAGGAATTAATAGAAGTACAGAATATTGAGGAGCCAGTGTGCATGTTTCATTGATAGTGCGGAGATGGCTGGCAGTGTGCCAACTCTCAAAGAAAATACGTGATTTATAATTATTGTAACCAGAATTTAGAACTTTTATATTACCAAAGTCAGGAATATGATCGGTTTCTATTGAATGGATTTTAATTTTAGAATTTTGTCTCGTAAATAAGATATATATATTTTTATTAATGGTAGAATATATTTATTTTATGCATTTAAAAAAATTGGGAATTTTTTCTTAGTATTTTAATTTTTACTTTCGTCTTATTTTTGTTTTACTGTAAAGTTCAGAAAGTTCAGTTAAGTTCCCATAATTAATTATGTTGCCCGAGGAAAAATGGTTTCCGCTGAAACTTCCTAATTGAAAGTGCCATGAACAACTGCAGAAAAGAGCTGACTATGTGATTTATTAAATTATTTTTACGCTACGAAAAGAGTAAATTTGAAAAAAAAAATATTACACATTAAAACTGATCTATCATACAAAGAATCAGTTGTTATGTAAAATTAAATCATGTTTCGAAAAAGAAAGTATTTAATTATATAAAATAACAGTTTTAACTTTACTGCATATTAGTTTTTAACAATTAGTATGCTGTATATAACAGATTTAAATATTTATAACACGTGCTAAAATATTCTATACCTTTCACCATAGCCTCCTATACGAGATGCCTTCCGCGTGGTTCGGAAACTTAGAGGTGGAAAGCGCCACCTAGTACAGATTGTGCGACTTTTTTTATTCAACAGCCACCAAATTTTAAAATGGGATTTAATATACATAAAAGGTGAACAGAATCGAAAAAACGTCGATTATAAATATGATATATGACTTCTTAAGATTATTGGTGAGAGTTGAATAAAAAAGTCGCGTAATCTGTACCAGGTGGCGCTGTTTAGCGCTTGAACTGTTCTCAAGTTTCCGAGCCACGCGGAAGGCATCTAGTTTAGGAGGCTATGCTTTCACACTGATTATTCAAAAGATAATAATCAAGGTGTATCTAAAATTGATAATTTTACTTAGAGAAAGAATCATATGCATATACTCCTGTGTAAATACAATATCAAATTAAAACTTCATTATTATTGTTATTATTATTATTATTCAATTTATGCAGGAAAAAAATTGGTTTCGTGGAATAACACATAGAATTCTTTCGAAATTCTTTTTTATTCTAAAATTTGCTGTGCTTTAGAATTTTTTAAAGGTTTTTATCAAATGCAGCGTTCCACAGCGAACAGTAACAACAAAAAGTATGCTTAAAAATTATGAAGGTCTTCTGGTGTTAAATACTTTTGCAAAGGAAAACACTTTTGAAGCCAGAACTTTTAAATGTTTTCTATAAGGTAAAGCTAGGAGAGATTGCGCACATAGTGGATCGGTAAGAAGGAGTACAGTGAGAGCTATGAAACTCCAGGTAGTTCTTCAATATCGATAGCGGAGTGCCTACTTAAATGTGCATGTTCATTGCTTGAACAGTCTAAGACTAAACGTGGTTATTTTGCCTCGTTTTTAAAAACGTTTGCTTAAATTTTCAAAACCCTTTCTAAGAATTTTTATAGAATAGTAGCATTACAAAATACTTTTTAATTAAACGATTTCCCATTAACTCGTTTGTGAATTTTACTTGTGGCAGGTGGTTTCATGAAAGTTCCATCCTTTATAACAACGAGTACAACGATTTTAGACAACGACAGATTAGGTCAACAAACAAGATACCATTCAAATTGAAAAGGAACTTTATTAATTATAAGTTAAATATATTATCTAGTAACTAAATGTTACTTTTTATTATCTAGTCTTGTTTTTTTAACTGCTTCTTTAATTTATGTTCTTTAAATAAATTATTTTAACTCTTTTCCTTTTTTTTAATTATTAAATTGAAATACCTACATGTAATACAAAAATATTTGTTTACAAAAACCTTATACCAATGTCATTCAAGTGTAATTATCATTGTTAACAATTTAATTGTAGTTAAAATCCTACCCTATAAGGAGAGATTGCGTATAATAGCAATTGCATTTATTTTATTACAGCTGTTGCTTTAAATCATAGTATAACAACAAAATATTAATGGAAATGCGTAGAAGAAAGATCACTTCAAAGCTATGCACCAACAGTTTAGCAAACAGTTAAAATTCAGATTTTTTACAACGTTTGTTGAATTGTACGCAAACTGTCTTAGCTTTACCTTACTTTTATAATTTCGTAACTCTGGGGAAAAAGAATTAAAAATCTTTTAATAGTTTAAAACATTTCTGGTTTTAAAACATTTTCTTAAAAAAAAAAAAAAAAATGTAATGTTCGGAAAATGTACTTTTTCCATTTTTTCAGGCTATGATGAGAGCATGATCAAGCCAAAAGTTGGCCCAAGGCCCAATTCATATTTGAGCCCCGCATATCTGCCATTTTCCCCATAGATTTACTACTGTGAATAAAATCCTTAGTTTTTCCCACAATTTCATCAAAAAATGTTCATTTAAGTGCAATATTCCTTTGTAAAACTTTTCCTTTCACTTTTAAATGTAAAACTTCTCTTGAAGTGTTGTTTTCAAAAACATTTTTATATACAATTATTATTATTTTTTTGTAATATTTCAGTGAAATTTTGGTCCCCCGTATCAAGGGTCCCTAGACAACGGCTACAGATGTGGTGTAGGTAAATACCCAGTGGACAGAGAAAATGTTTTTGGGTATTTATTCAGGTATTTACCCGAGATCTTGGTAAGTACCCAAAAACTGGGTATTTTTAAAAAGTACTCGTGAATGGTAGAAGCAAGAGATGGCAGCACATGCTCATGGTGTTTGACATTTTAAATTTTTTGGATAAGTGCCGTCTCAAAAACAAAAAAACATTGAGTCACTTTTGAGAAAAAGTGTGTTTAAAAAAATAAACATATATATATTAATAAATAAAAAAGTCAGTGTCGTGTAATTATTCAGAGAAGAATATATTAAATAAAAAGTAAACTTTAAATTTAAGTTATTTTAGTTCGTAACGACTGTGGGTAAATTATGTACACGTAAGCGTTTTAGTCTAAAGACTCAAATTTAATATTGATTTTACATTTGATAAGTAAATAGAAATTAAATATATATATATTTTAATTTACCACTGACTATGAAAGATGCATGCTTGCCAACCATCTCATTAATAACCGTACAAATGTTAACGCCCCTTTTCTCACAACACTTTATTTTAAGAGTATTCGCTCCAAATGTTGTTGAGATTAAATGAGTATAAAATTACTCTAAAAATTGACTGGTGCGAAAAAAAAGGCGGGTACTAAAAATTGTACGGTTCATAATGAGATGGTTGGCAAGTATGAAAATGAGATAATGCGTCGAAAAACTATGCATATTTTTCTAAAATAAATAAATGAATAAAAATAAGAGATTAAATATCTAGTTTCAGCAAAATCTTTTAAAATATATATCATGAAAACTGTTATAACTGCCACAGGTTTAATGACATCATTACCTGATGTTATATATATATATATGTATATATTATTTACATATTAAGTAAAGTATATTTGTATAAAAAAGACGTCAACATAGCTGCCAATATTTTAATTTATTCCGGAGTACTTTTAGCCCCGCCTTTAATTCGCGCCACTTTATTTATTGAAAAATTTTCTCCAATATATAACTTCAATAAAATACGATAAAATTACTTTTAAAAAATAAGTGGTACGAAATAAAGGCGGGGCTAAAAAGACTCCGGAATAAATAAAAATATTGGCAGCCATGCGTCAAAGGCATCACTAAAAATTATACAAAAATTACACTTTTTCACATGAAGTGCTATTTTTACAAACGTTTTTCGATACTTTTATTAGTTGTTTTCGTATTTATTAATATATATTTTTTCTTTTTGTTAAAGACGCCCATTTATCGTAAACTCTTACACCTATTTATTATTTTCTATTTAAAACTATATATGTATATATATATATGTGTGTGTGTGTGTGTGTGTGTGTACTATTTTTTTCTTAGGTTAAAAATATATACACATTTCTGTGTCATTATCTGCAGTAAATATTTATAAGATAATTGTTAGGTTAAATGCAACAGCTTTCATGACCTCTAGAGAATTCTTTCTTCGAATAACTGAAAGTGACATTAACAATGTCATGATGGTTAAAGCGGCAGTTACTTAATTTATTCTCATTAATTTAAAAGGAAAAAATATATATAAGCAGACATTTTGTGGTTTCAGAAATTTTTCTGCCATAAACAATCAGATCTCTCATTAGTTTTGTCAAGTTTTGTTTAAGCTTTTAAGAAATACTGACATTTAAATTTTCTAACTTAAATAAAATAAACGAAACGTGTATGATTTAAAAATATACAAATTTATTTAACAAAATATGTGGTTTAAGGAAATTTTTAAAATAAGTAGAATCGTAAATCATTTTATCTGACAATCATTAATCAAGAACTCACTTGTCAATCGTTTCAAAATTTTCCAAACATTTGCCGCGGATCAGCGGCAGAGCGGTTTTGCGCTCGAAGCTGGTAGACGTGAGATGCTGGGTTAGGTCACAGGTTGTGCTCGTCGTCCTAGCCGATCGGAATTTTCCGTAGTTTCCCCCAAAACTTACGTAAATACGTGCTAGAAACCCTTAGAAATACCCCAGCGGAGGGCACTCTTTCTCAGGCTTAAGATCCTAGCGCAGTCAACTGCCATTAATTCCACATAACAACAACTCCAAACAATTATCTCCCTTATACATCCGAAAATAAATAAATAAACAAATAAAAAATAAAGTTATTCCATATATTTAAAATGTAGTAAGTAATTTCTTTTGGAAAATATCGGTAAAAAAATTTCCAAAACAATCTTAAGAGTTGGTAGTTACAGCTGAAAACGTTGTAATTGCAATGCAATATAATTTTTTCTAATGAATTAAAATTTGAGATAAAATATTTTCTTAAGTGCACGTTTAATTTTTTTATTACATGTAACAAAACATTTATATTTCTGTATTCAAGTAAATAATTATGGGATAATTATTGGCTTAAAGGCCTAGCATTTCTTATACTCGTTAGAGTACTATTTCTTCCAGCAAGATATCATAATTGAACTGATTTCGACGATGCCGTAGATAATTAATCCTGCAATTATTTAAATAACTTTCACAGTTCTAAAAGAAGAAATTATTAACTAGTCGTTCTGCCTTTATTTATTTATTTATTTTTTGTTGTTGTTTAGAAGATGTTCTATTATAAATAATTAGTTTCGTTATTAAATAAGTTAGAATTTGTTCGGTCTACGGATAATTAAATTTTCAAATTTAAATGAAATAATATAGTGTTCCTTAATTTATAAGTTAAATTAAATTAAATTAAATTTCTGTTTTCATAAATTTCTGCTGAAATTAAATGGGTATCATAAATAGACCTGCTAACTATGCTAGTTTATCCGTAATGTTATTAGGCCCCACCTTTTTTTCACACCAGAATAATTGTAGAGCACTCTACAACTATTCTGGTGTGAAAAAAAGCGGGGCCTAATACCATTACGGATAAACTAGCATAGTTAGCAGGTCTACATAAAAATTATCTTTTCTGTTAGCGAATTTATCAGAACCTTGTTATTTGAAAGCAATTAGATTATTAGTATATTACAGTTGACAGGCGTTTTAAGCTGGAGATGCTTTACAATTTTCTTTAATTTCTAATTCGAATAATAATAATAATAATAATAATAATAATAATGAAATAGTTAGAACGTACACTACATTTTCGTTTTACTATTAGATGTTTTTCAATTTCCTGTACGTTCGGATTAATTCCCTTATTATTTGAAAGTATGAAACTAACTATCCAGAAAAAACACATATATTTATTATATATTGCATTTGTTATTTTTTCAACATAAAAGATTATGTACACGCGAGGTACGGAATAAATTTTAAAGTAACTATTAATGGAAACCCAGTTGGACATTATCTAAACAATTCAAGTTGGGGAAAACGAAAAAAAAAAAGGTAAGTATATTTATTCAATGTCCACTATTTTACACTATTTACGCGTTCAACAGTTAAGCAATTAAGATTAAAGTTAATAAGCAAATTTATTCTTTATAGCAGGGCCGGCCAACCCGCGGGCCGCATGTGGCCCGCCGTGTGAAATTCTGCGGTTCGCGAAAGAATTCAGGAAATTTCTAATTTGACATCTTCGGTTACAACATCTAAAATTAATAAATTGTTCTGACTTAAAAATACCGATTAAGGTAGCTGAAGAAACAAATATCGCGCTCACTGATGTAAATAAACTGTTATCATATCAATAACTGATTTTTGCTATTATACTTATGAATGTATAATTGTAAGTTTTTGACTGTTTTATAGTTATTTTATGAATAAAAATATATTTAATATACATATTTTCTGTTTTAAATCCTCACGAACCGACCGGAAAAAGAATTAATATATGTATATAATTCATCACAGTGCCAACCAAATCCGGCAAATTGTTAGTACCGCTCATTTTTCTACACCACTTAATTTTTAAAGCAATTCTCTTCAAATATATTTACGGTGAATTACGAAGAAAAAAACTCTGAGAAATGACTGGTGTAGAAAAAGAGGCGGTAATGACAATTTGCCGGATTAGGTTGGCAGCTCTGTGTTCATGTTCATGCATTTATACAATGTAGCCCGCCTGTGTAAATTGCAGCCTATGCGGCGTACCAAAAGTTTTGAGTTGGACAGACCTACTTTACAGGATACTAGCAGGCTATGCTCGCTTCGCTGGTCACTAAATTTAGATGAATTTTCAAAAGAACTGAATCACTATTTATTTTTTATATCACATTTTGGGCTTTGTAACATAATTAAAAATTCCTTTTAAGATAAAAAAGTCAAAATAACACGTTATATAATTAAATAAAATAATATATTTCTTCCATTTCGCACTCGTTTTGCAACAATGCTCTATGGTCTTATGTGAATGATTCTCAAGAATGAATCAACGATTGTTTAAAAATTTAATGGATTATGTATGGGAAATAAGTACGCTGTAATTTAAAAATTGCAGCTCATAGAGCTTCAAAACTGATAATTTTAGAAACGTTATTCATTATTCTTTAATATTAGACAGTTTTTTGTTTAATATTAGACTCATTTTTACTTTCCGAACACTATAGTGAGGAAAGTATTGTAATCATGTCAAAAATCCGAATTCGAGATTTTGATGTTTCTATACGTTTTGAGGTCCCCTGAGTCCGTTTTCACTATTTTTACGATGATGTATGTATGTGTGTGTGTATGTGTGTATGTGTGTATGTCTGTGAGTGAACACGCTAGCATCTAAACGCTTTGTTCGATTAACCTGAAAGTTGGTGCGCATATTGTAAGTCACCATAGTACGAACCCTATAGATTTTGGTGAATCTAGCACTTATAGTTTTTTTACAGGGACACAAAGAAAAATTCTTTATCATTATGGCCTATGGGAGAAAAATCTTAAAAGTGCGATAGCATCTAAACGTCTTATTCAATTGAGCAAAAAATTTATACACATATTATAGGTCACAAATACTCAATCTGTATAGATTTTGGAGAATCTAGCACTTATAGTTTTTTTACAGGGACACAAAGAAAAATTCTTTATCATTATGCCTATGGGGCCAAATTTTTAAAAGTGTGATAGCGTCTAAACGCCTTATTAATCTGAGCAAAAAATTTGTACACATGTTATATATCACAGTTGAACTAACTGTATGGATTTTGGTGAATCTAGCACTTACAGTTTTTTTACAGGGACACAAAGAAAAATTCTTTATCATTATGGCCTATGGGACTAAATTTTTAAAAGTACGATAGCATCTAAACGCCTTATTCAATTGAGCTGAAAATTTATATGAGTATTATAAATCACTGTTGCACTAACTATAAGCATTTTGGTGAATCTAGCATTTATAGGTTTTTACAGGGACACAACGAAAAATTATTTATCATTATGATCTATGGGCTCAAAGTTCAGTAGCGTTAAATAAAACATCGTGTAATAGATGGAGAAAAATACTCAAACACTCTATTATTGTTTTCTCTCTTTTGTTTGTTTAACAACTCCTCTTTCTTTACTTTATCTACAAAACTGTTAATTACTCAATGTTCGGAAAGTCGAGTGAAGTCACTCCAGATTTTTTTAAGATAAAAGCAGTAGAATGATATCGCGTTGTGAAGCTTTGAAACGTAATATCTTTAAATCTAATAACTTATTGTCTACAGTGTCCGCACAAAAAATGATCAGTTTTTAGAGCTCTTTTGAAAAAGTATAACATCTATGCAGTATCTTAAAAAAAAATTCATTAGTTTTTACTAAAATAAATGGCCGACTTTCATCACCAAAAAAGTTAAATCTAGACAAATCAAAAATATTAGTGTTCCGCCCAGATGTATTTCGCCGACAAACTCTTTGCTTTATTTATATAGACTATCATAGTAAACGAAATTTAACAGAATCAGTAAACCCAAACTGAATAATATTTGTCAACTCTGTTCTGTTACTGCTTACCCACTTTGGCACCGTACGTTTCTTAGTGTATTATTGCAATAAAGAATCCAATTTGTATAACAGTACGAATTTTAATAAATTTAATGAATAAATAAATAAGCCTATTTAAAAATTGTTGAAAAAAAAAAAATACTTTTATTTGTATGTGTGGTAGTGGTAGTTAAAGGTTAAAGGTCAATTCCCTACAGGAGAGTCCCAGGTCTAGGTGGATCGCCCTTTGTAGGGATATTTATAACTAGCTCCTAGCTCGTATTCATGCGAGTTTCGATTTGGAAAAAACCAAAGAAAATTCCCACAAGCGGGATCTGGATACAAACCCGGCACTTTCCACCTACCAGCTTTGAGAGCAGATATATATATATATATATATATATATATACATACATACATATATAAATTAAATAACTGTAAGTATTAAAATAACATTAAAATCAGAACGATAATTAGCCCAAAAAGCATTGAGTCTATCATCAGGGAGACCCCTTCAAATGCAGGGAGGAGAAAAAACTGTAAAATATTTCAAGAGGTACTAGCTGAAGCTAAACGTATCTTGGTCCCTTGCATCCTATAAAAAGAAAAATTTCTTATCTACTGCAGCATGAAATAACGAATGAAGAATTCATGAAATACAAAGGAAAAATAAGCAAAATTACACATCAATATATACAGATACAAGTGTAAAAACTATAAAAAAGATTGTAAAAATCACTTAACAAAAACGAAAAAAATTAAACGATAAATAAACAACAACACATCTAAAATAAAAAATATTTACGTAATATTAAACTGTTACGGATAGCAATGGAAATGTAAAAAGGATAACCATTCGATCACGCGGTTTCGGATAAATTGTGTAATGCCACTTCTAGACTATCAATTGTTCTGGTAATTTTGTTTATTTTTCCTTTATATTTTATAAATTCTTCATTTGTAATTTCGTGCTACAGTAGATAAGGATTTTTTTTTCTCTTGGTAAGATATAGGGAACCAAGATACTTTTAGTATTTGCTAGTATCTCTTGAAATATCTTACTGTTCTTTCTCCACCCGAGGGGGTCTCCCGGATTATAGCCTTGATGCTTTTTAGGTTAATTACCTTTCTGATTTTATTGTTATCTTTTTGTTTATATTTATTCAGTTTTTATTTAGGTTTACATACTTTATAATTGCTACATTTTATTGAGCATTTAATGTGTAAATTGTGTTTTAATATTGCTTGTATCATTAATTTCGTTTATTATTATTATTATTATTCTCTTTAATTATATATATATATATATATATATATATATATAGGTAGATAGATACAAATATAGTAGTAACGAATAAAATAGCAGATCAAATTTCAAGTATAAATCAACAAGACTGTTATTATAATTTTGTTTCTTTATTTAGATTTAATATATATATATAACTTAATATTTGGTTTGCACATTCGTTGGATTCACTCTTTCTTCTTCCCCGTGTTATCTTATTGGATTTCTTTGGTTCGTATTAAAAGGATATTTCATTAAAAAAGAAGTTTTTCGAATTCTGTTTTTTTAATTACACTGCCATAGCTGCCAAGTTTTCTTAATTTATTCCGGAATGTTGTTAGTTCCGCCCCTTTTTCACACCGTAATAGTTTTAGAGTAATTTTCTTCATATTTAATCGTAATTATGCATTGAAGAAAATTTTTCTACAAATATTACGGTGTGGAAAAAAGGGCGGGGCATTCATTCCGGAATAAGTTCAAAAAAGGTTTAGGGAGCAATTAAAAAAAATGGTGAAAAATAAATAAATAAATTTAAATGCTTTATTTTATAATGTAAAATCAGAACTCTAATTTTTAATCTTCAAAAGAAATATTTAAACTTATTTATTTATTTATTTATTTATAATTACTCTGTAAGCTAAAATGCGACATGCTCAAAGAATAATAACAGAATTCGAAAAACTTCCTTTTTGAATGAGGTATCCTTTTAATATAAAGCATATAAAAAAAAAGGTCGTAGGATAACATGTGAAGGGAGTATAGGAGAATTTCACTGATGTGCACCCCTTAAGATTTACGCTTTTCGTATTCTAAAAAAATAAACGATTTCTTGGAAAAAGATGCCATATTTAAATGTGACAGTTTCAGTTATCAGATTATTAATGCCGCAGTTTGTTAATTTACTTTCATTATTCTAAAAATAATAATAATAATAATAAATAAATACTTAACACTTTCTCGACCACTGACGTAGATTCACGTCATTTGAAAATCTGTAACTCCGCCAGTAGGCGTTTCTATCGGAATTTGTGTGTTATTTATTTATTATGAATACACCCTTTATTCATATTTTTTACAATCAAATATACTGTGGATACAAATACTTTGATTAGAAAGAATATAATTATCATGTATATCCATTTGTAATATAAATATGAATACAGAAAATATTGTTCTGAAATATTATAACTCGGAAGAATAACGCCCACAGGCGGACTTTACTGTAAAAAAAAAAAAAAAAAGCACGCGGGACCGCATGTTTTTATCTTTTTGAAAGGTCCGCCTGTGGGCGTTGTTTTCAAAAGATTTATTTTCGAAAGGCCGTTATTTTCAGAATTTTTTTTTCTGTATTCACATTTATATTACAAATGGATAAACTTTATAATTATATTCTTTCTCATAGTTCTTACAGTCCTTGAAATTTCTTAATTTTCTGCACCAGTATTATAATTCAGCAAATTTTCATATTAAAAAAGGCCTTAAAACTTAAAAGGAAATATATTGTATAAAAATATTGGTGGGAGAGTACTTGAAAAAAGGCGTGGCCGTGCGAACCAAGTTTCTATTCAAAGTGTTTGTATCCATAGTATATTTGATGTACAAATATGTATATTATATTCTTAAGAAATAAATAGCATGCAAATTACGAAAGAAACGTCCACTGGTGGAGTTACAAATTTTCAAATAATGTGAATCTACGTCAGCGGTCGCGAAAGTGTTAAGCAGAAATTCTACGTTTTTGGAATTTTTCATTTTATAATAAATTAATTCTCTTGTCAATCAAATGGAGATTTGTAAAAGCTTTTGTGGAATAGGACTAGCTAAAATTTTTGAATTCTAATAAAATAAGTGATGCTTTAAGATTTAAAATATTAATTAAATTAAAATTAACTTTTGATTCCAGTAAATCTTGAAAAGTAACTATCAGAGGGTTTATAAGACACTTGTTATTCGAAAACAATGCAATGTAATGTTTCTTGTTACAAAAAATAAAAAATGCATGTTGATTGTAAGTAAAATAATTATAGATAGTTCTTTCTCTTTCTACATTTATAGTAAATAATTACAAGATAATTATTGTCCTAAACCGAAATTTTCCCTGCTCTCTAGAGACTGATTTCTTCGAAAAAGACTTCCTAATTGAAAGTAGCAGTAACAATGCCGAGAGGGTTAATGTCGCAATCAGTTAATTAACTCTCCTTCATCTAAAAGGAGAAAGTATTAAGCAGACATTCTGCTACAAATCTATATATATATTTATATTATATTATATTATATTATTATAAAAAATATTAACCATACATTCTGAGCATTTAGAAATTATTCTATTATAAACAATCAAGTTGAGATTTCTATAGGTCTTTAAGAAACATAAATAATTAGACTTTCTAACACAGTCCAGAGTTGCAAACTTTTAAAATTTATTCCGGAACATTATTAGCCCCGCCTTTTTTTCATACCGAAAATTTTGAAAAATGATTTTCTTCTTATTTAATCGTAGTCACATACTAAACAGAAATATTCTACAAAATTTCTGGTGCGAAAAGAAGGCGAGGCTAAAAATGCTCCGGAATAAATTATAAAAGCTGGTAACTATGCACAGTCTAATCATAAATCTAATTTCAAATTATATTATTTAAAAATTTTACATACGGTGATTAAACGAAAACAAATATTGTTTATGAAAGTACTAGCGGACTTCGCTTGCTTCGCTGGTTACTGTGTTTCAAAAAATCTATATATATTATATATAGAAGAGTAAACTTATTGACTGACTTACTGACTAGATCACTGACTCAACACAGTCGTGGCGATTCTATGGGAGAAGGAATCACAAAGTTTGGTTTGCAAGTTGCTTTTAGGACCCTGACCCCCCAGTAAGACGGGATTTTGCGAAATTCTCTATCCTTGCCCTACTGGGGGCAGGCGGCAAAAACACGTTTGAAAGCATAACTCAGTTCCAAATTACTTCATGGTGAAGAAATTGCACATGAGGAACCTATAGACTTAAATACAAAAAAAAAAAAAAAAAAAAGAGAAAAAGAATTTTGTGATTTTCGAATTTCTTATTTTAAATGAGGGAAGGGGGGGATGACTTTTCAAAATTCAGATTTTTGAGAAATCGAAATTTTTTTTCTTATTTTAATAAGAACTTTAATTGTTTTTTGAATGTAGCATACCTGCCAATCATTACATTAATATCGGAAGGCTTTTAGTACCCACTTTTTTTTTCCACACCAGTCTTATTTTAGAGTAATTTCTTACTCATTTAATCGTAACTACATTTGAAGATAATTACTCTAAAAATAAAATGATGTGAAAAAAGGGGCGTGTACTAAAAATCTTCTGATTCCTAACTAAGATGTTGGCAGGTATGATTTAACTACTAAACAAACAGGGGGCTAAATATAACGGCATACCACTTTACACAGAAATGCATGTCAAATAAAATTGCTTCAAAAATAAATTTGAACTGTTGCTAACTTTCCTCAGAAACGTTTAAACTGAGGTTTGATGGGGCAGCAGTCAGAGTTTGATGGGGTAACAAATAAAACATTTTCTGACACTATTTTGAGTTGTTCTTTAGAGTACACTAGAAATATACAAATAGAGTACGTCTTATCTTGCATGCTAATCTGTAATAACGTAGGGTAAGAAAAAGTAATATTAGTGCTACTCTAGATTATTTGTACGACAGGGCTGTCGCTTTCAGTCTGACATTTTGCTTTGTCATAAATTTCTCTTGAAAATTACAGGATGTCAGGGGCGAAGCGTGGTTCAGAAATTCTTGTAAGTGCTTAAGAGACACGTTTCCAAAAGCAGAAGGAGAATCAATTCAACTTGTCGCCATTTCGAGATTGAATCTCATAGACGAGAAACCGAAAATACTATTTTATTTTTCCTATCTAAAATAATGAAATTATTGTTTTAAAACTTAAATAAGGTAAGCGACGCATGGACGCTTCGTCACTGCAGGATGTTTTCCCTTTGGCAACAAGTTAAAAAAAATGTTAAATTAAAATTGAGATAAAACTTGCAAATGAATGTAGTGATCGCTGTTAAGAAACTCAACTTCATATTTTAAAATAGAAAATCAAACCAGATGTTTCATTTATTTATTACAATTTTTGCATTTTTAAACCAATTAAAAAGTATTTTACCCTTTTTCACCCTCTCGCACCACGTCAAAAATTTATTTTTAAATAAAATTGAGAAAATTGCGTGAAATAAATTTTAAGAATTGAACATAGTAACCGTCGCTTAGAAACGCAACACAGTTACCTCATACCTTTCAATGGAAGAATAGACTAAAATATGTCTATTGTACTAAATTAATTTCCGTTTTGCACAGAATTTTACATCTATTATTTAGAAAACAAAAAAACTTCGCTTCGGTTTCTTTCCTTTTTCTTCTTATTTATTTATTTTTGTTTTACTTTAGATAAAAGAAGAAAGTATACACTGTAAAAAAAAAAAAAAAAAAAAAAAAAAAGGAAAAAAAACAGAAACCTGATAAAAAAGGGAAATAAAAAGAAAATAATAAAATAAAATAAAATTACAAGCCAATCTGACATAACTTTTTTTTTTTTTTTTTGTAATCAGAGGAAACTTGTAAACGCTGATATAGATTTCATCTGCTGGTTGTATATTTTTTTTTCGTTTTGCGTGAAAAAAATTAATATCATAGCAGGATTAAGAATTGCTATGTAGCAGAACATTTGTCCTAACGTAGTTGAGAGGTGGATTTGCCAGTGAAATTATGGGGGATTTGCCACAGAAATTCTGTATTACATCTCTTATACTTTTTAAATATATTATTAATGTTATTTATTTATTAAACACTATATATTTTCGTTTTTATGCGTTAAATTAATTCTTTTTCATTCTCCAAATCAAATTCATGTCCATAAAATTACCGAATAGTGATAAACATTGGGAGAGGGGGGGGGGGGGTATCCCGAGAAAACGGTAAGTGACTGGACAAAATGGGAGTCATGTTCGGATTCAAGAGGCCATTTTATATAAGAATCAGCAAAAAAATTATCAGGGTACGTTTTTTTTTTTTTTTTTTTTTTTTTTTTTTTTTAAATGCAACGCAGTGTAATTAGCTGCGGTCTTCTCTTTTAGCTTCTTCTTTATCAAGAGTATGGAGTGCCAACCTGCGCCCATATTCTGTGGTTCCACATCGTTACAACCTGTTTCGTCAGCTAAGATTTCCACAGTTTCTCGACTTAGTGTATAATTAGGATTTTCGCAGTTGGCAAGTTTTTTAATATTTTTTAAATCGACGTTAATTTGGTGGTTGTTATTAAAAATCGGTGGTTATTTTGTCAAACTTTATGCCGTTTCTGTGTGGTTTTTGTATACTTCAGTTAAAGTAGAGGCTATTTTGTCAGATTAAATGTCATTTCTCTGAAATTTTATCTAATGCGAGAATTTTTACGGTAAACAATACAGGAAAAATGTGTTATGCACGAATATATTCTATATAAAGAGAAGTTTTTTATCAACGTATGTTTTCATAGCATATGGATATTTTGTGGCAAATTTGCTGCCAGAAATTTTTTTTAGATACATTAGTAAAATTTTTTTTTTTAATACTATAGATGATCATTCCATATTATGACTTCTAGTATTATTATATATTTTTAGTGAAAGTAAACGTTATTATTATTATTATTTTAATTAGAGGGATAAGTATTTGAAATAAAGTTGCTTGTTTAAAAAATTGCTAAAATTAAACATAAAATATAAGTCGTCATAAAGCTAAAATCTTAAAAATATTATTGACCTGTAAAGTTTCATAAACTATTAAAAATTGTTTTCTAACTTAAAACTAACATAGGATAGATAAACATAGTTAATTATCAACAATTTCTGAATATTTGCTTTTTTTTTTTTTTTTACATAGACACAGGAAGAGGAGAAGCTTTAAATTGTAACAGAAGCAGAATTCCTCTATTTTAGGACATTAAATGCACTCATACTCTAATTTCCCTTATCATTTAAAATAAATGTCCCCTTCTTGCAATTCCCTAGAAATGCTTTAGTGCTAGTTTAAAAAAAAAAAAAAAAAAAAAGTAAAATGTAAAATCTTTTTGAAAGAATGAAAACATGGAAAAGAAATTTCTTGCCACTGTGATCTGAGACTAAAACTCTATATCGTCACAAAAAAGAAAGATATTTTAAGCTCAAAGTGTTATTTGAAACAAAATCGTTTTCTAAATTTCTTTTACTTTGGGTAGATCAAAACAAGGTTTAATATAAAAATTGAAAAATAAAGAAATAATAAAAAAATATACATATTGCAAGAAAACAAAATATTTAGAGTGTTCAATTTGGTTTTTCTCTGAATTTATAGTTAAAATCGCTCTTAAAGCAATCCTGGAAGAATTTAAATTATTTTAAGCAAAAGTGATTTTCTAAAAAGTTATTTAATATTTTTTGTTATAAATTATTTAGATATGTTTTCGACGCTTTCATATTTAGTACTGCACGTATTAAAAAAGATCACATACGGATGAAGTGATTGAAAAGTAAACAAGTTATTATATGTTATTATTTTAAAATTCCTTTTGAAAAACAATAATATACAGTCGGTAACAAAGGTATCCAAACACTAGCAAAAATTCCTAAGTAAAAAAAGTAGAGTTAATACTGTTTTGTTAAATAAATCCTTGTCGAATCATGTTCTTAGACTGACTAAGAACAGGATTCGACAAGGATTTATTTAACAAAACTGTATTAAGTGTACTTTTCATATACATGAATTTTTGCTAGTGTCCGGATACTTTTGTTACCGACTGTACATATAAAATTGTTGAGAATTAATTATTATTTGTTATTTTTTTTTAATTAATTTTGAAAAATAATTTTGTCGATATTAAATATTTGAGAAGTTATTAATCTATTAATTGTTGTTATTCTACAAGTAAATTTAAAGATAATTATGTCAAAATTTTTTTACAATAACTTTTTAAGTAAGATTATAGCGTTATTAATTTTCACTTCTCTCTCCCCCCCCCCCCCTCCAAAAAAAAAATTACTCTAGAACTTTTACTAACACCACTATACCTGAGTAGAATTTTTAATCTGATTTAATTAGTGATAATTCTTACAGTAATTTATAAAAAACTTCTCTATGAAAATTTTGGCAGCCAAAAAGGCTATTGGGTAGATGTCCCCTCCCACTGTTTTTTTTTTTGCTATTTCTTCAGGTAAGCGGCAAACGCTGCTTGTCTTTAGAATCGTAATATACAGACCGACGTGATAGAAACAACTTGTCTTTCAGCTTTTTCCATCCGTCCACTGAAGCGACACAAAATTCCAATTAATAACAAACTGAACCTTATTTAGAGTGTGGGACGGGAAAAAAAAAAATAAAGAAAAGAAAAGTTGACTTATACTTTTTTTTTTTTTTTTTGTAATAACTTTAAATCTAATGATTGAAACAAATAAAGTTGCCATGCTTGCACAATACCAAACAGGTAACATGTTACCTAGCACACATTTGATTTAGAAATTCGCTTTATTACACTCTATGAAGCTCTTAATAAAAATCTACATAAAAGTTTCTTTTTAAACGTAATATAATAAGCATATACTTTGTATTCTATTGTGATTTATTATAGGAAATAAACAAAATATATTTTAACACTTTCGCGACCGCTGACGTAGATTCAACATTTGGAAATCTGTAACTCCGCCAGTGACCGTTTCTTTCGTAATTTGTATGTTACTTATTTCTTAAGTATGTACCCAGTATTCATATTTTTGCAATAAATTATTCTATGGATACAAATATATTGATTAAAAAGAATATAATTATAACGTATATCCATTTGCAATATAAATATCAGTACATAACTTTTTTTCTGAAATACGTTATCTTGGGAGAATAACGCCGACCTTACTGTAAAAAAAAAAAAAAAAAAAAAAAAAACATGCTGTCGCGAGAGTGTTAATATATGAAATAAAACTATTGATATGTTATATCTGAACAATTAATAAAAATATACACTTGTTTGTAAAAAATGCAACACCATGAAGGAATCCTCAGAATCAAATGAAATCTAATGCACAAACAACTTGTATTAGTACAAATAAATGATTAAATTTTCAAAGCAAAAAAACAATCAAGTGTCCTAAATCAGTATTTTGTGTGGCTACTATGCGCTGCAATAAGTGCTGCCTTACGGCGTGGTATAGAGTCAAACAGATTTTGAATGTATGCTTGGGGAAGAGCATTCCATATTTCCTGTAGGCGTACCCAAAGTTCATCTGTTGAAGCTGTAAGACGAGGATCATGAGCGAGATGCCGACCAATGAAATCCCACACATGTTCAATAGGTGACATATTTGGCAAATAAGCAGGCCACGAAAGAAGCTGTAGTTTTCTGCAGGAAAAAAGTCTTACACATTCCTTACCACATGTGGGCGGGCGTTATTCTGCTGAAAGATAGCTCCAGGAATGCCTTGAAGGAAATGAATGACTTCAGGCTCCAGCACTTCTCTGATGTACATGTCGCTGTTAAGATTACCCACAATTCGTAGCAGCTGAGATCGTCCATGAAACGCAATTGCACCCAAGACCATAACTTCGGGTGTTCCTTCATTATGGCTTTCGATAACGTACTCCAGAAGATAGCGTTCATTAGCATAGCGTTTAACAGGAATGTGGCCATCATGGTGCCACAAATTAAAGCGGGATTCGCGAGAAAACACCACTTGCTGACAATCTGCACGCCAGTCTCTATGTTCATGAGCCCAATGCAGCCGTAAGCGTCGATAGTTTTGCGTGAGGGGGATCCTGTATAAAGGAGTTCGTACACGCAGTCCACGGAGCAGCGACGTCGATGAATTGACGAAGCAGACAGTAATATACCTGCAGCAGTGGATCAATGTGCTACCAACTGTCTAGATGAAGCTGTACGCTTCATCAACACCCTGCGGACCAAGTGTCTATCATCGCGCACTGACGTCGTTTTTCGGCGTCCAATCCTGGATTTTCGAGTTGTCCGGTTCTCGTCTGTCCACCGCTTCCAAACTCGCATCACTGTGCTGCTGTTACGCTGCACACGAGCTGCTATTGCGCGATAGGAAAATCCTCTTTTACTTAGGCCGATGATCCTCCCAGTTCAAACTCCGTAAGTTGTTCAAATTTCACCTTTATTTGTCGACGAGGCGTAATTACGTTTGACCTCCCGTTTACCACAAGAGATAAACATAGACTATTTTAAACATGCTGCTACATCCCTTTATTTATACGGTTTCAGCAGCAGTCCAGAGGGAGCTGCTAAGCCCACGCATGCGCGGGAGGCTCTGAAATTTTATTCATTTGCATTACACAGTATAATTTGCATTTCCTGAAAATTTCAGCTCAATCGCGTTATTCTTTCATGCTGCTGCATTTTTTACAAACAGGAGTTTATGTTTTCTGCATTGGGTAATTCCACCTTTATACAGAATTACTGCATTAATGCGGAATGGTACAGCATTATGCAGTTTTTTAACACAAAGCTCAAACATTTCACCGCGGCAGATATAAATAATTTTTTGTCGTTCTTACAAACTTAAAGGCTATATATTTCCAATTCCCTCCTCCTCTCCATCTTTTATAATCTAACATTTTCGAGCGGATTTTTACAGGTCTGATAAAGAATAAATTCTCCGATTTTCTTTGTGGGATTTAACTTAAAGTGAAAAAAAAAAGTTATGATTACATACAGAATTATAGGTGTGCATGGGAATGGATAGGTAAAACGTTTGAATCAAATAAACGTACTACAGACGCCATGTAGCAATGTGTATTATCATCTGATTGGGGAAAAGTCTGATATACCTCCAAAATAGTTGGTAAGGCAGTTTATAATGGCTGGCCACCTTTTATTTCGAGTTAATTGATCCCTTTAGCATGAAAATTTATCAGACTCATTGAAAAGTTATACACTTCCGTACCGTAATGTACGGAAAATGTGTCATTGTTTCAAGAGAGTAATTTTCAATAAATCGGTGACCTTTTCGTCTTTCTACTAACTTTTTTTCAAATTTTTGGTCAACTGAAGATTTTCTTCTTCTTAATTCTTTTCCTTAACAATGGTATTTTTTGCTGATTTTCTGGTTTTTTAAATTGCTTTGTTTAATTGTTGCTGTACTATTTTATGTTCCTAAACACTTTTTCAGAACCTTTTTTAAGTTCTGAATACGATATAAATTGATTTTTTAAACATTTGTTTCCCAACTTGAGGTCATCTCACTTGGATGAGCAGCGGGGTCGCCTAAATGAAATTTAAAAATTTAACTGCCAAAAAATTTTATCACGTGCTAAAAAAACATTTCAGCAATGATTCGTTAACATTTAATTATTTTTTCAACAAAACGTACCGAATAATAGTAAAATAATCAAACTAAATACAGTTGAAACTATTGTAGTAGTACTAAGATTTAATGTGCAGATGCTGCAGTATCAAGCTTTGATTTAATCTAGCACCAAAACTTTTAACAGTACTTTTTTTAATATTTGCATTTCATTTTATTATTATTATTATTATTATTATTTACTTTTAAATACAAAAGTTTGAAATTAATTATTATTAACCTTTTTCATTCATATCATTTTCGAATAAGACACATTGGATTATTTAAAAATATTTTAGAATACGAAAGGAAGGGGAAAAAAATGTAGTACAGATATTTTATTTTTCCATCAAACTAACGGTTATTTCGTTATTTGAAACAATTCACTTTTCCTAGATTTATTAAGTTATCCTATTGGATCTCTTCTGCAAAAAAATTTTAGAATTTTTTGTTTTTTCAAAAACTTTATTTCAAATTATCACAATACAAAAGTTCTTTTTCGAAACAAAGCAAAAGCAAAATTGAATATTTCCCCAGAGAAAATTTGTTTAAAAGAAATCAGTGACTGAAAATCATTGTTGTTATTATTCTTAAAAATATTTTTTAACATTTTATTTTATTTGAAGCAAAGTCAGTTATTTAAATTTACTTAACTCCTGTGCAAATCTAATTATCTGCTATGGCACTCACACTTACTTCTTAGTTCCTCTTTTTTCATCAACAAACTGTAACTTCACGCAGAAATTCTAGCTGTGTGAGCTTCCCGTTAGAGTCTCTATGTGTCCGCCAAGCAGCTATGTATCCGCAAGTGCCATATTTAGTGTATTTGTAAAAAATGGCCCCCACCATTTCTTCCCTTTAATTTGTGGCCGATACTGACTCAAAAATCGATCAAGGAGATCAACGCCTCCCATGTTTGTTGGGGCTGCGGTAGCCCAGTTGGTAGAGCGCCGGCCTCGTAATTGGAAGATTGCGGGTTCGGTACTCGCGCCGGCCAAAGACCGCCGTGTACACTAGTGGTGGCTGGTGCACGTAAAATCTGTCGTGCCCGCAATGTCCTCCATGTTTCCACCTCTGGGGTCACCGAAGCTGGAGAGCCATCCTTTCCGTGGAGGATCAAAGTTGTGATGGTATGTCTCCAGACCACCTCTATGGGTGTGTCCCAGACCGTCGCCAATTGCCCATCTGCGCAGCACTAGTGCGAAGTAAAAAAACCCCAACCAACCCATGTTCGTTGTAGGAGGCAACAGCGTGCGGCTGTGTTATATAAATTTTCTTCTTTCCTACAGCACTCCATCGTTTTGTTGAACAGCTTTGTTCTTTGGTTCAAAATTTGAAGCTAAACAAACAACTTGATTGTCCTTCCATTTCACAATGCTACGGTTTTCGTGATGATGAAATCAAATGCTCCTCTGTCTTTTTTCTCAAATTCTTTAGAACTTACTATAGTACAATTTTGTAATACGTTGTCTCTGATAGTTCTAGTTGTACGGAAGTTTCTAGCCTTCATTTCTACCAGTAATTGCAGAGATATAAAATTTGTCTATATAAATTTCCTGTTTTGGAAAATATGAAATGCATCCAGTCAAACCAAATTTTTCTCTTCTTCCCAAAGGTAAATAATTGTTTGTCGTCTGCTCTTTACCAATGTATACTTATAAATTAAAAGGATATCCTTGTGAGGGTGCAAGAACAAAAATTTTACAACCAAATTTTATTGCTTTCGATCGCATATACATCATTACAGAATGATGACCTGTATAAGGTATCATTTCTTCATCGACGCACAAAAACTCTGAAAATTTCTCAAATTGATGAAGCTTTTTACAAAATATATCAATAAATGACTTATACAATTGTCAGATCAATTGTATCATTTTTGCAGAGATGAATGTTTTTTTTAATGTTCCGAAAACGTTGTCTACTCATAACTTTTTGAATAAAAGAAATGCTACAATCATCAGATTTAGACCAGTACAAATCTTCTTGAGGAAGTGAATGACATCCAGAATATAGTATTATCCCCAAAAACCTTTAAAGTTCCATTTCTGTCAACGTAAATCCGATGTTGTTCTTTTGATTTGCATAACGTTCTGTGTCTGCAATAATAAACAACATAATTTCGTCATCGAAAAATTTCCTAAGTATCTTGAACGGAGTCATCTTGCGCTAATTCTGGATATTCTTCTTCTAATGTAGATGAAATATTTTCCTATTTTATAGGTAATATATCTAAGGACTCTGACCAGTCAAATGTTTCTTTATTAACTGTCTTGATTTTTTCCGCATGTTTTTCAAAACAATTTTTTCTATTTTTTATATCATTATCTGATTCATCTGAGCTTTTATATGTAATAGCATGTCTACGTTTAGCTGTTTTCCTTCTTCTTTCTAAATGTACATTATAATTTTCTTCGTTTCTATATATTTCAATTTTACAGAAATCTCCACTTCACCAGATACATCCTGCAGAAAATCGCTGCATAAATTATTTTCTTCGGTGTCTTCTTCTGTGACTACATTGGGTTCTGGGGGCAAAGTTATGATTTCTGGATCATCACAAAATTCATCTGAATCTAATTGTTCGAAATAATCTAACGCTTGTTGTACAGATAGAAATTTCTTTGCTATTTTTTCTCAAATTCGAAATACACGCAAAGAAGCAAATAAACAAACTAGAAGAAACACATCCTTCTCTTTATAGGTATTTTTCTAAACTAATAATGGAATAGTGAAGACAAGGAAAAAAAAGCGCAGGTGTTCAGTTTTGCAAGTGACAGTGAGGGAGGGAAAGGGTGGGAAGAATCGAAAAAAATCTGATTGGTTAAAAAAACTAAAGAAGGCGCCAATGTTCCCCAAAACGGAACAAGCTGTTTATTCTTCCGTTGAGAACACTGTCGTCCAATTTTTACTTTTAATGAAAGTTGTATGATAGAATATAGACAGTTATAAGAAAATTTAAACCGATAAGGTATTTTTATTTTTCTGTTTTTAAAAAACATAACCGGAGATATTGAATATGAAAAGTAAAATTTCCCATTTTTTAAAATTCTATAAAAAATATAAATTTCGAGAAAAGCTTTATATAAAAATTACACAACTTGCCGCATTTATTCTAGATTCAAATATAATTGACCTTGTAATAATAAATTGAGCATTTAGTTCGAAAGGAAAAAAAAAAAATAATAATAAAAGTGAATGTTTCCAAAATCTGAATATTGGCGCCTAATGGGTTAAAGGAATATCTTAATTTATTTCTTCTCTTCTTCTTGGTAAATTCTAATGGCTTTTAATTGTAAAGGAGAAAACTAGCTTAGCCCCTGAAAGAGTTTACGTTGTAGCTGTTTTTCTTACATATTTAAATTATAGCCAAAAGTATTTGAGTAATAAAAAAAGGTACATTTTTGTTTTTACGCAAAAAAGAAAAAATCATTGGAACAACAAAAATTTTGTTAAATCAACCAAGTTTATGCATATGCAGGGTGATTCGCTACCGGTGCTATAAACTTACAAGATATGTAGGGGGCACAAAGACGATTCGGAATCACATTGCAATGCAGGGTTAAAAATGTAATCCTAAAAAGCTGATTTTTTAGCCCTTGTATAATTGTTTAAAGACACACCCGAGTAGTTCCAATTTTTGTTGAATTCAAGACACTTTTGTTAGAATAAGCATATGACTGATAGACAGTTTCATTCACCTGATATTTTTAAAGAAATTTTAAATAGTGTGATGCTGAATGGTGCTTTTTAGTTCTCTAAAGTATCAAGAAAATAAGACACAGGGGGTGTGGTCAAATCCCATAGATTTTACCATACTTGCCAACATCCTAATTAATATTCCGTAGTGTTGTTTATCCCACCCTTTTTTTCACACCAGTAAATATTTAGAGGATTATTCTCCAAATGCAATTACGATTAAATAAGAAGAAAAATAGTCTAAAAAGATACTGGTGTAAAAAAGAAGGCGGGGCTAACAATACTACGGAATATTAATTATCATGTTGGTAAGTATGGTACATGAGGGTTAAGGGGTTACGGGCTATCACAGAATACGTATCAACAGCCACTCACAGACGTGTTAGACTGAAAAATATGCACAACGTGATCGCGAAATGACATTTAAAGGCCAATAGCTTAAAATAAGTTATGAGTTTCCACATAACAAATTCCCTATCTCGTTAGGATTGCATTTCCTACCTATGTGGTTCCGAATCGTCTTTGTGCCCCCTACATCTCCTGCAAGTTTGTCGTACCGGTTATGAGTCACCCTGTATATATAGCCTCTACAAGAGTATTGTGATCAAAACCCAAATTATTTTGTTATTTTAAACAAACAATTTTCATGACGCAACCATTTTTTGTTTAAATCAACAAATTACTTGTTTGATTAAATCCAACAGTTTTGTTTATTTAGCTTGACACTCATTCATTGGTTACTTACAAAGAGATTACAGCTACTCTACTTTCAATGATGTTCTTTTGGTCAATTGAAGCAAATTAGTTTAGTTTATTGAGCAAAATTGTTGTTAAGATAACAAAATAAATCTGGAAATACATGCCAGCCAACATCCTAATTATTAATCGTAAGATTTTAGTACACGCATTTTTCTTCCCACACCACTTTATTTTTACAGTAATCATCTCCAAATGCAGTTACGATTAAATATGTATAAAATTATTCTAAAAAAAGTCTGGTGTGAAAAGAAAAAAGAAAAAAGTGGTGCTAAAAATTTTCCGATTATTATGAGATGGTTGGGAGGTATGGAAAACCGTCAACAAAATTAATTTCGTTGTCCAACAATTTTCGTTTTTTAATGTATCTCTTAGTTTTTATTTTCAATTTATTTTAATCTTGTCACCAATTTTTGCGTAATATCCATATACAGTGAGCTGGTACGGCCACGATTTTTTTTTTTTTTTTTTTAAGAACTTTCCTCCAGCTCGATGTTCCGGCCGTTTTCAGGACACTTTAAGAGATAAAATATTTCCGCCTTCTTTGCTGCCACTATTTTTTAACAATAACCGCTATCATATTAAATCAAGACACATTCTATAAAAAAGCGGTAAAATTTTCTGTATGAAAATAACGGTATCAAAAAAGGGCGATGCTCTTATTGCTGAAATTGTCCTAAAAAAAGTGTGAAAAGCTAGCGCTCTAATTTAATCAGTAAATTTCCTTTTAATTTTATAGACTTTTCTACAGCAAAAATTGTTATACAAAATTAGTGGTAAAGAAAATCCAAAAAATTCAAGCACCATACGAACGCTAATGTAACTAAACAAGAAAAAATAATATGATGACTTTCCAAAGGAAAAGAAAGGGAAAAAGAAAATCAAAATAAGAGTTAAAGAGAGAAATTCTTTTTTTAACAAAGAAGGGAAAAACTTATAAATACAAACTATTATTTGATACAAAATCGTTACTTCAATTTCTTTCTGCCCACAGGGAATCTAAATAACGTTTATTTTAAGCCTGGAAAACTCAACAAAAAATATTTACATAACATGATATTATTTGGAGAAGTAATTTGATTTTTATTCGAAACTATAGCAAAACTAATAAGAGTGTCTTTCACAAACAATTTTTGAAAATAAGGAAATAAAGTTATTGTTTAAGTAAAGATTCCTTTTTTTTTTTTTTTTTTTTTTTTTTTTTTTAATCATAAAATAAAGACTCTTTAATTTCTTATGCTTATTTATTTCCATGCTTATCTGTTTATTTGTATATTGAATAAAATTTAATAAATTTTTAATTTTTTCTTAATTAACCTTTTATATCCCAAATTACCTTATTTTTGGAAAAATAGTTTATTATATTTCTTTATGCATGAGATACATCTCATATTATATTTAGAAAACTGTTCAATTTATTTATTTATTTTATTTAATATTGGGATTTAAAAGTCTTGGCGGGACTTAAAAATCGCGATTTTTTTTTAATGAAGCTTTAGTCTCGGTGGGATACAAAGGATTAAATAAGGTGAAAATTTTTATACAAATAAATACCGATACCCAAAAACTGGAACACTTGGCAGATACGAACTGGTGAAAAACAAATGTTACAATTTCTATTTAAATGTCTAAAAAATAAATGCACAAGTAATAATAATTAACTTTCAAATGCGAGTAAAGATCATCACATATTATAAATTCTGTTTAAATCTGCTGAAACTCTACTCTACGTGAAATTACAATTATTTAATTTTGTTAAAAGTTTTATTTAGATAAAACTGCCACTTTACTCTTTGACGCATGGTGATATGCATTATATACTACAGGGTTGCCACAGGGGAATTTTTTTTTATATTGTTGTTGTTGTAGTTGTTGCTTATTCCCAAAGACTAGCAGGGCTATATCAGATACATTAAATTGTGCATACTAAAGAAATCGAGGACCAATAGAGGATTCTCAGTAAGATCTTGTTTAGAAAGCTCCAGATACGCGACAATATGATCAGGGGAAGCTTGCTCAATAGAACCTTTGGCACAGACGTCCACTGCCACCCTAATATGGAGGATTGTTAGCACCACCCCTTTTTCCACAGAAGATTTTTTTTTTAGAGTATTTTTCCTCTTAATTCATTGTAAATACATTTGAAGAGAATTACTCTAAAAATTAAGTGGTTTAGAAAAAGGGACGTCACTAACAATTCTCCGAATTATGTTGGCAGCTCTGAAAACGCTTGGAACCAACCAAAAATGTCAAAGAGGACCACTGAGAAAGCAAGTGAGGATGGTTTGATTTTGCCTGTTACAATCAAGTGCCAGAGAGTCACCCGGCCAGTTAGATACCAATGGTGCATTGGTTTAACACGGCAAGAGGATTTATTCACTATTTTTATTATTATTATTATTTTCGTACCACTATTTTCATAACAAACTAATTGGCTCAGTTCCCCATCATATATATGTTCTCATAAATTCTAGTGCGAGATATATTATAATCATGTTAAAAGAAATGAATTTGACCAAAGCTAGATACAGTGACAGAATGAAATCCCCGCCTAACAGGCTATCCACCGTTCACTTCAATATATTTATCTCATTTTAATCTATTAATTTATTTTATCAGGGTCGATTCCGTTGTTTAGTTTTCATGCTACTGTTTCCAATGCAATAATCCTCAAAATTCCTATTTATATGAAAAATTTACAATTTCGCTATGTTGATAAAATCGTAAATTACGAATAATTTACGAAATTTTCCTATTAGAATATTTGTATTCAATCATGTTCAAACAAATATCATAAATGTAATTTTGAAGTTGTCTAATGTATTTACGAACCTCAAAATGGAAGTTTATGCTCAATTTTGCCTTATTCTGATATGTTAAGTAAATCGTAAATTCCAAGTAACTTACGAATTTTTTTAATTGGAAAAATCATAGTCTATGATATTCATACCAGTATCCTAAATAATATTTCGAAAGTGGTTTGACATCTTTACGATGAAAATATCCCTCAAGATTGACGTTTATGTGAAATTTTGCTCTATTCTGCCATGTTAAGAAATTCGTAAATTTCCAATAACTTACGAAATTTTTATATTGAAAAATTTATAGTCATTAATATTCATGCCAGTGTCCTAAATAATATTTCAAAAGTAGTCTGACATCTTTACCATGAAAATATCGCTCAAAACTGACGTTTATGTGAAATTTTGCCCTATACTGTCATGTTAAGAAATTCGTAAATTTCCAATAACTTGCGAAATTTTCAAAGTAGCATATTTATAGTTACTGATGTTCATTCCGGCATCAAAACTGATATTTTAAAACTGGTCTGACATTTTTACAGTAAAACGTTTCTATTGAATGTACGTTTAAGTGAATTTTTGTCCTATTCTCCCATGTTAAGAAAATCGTAAATTTCTAATAACTTGCGAAATTTTTTAATTCGAATGTTTCAAATAAATAAGGTTCTTGCCAGTATCGAAAGTAATATTTTAAAACTGATCTGACCTCTCTGCGATTATTTTGTGACGAACGATACGTCGTCATATCTTAACTTTAAGTTGACTTAAGGTTGAATGCTGCAA
This sequence comes from Salticus scenicus, assembly GCA_963930645.1. NCBI lineage: Eukaryota > Metazoa > Arthropoda > Arachnida > Araneae > Salticidae > Salticus > Salticus scenicus. Next base: position 78,117,888 of record OZ005658.1, read on the forward strand.
ACTGAAATACTTATTTTATGAAGAAATGACAGAGTCCAAATATATAAAATAAATGAGCTTTAATTGAGCTTAAATAAGAATGAGGGCACTGGACTATAATGGCATTTAGTAACTTACGACTTAAAATGGGCAGTCCTCTTAAATTCTTTGACAGCAATAAATAACCACCGTTACTTTACTTTACTTAATTACTCGCAAATGACCTCAACTACTTTTAATTACTTTCATTAACTCCTAAGGCCAAGTAGTCTTTCGCATGTAGGAGGATTCCCTGACGCTACAATGCTACTGGACGCTACAATGCTACAATGCTACTCTCTTCTACTCTAAGCCGCTAACAACTAACTCCTTCAACTCTCATACTCTCCTTCCCACTAACTTTCTAACTACCATCCTCCAACTCACTCGCCTTCCAACTAACACTCCTTCCAGCTCTCTCTCCAACTAACTCCCAAAAGCAATCTTCCTTCTCCGTTTATACAGTTTCTTTCCAAAATATTTGCATATTACAATTTAGTTTGACATAAGAACTAACTCTACTAAACAACTGAATCCTAAAACTTTCGTATTCATGTGTTACTCTTAAAGTGTGAATTTTAATCGTAGCATTACGCTAATATACTACTACCTCACAGTTCCTCCCCAAAAGAAAAAATTTCACGGAAAAAATCCCCAACGGGTTTTTACCCGTGAAAATTTTAAAGTTAATTTAAAACAATGCTATGTTAATTGAAAAATAGCCGCAGTTACTTACTGCTAAAATTAAACAGTGTAAGACTTTAGAAAAAAAAAAAAAGAGGGGGAAACTTAAATTTAAACTAGACTGCCCAAGAATAACTATTTGCTTTAAATCTAATAGTGAAAAAATGAATTTTAAGAGTGCCGAGCTAAAAACTGCCCACTCAGGATAGATTTATGATAAAAATACTTTTTTTAAGCTCATCTGAGGTGCTTTACGGCAGAAACTCCATGCACTAAACTTAGTTAACTTATTGAAAGTCCAGCGTTATTACAGCGGGGCGTACATTCATCTTTCCTTAAAACAAATGGAAAGGAAAAAATTTTCATTAATTTAAAAAAATTTCAGTACAAAAAGGATCGCTTAAAAAAAAAATAAATGCGATCGTTATTCAATTTAAACGTGGTAACATCAAAAAATCTTTATTGACAAAAAACTTGAACTGTTGGTAGCCACTGCAGACCAGTCTAGGTCCAGTATCCTCGGCCAGGAAAAATACTTTAAAGTGCATCCGCAAAAAAAGAAAAAAATCCAGTTGTCCACTATCTGCTTGAATCTTGAAAGAAATCCGCTGTTGGCACGCTCCCAAAAAAACATCTGCGACTTTCAGCAAAGAAAAACACTGGCACAGTTCCAAAAATTATCAGTCTTCATTGGAAAAGTAACATTTGTAGAAAACAGATTGTACTTCGGATTTGAATCAGAGTACTTCTACCTTCCGTACTTCAAAAGGGACAATTGAAGAAATCTGCAGATTGTAGTTTGAAATGAAGGACTGGACATCAGATTCATAGCATATCTACAATTAAAATTTTTTACAGTATAAATTAAAAATAGAAGGTACACTACACTTTTATTTAGGTAAATGACATAATTTTATAGATAAGCTATATTCCAGCTAGCTATCTGCATACGGAAAACTAAATTGTTAGTGTAGTAAGGTTAGTTGTTAAACGCGAATTTACATGCAAAATAGCTTAAAAAAAATCTTTTAACCCCATATTAAGATATACTTAAAACTCTTAGTGAAAAATCAAGAGTTAAAAATAAGAAATATTCATTTTATACGATTTACGACATTTAGAAAAACATAGATAAGGATACAAAATTTTTCAAAACTGCAGTTGATCGCTGAGAAAGAAAAAAGATTCACGTACATACATATTTACATTACATTTACAAAACTATAGAGAAGAATGTTTATACACTTATAAAATTTCATTTTATACAATTTATAAGACATTGAGAGAAATATAGTTAAGGAATATATACAAAATATTTCAAAAAGTTTTTTTTTTTTCAAACTGGCGTGGACGGCTACAAAATAGAAAAAGATTAGAGCATATACACATTGATCATGTAAAAAAAACTAGAGAGAAAATTTATATACAAAGGTAAGGAATAATTTTATCGTACTAATCGCTGCAGGTGATGGCTAAAACAGAAAACATTTAAGTACAGATATATAGATCATTCACAAAACTAAAGAGGGGGAAAGTTTATAAAAAGAAAAAAAAAAATCGTGCTAGTCACTGCTGGAGATGGCTATGAATAAAAAAACCATTAAAGTACATGCATGCAGATATTATATAACAGAAAAAAATTTATGACATGTAATCAAAACATGAAATTTCGGCAGTTGAAAGTTCATGCAGCAAATTTAAATTTAGATTTGTGAAATTTTAAAAAGTTCATGGCTTTTAGCTCATAGTTGAAAGTCCAAAAGAAAGTCCAAAAGGCTTTACATGTCGTATATTTTGGTACAGCACTACTAGAAATACAATTTACAATGGAAAAAATATAGAACCATAGCACCTGACAGATTGATTCCTTTATAGCAGTAAAATAGGGGATGCAGGTCAGACTGGCCTGTAGAGTTGCAGCGTTGGTGGCTTGCAGATTTAGGTGATTGCAGGATCGCTGGTGTCCTGAGGAGGGTTCGAACATGGTGCCTGGTGGCTCTCAGGAGGGGGTTTCACACCCAGAGCCTTTTCACTGTTCGGAGGAGGTTTTAAACTCTGAGTCTGTTCCTTGTGTTGAGGGGTTTTCGAGCCCGTCACCTTGTCAGTGTTCATAATTCCAGGAGATGGTTGCTTTCGCTCCATTATGTCGAATGTAGGGCTGGTAGATGGTGTTGAAACCTTACAAGAAGTCAATTGCACTTTCGAAATTACATTCGTTAAAATAACATCTTTTTCGTTCACTTTAAGCGGCATGTCATTTTGACAATTTAAGTTCAATGTCTCATTAGAAATAATTGACTCTGTCGGCTGTATAGATTCAAAACTGACAGCTAAAGGCGAATTACAAGGATTAGCCGAATCATTTACTGATTTTACACTTTCGCTTAGTTTAACGGTTTCCGCAGCAACAGTTATTTTAATTGGATTTTCTTTTACAATTCCCGTTGCAACATGAGACAATTTTTCGGATTTCTTATCCGTAGCTAAAGGCTATCTAACAGACGTAGATTCGTCTGTATCACTGCTTGCAAGCGAAGTTGGTACATTTGGTTTAACTTGTGTTTGACTTTTGTCACAAGGATTAACGTTTTCATTGCCAGTTTCAGGTTGTTCTAAATTAATCGAGCTTACTTCTTGCGACTGAATAACTTGTGGTATTTTCACATCCTTTATTACTGCTTCCCACTGACGTTCGTGAGGGGGGAGTGAACGATCATGTTGCAATCTTAGTGTGTCATACCGAGTGGCAAAAAGACTTATCACTTTATTTTTTAACTCGTCATAGGTTGGATTTGGGCCAAGTGCATGGCAGGCGATCAATCTATGCCAGTCTCTCGGTTCTCCGCTCAAGGAATATGCTAACCAAGCATATTTTTTTGTAACGTCAATTTTATAAAAGTTAAAAAAATATTCAAGTTCCTCAAAGAATTGGAGCACACTAGTAGTGCCATAAAAAAATAATTGCTCGGGGGGGGGGGTCGAGCGAATATGGGCGCCAGTGTGACGAACGATACGTCGTCATATCTTAACTTTAAGTTGACTTAAGGTTGAATGCTGCAAACTGAAATACTTAATTTATGAAGAAATGACAGAGTCCAGATATATAAAATAAATTAGCTTTCATTGAGCTTAAATAAGAATGAGGGCGCTGGACTATAATGGCATTTAGTAACTTACGACTTAAAATGGGCAGTCCTCTTAAATACTTTGACAGCAATAAATAACCACCGTTACTTTACTTTACTTAATTACTCGCAAATGACCTCAACTACATTTATTTACTTTCATTAACTCCTAAGGCCAAGTAGTCTTTCGCATGTAGGAGGATTCCCTGACGCTACAATGCTACTGGACTTACTCTCTTCTACCCTAAGCCGCTAACAACTAACTCCTTCAACTCTCATACTCTCCTTCCCACTAACTTTCTAACTACCATCCTCCAACTCACTCGCCTTCCAACTAACACTCCTTCCAGCTCTCTCTCCAACTAACTCCCAAAAGCAATCTTCCTTCTTCTTTTATACAGCTTCTTTCCAAAATATTTGCATATTACAATTTAGTTTGACATAAGAACTAACTCTACTAAACAACTGAATCCTAAAACTTTCGTATTCATGTGTTACTCTTAAAGTGTGAATTTTAATCGTAGCATTACGCTAATATACTACTACCTCACAATTTGTTCGTGAGATATCGTGTTAACAGAGTAACAAACTAACGGACTAACACACTAACGGACTGACCCACTGACAGACACCCTACAGACAGACACCATACAAATTTTGTCATTTTCGGATTCCTCACACATGAAAACGTATAAAAAAAGTCAAAAAACCGAGGTCGAAATTTTTCACGATTTCCTAAGTTCCCCATACCTATAGTATGATGGGGAACTAAAATTTTATAACAAATTTAGCATATATTTACCTGTGAAAATGCAGTAGAAATTTATTTTTTAGAAATAGTGGTACGAAAAGAATATAAAAGTGTCGCCTGTGGCAGCCTTGATACTACCTACTTTGATTTTGAACTGTTAAGATTCATACCAGAATTTTTTAACATAATTTTGTTTTTAAAACTTAGTGGTTAAAATTAATACGCAAGATCAATGCATATAAAATACGAATTGACATACACAGAGCTGCTAACTATTTAGTTTATTTCGCAGTATTTGTCTTCTTTTGACACCACTACTTTTTTATAAAAGTAATTTTCTTCTGACTTAACAGTAATTTCAAATTAGTAAAAGTTACTGTAAAAAAAAAGGGGGGGTTGAAAATAAGACAGTTAATTATAATATTAGTTAATAAACTGAGAAGTTGATAGCATCTCCATTTAAATTTGGCGAAAGACCCATATATTGAAATTGGAGTTGATGTTGAAATCTCCAGGCAAGAGAGAGTTCGGCTTTTTCTATCACGAGTAATTCTATACAGACATGTGCATGGTATTTTTGTAGTTATTTTTGTGATTGCTTAGGGTAGAAAATTTTGTAGGAAAATAGCAGTGGCAGAAAAACGCAAAACTCTCGTCTTGCATCCATGAATCTCTTGAATGGTTAATGCCATCGTAGCTGCCAAAATTTTAATTTTTATCGGAGTTCATTTAGACTCGCTTTTATTTCGCTCCACTTTACAGGGTGCGCATTTCTGTCTATTTCCAAGCAGTCCTCCACGGGATCCGGACATAATATCGCGGGACAAAATCTCGCCGGACAAAATATCGCGTTAAAAAAATAGTGTGATCTATTTAAAAATTTGATTTTGTGTCATGTGTGATCTCTGGTGGGGGCCACAGGGCCTTATAAATATTAATTAATTAATTAAAATAATTAAATAAATAATTAAATAAATCACAGAGTTGGATTTCATTATTTTATCTATGTTTATTTTTAAGTTATTTTATCTTTTGCTTTTCACTGTTCAAAATACATTTTAAAAATCGCGTTCATCACTGTTGACATTAAAGCTGAACACTGTTCACATACTTGAATTGAAAATTTTAAAATTGATAAGGACGATTGAATTCATTATGACTAATCTTGACAAAAGTTAATAAATATAGTCTTTAAATTATTTTAAGTAAAATTTATAAAATTTTTTGTTGTAGGATTGTCAGAATGTCAGTTCTCTGACCTAGGTATGTGTTGTCATGAAATTTTATACAACATTACTAATAATTACCAACTCATTTTTGCTTTGTATTCATTTACGTCGGCGATATTTTGTCTCACGATATTCTGTCCCCAACCCGTCCTCCACCAGTGTCCCTAACAGAATATCTTCTCTCCAGGGTATCATCAAGATGACTTCATGATGAAAAGACATCCCAGAAACATCCTGCGACTATTTTTAATTCAAAGTCCACCTCTGTATTTAAAATGCAATAGTTGCCTGATAACGTCGAAGATTAATCGTCTGTTATATATATATATATATATATATTATATCACTTCTCATAAGTAATGTGTGACTGTTGAATAAAACATTTATCAAACTCTAGCAACACTCATGTGGATTATCGTTGGCTGTTTGGGTTATCGTAACACTTGACTGTACATCGTTCATTTAACAACGTGTCAACAGTCGAAATTATTTCCCTCATTCTTACTCCAGTATATTTCTTTCGGAATTTTTAGTAGTAAGTTTGCACGATTAATTAAGTAAAAAATTATTACATAATTATACTGGTGGGAGAATCAGAGAAAGAATTTAGACTGTCGTCACCCAGATTTAAGACAAAATTTATTTTTAAATAACCAGAGTTGCCAACATTTTAATTCATTGTGGAGCATTTTTAGCCTCGCCTTTATTTCATCCCACTATTTTTTTTAGAGTACATTTTCCTTATTTTATCGTAGGTACATATCGGAGAAAATTCTTCTATAATTAAAGTGGTGCGAAATAAACGCTGGTCTAAAAATGCTCCGGAATAAATTAAAATGTTGGCAACTATTAATAACAATTGAGAAAGACTCCTTGGGAAAAGGCGGCGCCATGCGCACCCTGACTTTATTCATAGAATAACTTTCTCTCATATATATATATGAGAATTAAATTTTATCGTAGTTACACATATATATATATATATATATATATATATATATAACTACGATAAAATAAGAAAAAAATACTTAAAAAATATCTTTATAAGAGTAGATTTGTCTTACTTTATCATTTAGTATATTATAGAAAAAATATTCTATAAATTAAGTGGTGTGGAAATAAAGGCGGGGCCGAAAAGTCTCCGGAATAAATTTAAATGTTGGTAGCTATGTTAATGGATATGCAGTTATATTTTACATTTAAATCTGATGAAAAATCAATACATATTAAATTAGAATTGATAATTAAATCTGGTGAAAAAACAATACACATGAAATTAAATTTTCTATATTTACTTTTCATAAAACTTGAATTTACATTAAATTATTACCACCATTTAAATTTATTGAAGATCAACGAATTGAGAATTATTATTGATATTAAAATCTGGTAAAAAATCAAAGCATACAAAAATAGAATTATTGCAATTGTTATCTGGCAAAATAAATTAATTAAAAAAAAAAAAAACTATATCAAATACATTTAACATTTCATTTTTTTTTTCTTTTAACATTTATATATAGTTTAAATTGTATAAAAGTAATTGATCGTGCTAATCAATACTAGAAACTAAAACTAAATTACATTTACTGCCCAAAGAAGGTGATACATGAATAAATTATAAAAAAGTAAATTAATTAATCCAGCAATAAAACAAAAAAGATCTAGAATTTTATTGCCATTTAGAAACATTTATTTTGCTAGAAATGGAATTTTAGTCTATCAGTTTACTTTATTTGAAAGGTTATTTTCTTGAGATTGCTTTTCTTTGTAAGTTATTATTATTATTGCAAGTTATTACTTTATTTATTTATTGCGTTTCTTTTTTTTTCTCCTGAAGTAGCAAAATATAAAAGTTATACTCATCAATATTTTCTCTTTGAATATTAACTTTTAAAGAAAGAAATATTTTCAACTTTGAGACTTCAATTGAACTTCTTTTTCTCTTCTCGTTCTTAAATAAAAATAAAAATAAATAAATAAATAATATATAAATATATACTATGTGATGGGTCTAAATGTTAAAAATGTATAAGATATTTTGAAATGCTAGGAATTCTTTTCAAGCAATAAAATAAAATAATATATATATGTATATATATATATGTGTGTGTGTGTGTGTGAGTATGTATATATATATATATATATATATATCATATTAAATAGCAATTTTTTGTGACCTTATCTATATATATATATATATATTTGCTTTATTGAAACTTATCATTTGTAAAATAATAACAATAATAATAAGTTCAATTGCTATTAATTGCTTTAAAAGATAAAAGAAAATAAAAATTATGTATAGTGTATTGATATATTTATTTTTATTATTATTATACATAAGTATTTTTGTATTTGAAATTTTAACATATCTTTCTTTTACTTTTTAGAAACATATTACAAGCTATTTTTTTTTTAAATGTATTTTTAATTACTATTAACAGTTAAGAAATGCATTGAATGTACGGCAAAATACAGTAAAACGTCATGAGATAAAAGCCTTTAATAATATATATATATAAACAGCCGTGTATAACAATGCGAGTACAAGATAAGCGAAACAACGTAATACCTTAAGTAATGCCTACATTGTTAAGAAGAAAAAAAAAGTCTGTCATATAACAAAAAAAGTCTGAAAGCAAAATGTAAAGAAAACATGCGTATGCTATTTATTATAAGAAAGTTATCACACATATTGTTTATAAATAAATAATTTTATACCTAAATAAAAGAATATTTGATTTTTAATCAAAAAAAAAAAAAAAGTATTAAGAAGTTTAACATAAATTTCAAATAATGCACTTATTTAATTAATATTTTCTTGTTATTTAAGCCAGATAATACTAAAATCTTAATTTTTAACAGAATAAATTTATTCAATAAAGTAAACCAAAACGATTTCTAATTGTATGGACTATTATACATACATGGGGACTAGAAATAAGCGCCCCAAAAGTAAAATGATACTTAAAAATAAATAAATAAATAAATAAAGGTGAATAAATATGTTTTATTCGGATTACAGAAAAAAGACATATGTTCTAACTTTATGAAATCACAAGTTCAATATGTTTGCCATTGGATGCAATGGCGTGCGCATGCGCAGAACAAAATGTTGCATTACAGATTCCAGTGTTCGCACTTCAATGGCCTCGATTTGTCTTTGAATCTCACGCTTTAGCTCAGAAACCGTTTTGGAATTCTCTGAAAACACTTTATCTGTAAGATTTCTCCACAGAAAAAGTAACACGAATTGAAATCAGGAGAATAAGGCGGTCAGTTGATGTTCATTCCTGTGTGATCCAGATAACCCAGAGCAATCACACGATTTTGAAAGTGCTCTTCTAGCAGATAAAACTATAACCTCTTAAACTAGATGCCTGTCGAGTTACTAGGAAACTTGGTAACAGTTGAAGCGGTAGACAGTGCCACCTGGTACAGATTGCGCGCCTTTTTTATTCAACAGCGACCAAAAATTTTTAAAAGTGGGATATGATATCGTACTTGCCAACCATCTCATTAATAACCGTACAATTGTTAACACCTCCTGAAAAAACGCCCCTTTTCTCACACTACTATATTTTTAGAGTTATTCTCTCCAAATGTTGTTACGATTAAATAAGACTAAAATTGCTCTAAAAAATTATTGGTGCGAAAAAAAAGGCGGGTACTAAAAATTGTACGATTCATAATGAGATGGTTGGCAAGTATGTGATATACATAAAAGGCGAATAGAATCGAAGAAACGTCGATTATATATATCATATATCACTTCTTAAAATTATTGGTGACAGTTGAATAAGAAAAAGTCGCGCAATTTGTATTAGGTGGCACAGTCTACCGTTTCAACTGTTGCCAAGTTTCTTAGCCACGCGAAAGGCCTCTAGTTTAGGAGGCAATGATCAAACAGGTTGGAGGTGCGACGTGCTCTAACGCTATGTTGCATAAACTACATCTAATCAAAATCGGGATCGCTTTATTCCTTGTGCTCGATTTTCTCAATTAATCGTGTAATCGTTTTCCGGTCAGGTCCGGAATGCACTTTAAACTCTTTTAGAAATACTCTTGCGATGGTAACAGGTCTTTTGTTTCCTTCGTAAAGTGTTTTCACAATAAAAATATGCTCCGAAATGTTATATCTTGACATTTTGGTAGAATCTGCAAAAAGATATACAAAACTTAGAGCATGCGTAAAGCAAATTTGGGTGTTAGCATTGTTTATTTCTAAAATTTGAACAATTTATGTACAACGGTTTTCGAGATATTTCAGCTCCTTATTTCGGCGCTTTTTTCTGGTAAACCCTGTATCAAATATGATTCCTCAAAATTATTGGTCATTACTGAATAAATAAGTCAATAAATTTGACAACACTGCTCTTGCGTGGTGTAAATATTCAATATGAGTATTTTTGAAATGAACTTACACGTAATTTAAAAGCATACGGTTAAACAATGTACTTCTGATAATTTAAACAAAGTTATATTTTTTTTTCATTTTTAATAATAATAATAATAAAGTGTTATTTAGTTTTATACTTATCTGAAATGAATATCGTCTTCAATCTTCATTGATAATAATTTCAATAAACAATTTTTGTAAATAATTTGAACTGCATGAATTTGTATACGAAAATATAGTAGGAACTTCTACGAGGGCACAACATACTAATTACTTTCTCTTACCCATATAGGCTCGAGAAAGTATTGTTTTAGGGTCACATTTTCGAACGTGAATTTTTGTTATATTTACATGTTCTGAGGTGCCCTGAATACGAAAATCGTGTTTTTAGCGAATGGTCTGTGTGTCTGTCTGTCTGTCCGTTATCAGCATATCTCAAGAATAAATAGTAGCAGAAGTTCTAAACTCGGTAATCTAAATGTGCATCATATAGGGACGCTACAGTAAGCTTTTCGTTGAGATGAAGCAAATGGTTCGTGTACAGGGACACTCAAAAGTATTCAAATACATTACGTCTATGGGGGAAATTGCAGATAAGTAGAGTTTGACATTTATAGACTGCACTAAACCAAATGAAACGAATATATATTTTTTGTAATAGAGATGTATATATTTGTAATAGAGATTTTTACTGTAATATTAAGAATAAATTCAACTTTATATATATATATATATATATATATATATATATATATATATATATAGTGTTATACTACTTCTCTAATATGGAAATCGCCTGCATTAACATAAAAGATAATTTTTTTAAATAATAATTTTAATATATATATATTTTTTTTAACAGAATTATTTTTTAATAACCGAATTAAATTCTATATAAATGTAGGTGCATTAATGAAACGGGGGGGTTAAAGGGGGTGGTAGCTCTCCCCCCCCCCCTCACACAGAACAAATTATCGTATAAAACTCTTCCGAAGCCTAATTTGAATTGTTTTAACACAGGTTTATATAACAGTACTCGTTTTCTTACCTCTTAATCTGCAACCTGTAATAAATTTATTAGTATTAAGTATTATTATTAATTTATTAGTATTAATTTATTAGTATTAAGTATTAAATTTCAGGGTTAGAGAAAGTCGTGTGAGTGACACACCAGATTATTTTCATTTATTTTTGTACTTCTAAACATGGAATTATTTCCAATTTACTTGAAGATTTAATCCAAGCATGTAAGTTTTTATTATTATTAATTTTATTTTTATTAATAATATAATGAAATTTATTTAGCCCATTCTTAAACATTCCAAACATTTTACATTGTTAACGTATGTCAAATACTTATTAGGCTAAAAACTGATTTCGTCAAATTTTGAAACAAATAAAAGATTTTCCTTTAAGTTTAAAATTGTAGTGACATGCAATTTAAAATACTGATCTAACAAAATTTTTTTAGAATATTTCAAAATCAACACTGTAGTTAGTGACGGCAAACAAAAGATTCACCTTGTTTTTTATGTGTTTTCTGAAAGTCGGGTATGAAAAGACCAAATCATCCTCAATTCCCACAGGAAATATTAGAAAATCAAATATTTCTCTTGGGCTTGAAAATAATTGAAAATCAGCAAAGCAAAGTAAAAAATTGTTTTTATGCGTTAAACTTTCTTATAAATTTCTTATTTTAAAAGTTTGACAGTTTCACAAAAGAACATTTTTCTTAATATCTTTGCTGTAATAAAATAATATCTTCCATTCATTTAAAAAAATTTCTTTAATTAATTATACTAGTAAATCTACTCATTTTTCTCAGAAAATATTTAAATGCACAAGAAATTATTATTATTATTTTAAGGATAAATTTTTCTTATTTTATTGAAGTTATACATTGGAGAAAAGTTTTCTATAAATAAAGTGGTGCGAAATAAAGGTGGAGCTAAAAATACTCCAGAATAAATTATGGTATTGGCATCTATGAAATGTAGTATATAGCTGCCAATATTTTAATTTATTCCGGAGTACTTTATTTCGCGCCAATTTATTTATAGAAAAGTTTTCTTCAATACATAACTTCGATAAAAGAAAAAAAATTACTTTTAAAAAATAAGTGGTACGAAATAAAGGCGGGGTTAAAATAACTCCGGAATAAATTAAAATATTTCCAGCTATGGTAGTAGTTAACGGGACAGGATGTCCTGAACTCAATTTTACCGCCAATAGAGAATATATATAAGAACATAACAACAATAAAAATCAAATTTTGAAGCTTATCAGTAATCGAAGCACAAAATCATAAGATTAAGAAAAGTTTAGGACAGCATTACACAATTCATAGAGAAGTTAGATATAGCCAGAGTATTTTTGTAATTAATAACAGAATTTTTTTAAATATTTATTTTGAACTTTTGGGGAATCACACGCAGCCCGTATTCAGATAACTCGGCCTGTAATATATCAATTGGTCTAACTCTCTTAATATTAAACTGTATGCTTCCCTTTCTTTTTTGAAATGTGACCTAATTGCAAGAATGACAATGGCATAGTTGAAATATTTTAATTTATTCTGGAGCATTTTTAGCCCCGCCTATATTTTTTCACCACTTTATTTTTAGAATACGTTTTTAGTATATATTTGCGGTGAAAGAAGAATATATATATTTTTTAAAGTGGTATGGAATAAAGGCGGGGCTAAAAATGCTCTGGAATAAATTAAAATGTTGGTAACCCTGCAATAGTGTTTGTAGGGTGATCAAACAAGACGGGGACGAACACAACAAAATTATTAAATACCAAAATTTAACGCTAGGGGAATAATTTGTGCTGCATTTTTAAATAAAGCTTTTTCGAAATTTATACTTAAAATTGATGATTGTGTACTTTTTTTAAGCACTGCTTTCGCCTTACTTATTATTACGAAATTGGAGACAAAATGCTAATTTATCAAAGAGAAAAGCTTTACTTAAAAACAACAGTGCCACATATTCCCCTATTGGTAACATTTGGAATTTATTTATTTATTTATTTATTTATTTAATTTTTCCGGAATCCTTCTTCCCCGGTCTTGTTTCATCTTCCTACACAGATTGGGGTTATTCTTTTAATTGGATTGCACTATAGAACAGTGTAAGCTCTGTTAGTTTAATTATAGTCACCCTGTATATTAAACAGCAAAGCGGACAAAACCTGCTAGTACTACAATAAAAACTAATATGTGATGGCCGACACACACACACACAAAAAAAAAAAAAAAAAAAAATCAGCTTCAATTTTTATCAGTGCCCACTTATTCGCTAACAAAACTCAAAAAATGATCTATAGCTTCTCCCAATACAGATTTAACTAAATTTTATAATGGTTATCTCCATAGCTGTCAAGTTTTCTTAATTTAATCCGGAATGTTGTTAGTCCCGCACCTTTTTCCCACCGTAATATTTTTAGAGTAATTTTCTTCATATTTAATCGTAATTATATATTGAAGAAAATTTTTCTACAAAGATTATGGTGTGAAAAAAGGGCGGGTCTAACAACATTCCGGAATAAATTTAAAAACTTGGCAGTTATGGTTTTTTCACATATTGTGCATTGTATAACTACTCAATATAAAAGCTGACTTATTGCCTACTCATAAAAGGGAAAAGATGCAGCAAAAGACCTCCACCTGTCTCACGATATGTATTCAGAATGAATTAGTGTAAATGAAATTTCTAATGGCCTTTTTTTTTTTTACTTTACAATCATTAAGTTAAAGACGTAAACTAAATTTTTTACAACTATACACTATAGAACCTGAAGTTTTGTCCTGCTATAAATAAAGATATTGCAACAACATATCTGCGTCACCTGATGTGATAATCGCAAGAAATCAATAGACACTAATTTATGTCAAAGTGCAACTATTTATAAATTTTTAGTAAATTCAGACATTGGTTGTTAATCTAGAGCTGATGGAATATTTTGCCATAGACACACAATCAGACTTTTTCTAACAATGGGGAAATCATGTTCAGGTCATCCAAAAACGTGTTAATCCATCAAAAACAGGACATTTTTACGAATATAATATAAACTTTTGTGAATATAGAAGAAAGTCAAAAACTTTTAAACGAAATACTTGTGAAAAATTTTATGAATAATCTACTAGAAAAAATTTTCCCCGCAGATAAAGAAAGAAAAAAAAAAAACTTTTAATACGGGTTATTGAGTGTTTATTTGTCAATTTAAAAGATATTGTATATCGCACCAAGTAGTGAAATCACAATTAATAATTATTGTTTTAGTTTATGCTTTTGATAATAGTTAAAAAAAAAAAAAAGTGAATGTAACGAATTTATCCGCATTACGTGTGCTAGATTTCTAAATAAGCACTTTTCCTTTCTTGAACATTTTTGCAAATACCGTAATTTCTGGTAGATACCCCGCAGGTTATATAATTAAGTTTTACACCAGATATTTCAATTGATAAATAAATTCATATTTGTACGAGCTCTTCCTTCGAGAAAGTATAGATTTCAGTATTAAATAAAAATTCTGGTGGAGAACTGACACATCTTACCTGTGGGTTACCTACCAGAAATTACAGTAATTAAAAAAACTGTTGACTGAATGTATTTGTTTCATGTGTGCCATATTTTCTTTTAGAGCATTTTTCATTTCTTGAATATTTTTGCCTCCTAGTAAATTAATACATAACACGGACGTTTGTTTGGCTTCGTTTGTTGCTCTACAGTTATTTTTTACAATTAGACTTACTAGACATGTAACTATGACTTGAAGTGATTATCAAACCGATAGGAACATCTGTGTTGTAACCAATACTTGAATCTAATGTTTGACAATGTCAGTGTTCTAACCAGTTCGCTATCAGGCTAAGAATGACCAGAAACAATAGCATTATAAAACGATGAAGTACAAAAAAGCCTATAAAGTGATTTTGAAGTGTATGAAGCATATGAAGTAAATGTCGGACACGGAAAAATTTATATAGAATCAGAAAAAAAAAAAAAAAAAAAAGTTGAAATATCAAAAATTTGTTAAATCAACTAAATATTTTTGCTGATATAGCCTTAACAAAAATGTTGTTACCATAGCCCAAATTATTTCGGTTACTTTAAAACCCGTTAGCGCCCAGTGTCCTCATTTGAGGACAGCTAATAAAATAGCACGTATTTTTTGGGGGGTTTCTTGGAATGATTTCTGCTTTTTAGCGACAGTTTATAGCGTCACTCTAAATGATCCTTGAAAATTTTATGTGTCTACTATGAATTATTATTTCATAATTTGGATAGTCATTTTATGTTTTTCATTCGTCGCACATATATTTGCTTTTTGCGCAGATATACTAACTTAAATCAAGTTGAATAACAATATATATTATAATACTTTACTTTCGAGATCTTTGTCAACATATAATAGGAAATTAATCTGTTATCTCAAAGTTTTTCGATCTCAAAGTTTTCTCGCTAGAACACTAAACGTCAACAAATGAGGATAGGCTTTAAATCTAAAACTATCAGAAGAATTGTTTAAGTTAATATATTTTACTGTCTGTTGTTTATATTAACTTAGAAGTGAAATAATCAGCCGATAATATTTTGCAAAATTAATTCGGGCGTTAACGAGTTAACTAAAAAAAATAAAAAAAAAAAAAAAGTTGTTGACTCCATCAATGTTTTAAATCAACAAAAGTATTTTGTTGATTTAAACAGACAGTTATGTTGATATAACACATCACTCGCTAAATTAGCTGTTTACAGAGACAGTATGTGACGTAGCTTATCGAACCTTTCAGCCGTGTTGCCAACTCGTGAGGCATTTTTATTGAATAATTACTATTACTTTTTCGGAATAATATCCATCAGATTAGCATACTATTAGAGAAAAATTGCAATAAAAAACTAGTAATGGATATTGAATACAAATGCAGAGTTGCAAACTTTTATAATTAATTTCGGAAATTTCGTAGAATATTTCTCTTTAATATGTGACAAGGATTAAATAAAAAGAAAATCATTCTTCAAAATTTCCGGTATGAAAAAATGGAGGGACTAACAATGCTGCGGAATAAATTATAAGAGTTGGCAACTCTGTAAATGTCTGTACTAGATGGCAACACTGAAAATTACCAATGAAAATTACTCACAAGGAAACATTCAAAAGGTGTGATCTTCAAAAAGTATTGAAAAAAAATATATTTGATTCTACTCTTCATAAAACACCCGAAAATGAAAAAATTATCGGCTGAAATTAATTACAGCAACCACAAAAAATTATCAAAAATAACCATGCTTGGCGATTTAGCGCTGTTAGGCGATACGTTTGCTAACACCGAGATTGCCGTGTACGAACAGAACCGTGTTTTGCTTTTCCGCCAAGTACTCAAAATCAATCGCCTAGCAGTGTGAAATCGCCAAATATGCTTAATTTTGATAATTTTTTTGTGGTCGCTGTAATTAATTTCAGCCGATATTTTTTTCATTTTATGGTGTTTTATGAAGAGTAGATTAAAATATATTTTTTTCAATACTTTTTGAAGATGACACCTTTTGAATGTTTCCTTGTCAGTAGGCAACCATGAAAGCAAGTTACTTCAGTTAATTTATCAAAGTTATTGTTTAAATGAAAAAAATAATCTAAAACCCAGTCAAGATTTCTTTTTTCTATTTTTTAGCAAAGCATTTTTAACTTCAGTGAAAATAGTTAAGTAACCCATTTGCATCAAAACTGTAAACATCTATTTTATTTAAATTAGGATTCTAATTTTGTAGAAAAGTTTTAAATTATGAAACATTTATAAAACGAAAATGTAATTTTCAGAAAGAATCGTGATTTCTGTAAAATCTAGTAAAACGTTTTGTAAGGAAATTTCGTTCAAATGCTTATTTTGTTTTTATCTTCTTGTATAAAGTGATAAAAAATAATCATATTTCGTGTTGTTTAAAACGGATTTTGATTCTAAACTTAAAAATAAATTCATTTTCCTCATTCTTGTTTAACCAATGTTACTACGCCGATGGCGAAGAGAATGCATGAAAAACAAAAATTTAGTTGGTAATTATATGACATTCTATGAAACTGTCAAAAGCATTGTCATGAAAGTAAAATAAATTTTTCTGTTTTGTTTTATCAAAAAATAAATCATAAGATTCTCAGTCAGTTTTCTTTTCTTTTTTTTTTTTTTTCTCCCAGTAAATATTTTAGCATTTAATTCCAATTTTTTCTTAAGAAGGCACGAGAAATAATTATAAAGTTCATTTAAATAATCTATTTATTTGAATTATATTATTTATATTTTATGCAAATCTTGCAAAAGATATTATTAATTTATTTCAAATATGCATTTTTTTTTTTTTTTTTTTTTTTTTTTTTTTGGTGAAACATCTGCAATTTATACATATTTAATTTGCATCTTACCAACTGCTGCATACCTGTCAAAATTCTAATTAATATTCCGTAGTACCATACCTGACAACATCCTAATTATTATTTCGTAGAATTGCTAGCCCCGCCCTTTTTTTTTAACACTATTTTTTTTTACGGTATAGAAGCTGGGTTATTGCAATTCCGAGTTGAATCCGAGGAGTGTCACCTGTCGACTGATATCCACACATACAATGAATAAGCATAGTTTTCATAATGATTATTTCACATACCAAGTTTTGTGCATTTATACACTATAGAAGCTGAGATATAGCTTCCCTTGAATGGAAGAAATCGGAGCAAAGCAGCACCACCTGTTGTGCATTATGCACAAAAATTTGATCGATAACAGTTCATGTCGAGGTAAAAATATGCATATTTGTTTATAAAATTTGGAGCATTAGTTCTTCAGAAAGATATAACAGAAAATCTTTCTTAAGCAAACACAAAAAGATGGACAATTTCTAGAAAAAATCGACATGTGTTCAGGATAATCCAAAACTTCTAATTACGTAGAAAACTGACAGTCGAATATTTTTACGAATCCGCTATTTTATTTATGAATATAGAAGAAAGTAAAAGTTTAAACTTATCAGTAAACAGACATTTTTATCAGCCAAACGAGTTTGATGCATTAGACAAATGCAGTCATAAAATATGCATTCAATTTTCCGGATGGACTTCAATCGCAAAAACGTGCACTACCTCAAACTATTTTTATCATTTTCTTAGAAGACTAAATTTTACTTTTATTGCTTCAAAAATTCCGTAATGTTCATCCTTCAGCTATCTCAAAATGTATCTGCAGTAAATATTTTAAAATATTAACAAACTTTGTTGCACTTTCGCAATAAAATGTTTTTTTATTTATTTTTTTTTTTTTTATGACTTGTTTTGAATTTTATAAAAGCCTTCACTAAACGTTTTCGGAAATTGAACTAAATTTACTTAACAAATACTTTGTGAACAAACAGCATAAATTAAAAAATAAACACTTAACAAATGTTTCGAGTTAAAACAATGATAGCACAATCCATCATCAAACATAAAAATGTGTAAAGAATGCAGCATTTAAACATTAAAGCACTGCTTTACAGCTTTGACTGCTGTACTCGTGCCTATTTTGTTCACCTGACAAAGGGTCGTGTGCTCTTTTGACCCGAAACAATTGTTGTCAGATTTTAGCATTTTATGATTTTTATTCAAAGTTTTGTAACTATTATTAAAGCACTGGTGCCTACTGATTTCTCCGGATAAAGGGTCGTACTATTATTTTGACCCAAAATAGTTGTTGCGAATTTGTGCGCTTTATGTTGTTCAACTATTATGTAAAACTATGACATCTAACACTTCTTCATGCATATCTATAATACAGATATATATATTAAGAAAGATAACTTTTTGTGGCCGTCACAAACATTTCTTCTATGTTTTTGCGATACAATTTCAGTCGGTACAAATTATTTTTAATTAAAATACACTGCATAAAAAAAGTAGCGGACACTTACTTGTAATACTTTAAAGCCGTTTATTTCTTTAATTAGAGATATGAGGTTCATTTCTTTAATATAATTATATTCTTGAGACATCATATATTATTATATTTTGGATATAGATTCAATCCTTTTAAATTACGTAGTGAAAAAATTCAGGAAACAAAAATGGTGCATATTTGCACCGTAATTTTTCTTAAAAAAAGTAGACGGACACATCTTGTATCTCTAAAATAAAACGTTTTTAGTAAGTGTTTCGTCTCCCATTTGCTTTAATAAGTTCGTATACTCTGTTAGGCATCGAATCAGTGAGATTCTGAATCTTTTTTTGACAGAAAATTTCCCAAATGTTTGTAAGTGCTTCTTTGCGCTGGTGAATTGATTCATTCTGGCGTCCACCCTCATAAATTTAATGAACAAGTATAGCCCAAATGTTTTCTACAGGATTCATATCCGGACTCTTGGCTGTCCAGGGTAAAACAATGAAGTTGTTCCCATGAAACCATTTTTTAACGTTGTTAGCGGTGTGTATTGGCGCTCCATCTTGTTGGAAAATCCAGTTTTCTCCTCCACGATCACACGCAAATGGCAAAAGCTCACTGCTTAGTGTTTCAGTATAATCTTTGTGAGTCTGCTTCTTACTTAGGAGCACTAAATTTGTCCTTCCACCATAGCCAACAGCTAGCCACACCATCACGCCATCAACAACAACTTGCCGAGTAGAGTACACTTCGTCTTCTTTCTCCAAACTGTGCCAATAATATTGATATTCATCTGGGCCGTCTAAATTAAATTTTTTCTCAAATGAAAAGAACTACAGATATCCATTCCGTAGTCCAAGACACATGGTTTTGAGCCCACTGTAGGCTTTCTGTCACGTGGTGATCCTTCCAGCATGGATAGTGTTTTCTTTTCTTATATTGAAAGAGCTCTGAGTGCTTAATGTAGTTATAAATTCTCTGAGAAGTTACGTTAGTAATTCCTGTGCTTATTCGAACTCTGGGAATTGATGCTCCAGTTTGTTTCAGCTCAGTAAAAATTTTTCTTTGGATTCTAAGCGAAAGTTTCTTTGGCCGGCCACTCTTTTTCTTTACGCCATGGGCTTCAGGAGCACGTAGGGAATCGATGATGCTACTTTTGCTTATTAGAAGTAACCTACTAATTTCTCTGACTCCTTTATTAACATTTTTCAACGCTATAATCTGTCCTTTCTGGTAATCAGTTAGAGAAATTCCTCGTGGCATGGCGCATTCATCTCCAAGAAATTTAACTACGTAAAACCATCTTCTCAAGCACGTTAGCACTTGGCAAAATGCCAAATGTGCATGTCCATGCAAAACTGGTATTCCACAAGAAACACCCACTTAGATAATTGCAGTTTTTGACCAGTGTCCGTCTACTTTTCAAAAAAAAAAAGTATATTGTGCAAATGTATATCTTTTCTCTTTTCTGCATTTCCTTACTTTAAAATTATAAATAATTGAATATTTTTATTTTTCTGTCAAAAATATGAAGATTGGTAAGTATAAACATGTTAAAGAATTTTAATTGACATTTCCTATTAAACAAAGATGGGGTTTCAAAAAATTGTAAAGAAGTGTCCGTCTACTTTTTTATGCAGTGTAATTTTCCAAGATATTCATCTCTTAGAAGTATAACACCAAATGTAGAAAGAAACTCAATGTTATGCGCTTCAGACAACTTCCAAGGCGAGATTTCTCTCCCCCCCCCCCTCTAAGATTTTTTTTAATGAAAAAAAAAAAAAAAAAAAAAAAAAAAAGCTTTGTTTTAACTTATTACAGATCTATTTTTAACCATTCGTTTTAAAGGTGTTGACTAGTTCTTTTAAAAAGTACTAACAGTGGAAATTTACATTTCTCCACAAGGTTTTGTTCCGAGCAGAGGTGAGAGCAATATTCATATATATATACATTTTTTTTTCCTAGTTGACTATTACTGATATCAATAATACTTTTTTTTTTTTTTAATAATAATGGTCCGTTAAAAATAATTTACATTGTGCATGTTTATACGAAATTTTCTCTTATACTGCCATGTTAAAAATTTATTTAAAAAAAATAAATAAAAAAATAAATAAAGGTGTGGCATATACATGGGCAGTTAGACATTTTCTACTAAAGTAAAAACATGTACTGGACGTTTCAAATCGTGTAATTAAAGTTAAAACCACAAATCATTTTTTTTTAAACCTATAATTTCTTCTATTGAATACATACATATGTATATATATATATATATATATATACATATATATAAACCTGAGAGCTATATCCATGCGCAGGTTTATCAAACACACATATATATAAAGTCGGTTCATGGCGTCAGTGTCACCTTTCAACAGAATCCACAAGAAGTCTACTCCAGAGCTTCTTGTCCAGAGTTTATTCCTTTTCCAAACTCCTATCTCTCTTTGCTTTTTTTTTTTTTTATATCATCCATCCAGCTCTATCTTGGACTTCTTCGCGTTCTTTTTCGATTTATTTTATTATTATTATTATTATTCTTTTTTTAAGTTAAAAGCGATTTTAGATAACATTTCATTGCTCATTCTTTTAACATGACCATAGCAGATTAGTTGCTTTTTTTTTTTTTTTTTTTTTTTTTTAAGTTCTTCCAATATGGTTTCTTTTATTTCCATAATTTCTATAATTCTTTCATTTAATATTTTTTCTGTCCTGGATATCCTGCATGATCTTCTTAGGACATCCATTTCCACTGCTGCGAATTTCTTTTCCTCTCTCTCCATAATTCTCCATCCCTCTGCTACATATAGTGATATGCTCTTAACAACAGAATTCTATATATTATACTTCCTCTTTCTTGAGATCTCTTCCCTCCACCAAATAGAATTTAATAGTCTTACACCCTTTCTTGCTTGACAAACTCTACGTTTAATTTATTTTATGTTCACAACTTTCTATGTTCATGTTATAATTTAGATTTAAGTCTCATTTCCTCCTATACATAGGTATTTGGTCTTACGTTCGTGAATAATCTCCATTTTTTGTATTCTCCCAATTTTTATCGTCATTTTTTTCTAAGTTCTCTTTATTCTTTGCAATAATGACCTGGTAATCTGCGAATTGCAGAATATAAAATTGATGTTCTATTCCCATTAAGTCCCATTTCTCTGCAGCTTTCTTTGCAAATTTTCAGTTCCTCTTTGACATAGATCTTAAACATGTTGGGGAGATACAACTTCCCGATCTGAGTCCTTTTTCTGCTATGAAACCTTTTGACAATCTTTGACTTACTTTAATCTCTGTTGATTATCTGTATAGCTCTTGAATTGTTCTAATAATATTTGGATTTATGTTTATGTCCTTTAGTACATTCCATAATTTTACGATTGAGACACTATCGTATGCCTCCTTAAGACCAATAAATAAAAGACGAATTTGATTTTCTACCGTCATTTCCATTTCAACAATTTGTTTAAGAGAAAATATATTATCCATACATGATCTTCCTTCTCCAACATAATTTTGTTCTTCACTTTTTCTTTTTCGTTTTTTTCTATTATTACTTTTTTCAATAAAATCCTTTAAAATACGTCTATACGTCCTAAACGTTGCAGTCATGGTAATTCAAGGCTAATTTCAGGTCTGCCAAAAGACGACTTTTTATTATTATTTTCGTACCACAATTTCCATAATGTAAAATTAATAATAAATTTACACAGGCAAATTGCAGAGTTACCGGCGTAAATATATGGTAATTTATTTTATTTATTTACTTATTTTTTTTTTTTTTTTGAAAGAATGGTAGGGTAAGTGCACCAGTGATTGACACTTTTAGAGCAATCTCTGATGTTTTTAATGTTCTAGTCATCAGAAAATATTTTTAGAAATCTTAAGTTATTACATATGGCATGAAAGTCATTCAGAACCACATATATGTTAAAATATATACAATATATAAGAATTATTATTATTTTTTTTATATAAATTTTTATTTGACACCCACTCAATGTTCATGTAATTGACAATACCAGTGTTTCCTTTTTTTAGTAATTGTCACCTTATGTTCCAGTGTTTGACACTGCTAGTTATTTATTTTACCAGTTATTATTATTCATATTACCATTCATTTTAGCACCCTATGCTCCAGTGTTTGACATAAAATGTTGAAATTCTTATATGTAAAATATACGATTCTATTATTTTTCTTATTTATTAATTATTAATTATTTCGGGATAGATGTCAATTACTGGAGCATGCCAATTACTGGAGCACCTACCCTAGAATAAGAATTAAAAAAAAAAAGTCGTCTGTAGTAGCCCTGTAATTTCCACATTTTTGTCGGTCTCCTTTGTTATAGATTGAGTTTAGATATCTTATTCTCCATTCCTCAGATGTTTCTTTTCCGTTCAAACATTTTTGAAATAATTGTGTAATTAATCTCACATTTATCGATCCCGCCTTTTATCAGCTAAGCTGGTATTCCAACAGGACCACCTGCTCTATAATTCTTCAATCTTTTAACTGTACTTTTAACCCTCTCAATTTCCAACCGTATATTTACCCCATACGTAATAAATAACATATAAAAATAATTTTAACCCTTTGCCTGCGCTAACACTCTAAAGCGCTATAAATAGTGTTGCCCAATTTAGGGACTCTTTTATTTAACCACCACCAATAATTTTGAGGAATGAATTTCGATATCAATGATGGACAAATAACCTTCAAAGTAATTAGAAAAACGTTACAGTTGAAATTTAGTAGTAGATAAAGAAAAAAAAGCCCCTAAATTTGCTAACACTCATCAGAGGAGTGAATATATATGGGACTGACAAAGGGTTAAATACTACTATTTAAAAAAATTATTTACGGGCAATATTTATGTATAAAATTGGACAAGAAATCTATTTGATGCCTAGCCTCACACAAATGAAATTAGCCCCAAGAGTTTTTAATATTCTTCGCCATACAGAAACAATCTACATTTATTCGCTATCCGAAAATGTATCGCATTATTTGATTTCAAAAAAAAGAAAAAGAAAAAACAAATATAATAAAATACTTTTCATAAGCACTTTACTTTTCATAAGCATATATATATATACATATGTGTGTGTGTGTGTGTGTGTGTGTGTATGTATGTATATATATTCTTTTTATCGAACAGTAACAAAAAGAGGAAACCCCAGACCAATTTTTCACTCTTTCCCATTAAAGGTAAAACAAAAAGTTATTTAATAACAAATGACAATCTATTTAGAGCAGATAAGTATAGATGAAAACTTCTTTTCCAAATACGGTAAAGTTTCAGACTATATAAAATGTTTTTAATGTAAGAATTTCTGAATTGGGATATTGGGAATCAAGTGAATAAAGTATAAAGAAATTTTATTATCTATTATTTTGTCCATTAAATAGGGTTTGGAAAACCAACAATATAATTCAACAACTTACGAAAATCTTTAACTCACTCAGTTTTTACTGACATGAGCAGAAGTAAAAATTACTTACCAAACGGGAAACATTAGAAATTTTAACATTTTACTAAGATTATAGATTTTTCACGTCTTTTTCTTACTTTTCGTCTTTTATTTTCTTTCTATTTCTCCTCTTTATTGTTTACTTAATTTTTTTGTTTTGAAAGAAATATTTCACAATAAAATATTTAAAATGAGGAATTTCTTCTTATTATTTATTTTATTTTTTTTTTCCGTATTGCTTAAAAGAATAAATATTTGTGAGAATTTTTTCAGAAAGAATCAGAATTAATTGAAATTATATTTAATGATGTACTTTTTAAAGATATTGATTGTATTTTTACATAGGGTGATTCGCTACCAGACCGACAAACTTGCAGGGGGTACAGAGACGACTCGGAATCACATAGGAATGCAGGGTCGCAAATGCCCTAATTGCGAGCTATGGTGCAAAGAAACAGAAAAAAAGAACAGAAACAGCAACACATTAATGGGACAGAAAGCATTTTATTGAAAGGTTGTACAACAACAGGTGTTCGAAATTACGACGAGAAGTCGTAATTTCGAACGAATTCAGACAAATGACGACTTCTAGCAGGATCGCTATTCAGGCGACCGTCACCTTCCGTTCAGTGTCATCTACCGCAAGACTGCCAGGAGAAATCTTCCAGAACGTAAGGAATTACATGCAGTTTCGCTGTCAATATAATTACAATTAATAATAATAATAATAATAATAATAATAATAATAATACCATACTGCATAGAAATACTTTGTAAATGTTTATGCTTTTACTTTATTCTTATTAAATTTAAGCATTTCTGTAAACTTTTTCTTCTTGCTCATGCAATAATAATTTAATTACTGATATCGAAAAAATGTATTAGCATAAAATAAAACAAACAAATAATAAGGGAAATTTAGTTAAAAAAAATATGAATTTTTGTGTTACTTTATTTTATTAAATAAATTTTTAGAAATATTATTATAAAATATTAATTTATGTAGTAAATTTTTATATCTTATCATCAACGTATCAAATACACTTATTTAAGCATTGATAAATAATAATAATATTTAAATAGAAAAAATGAAAGAAAAAAAAAAAAAAAATACACTCCTTATGAACTAAAATGTATGTCTTCTAATTACAAAACTCCTTGCAATCGGAAAATGCGTTATTTCTATCTCTTGACCCATTAAGGGGCCAAAGTAAGGTTTCATTTAAAAATTAGCATCGTGCTGAGCCAACACCTCCTGTAATAATGCTCCGACCTGAGCTCTACGTATTGGAAGATCGGCCGATTTTATCCAATCAGCACTTCATATGATACATGTTGGATCGTGGGGATTGGATGAAATCGGCCGATCCGTGACGTAGAGTTTAGCTCGGAGGCATTATTACAGGTGGTGTTGGCTGAGCTCATAAATGGAAGATTGAGTTTGGAAAGTTACAGGTTCGATATTCGACCCGGACGTCATGTACACTAATGACGTCTGATGCACGCAAAATCCGTCATGGTTGTAGAGTTCTCCATATTTCCAAGTTATACCTCTAAGAAATGATCTTACAATCTATCGTCCAATTGGAATGTCATCGCTTCTGCGTGGAATTTAGTATTGATCTTACAACTACACTGGCATTTAAAGAGTTACTAAATTAAGTCTGTTTGCAAACACAATTTCCTTATTAGCATTACGCTAACTTATTTTATATTTTAAAATTTAATTATGCTTCTTCTTAGTTATTATTCTAGTGAATAAGCTACCTTTTTTGGGAGCGGTCTTAATGAAACTTTTTTAAATTTTTGGATGAACTGTTAATATGGACCTATTAATTATTTTAATTTAATCTGTAATCGTGTTAGGATCCACATTTTACTCATACAACTTAATTTGAAGAGTAATTTTCTGCAATTAAACTTGCTATTGAATAAGATGAAAATTAACTTTAAAACGTAGTGGTATGGAAAAAAAAAAAGGAGGCTGTCCTAACTTTATTACGGAATAATTTAAAAAAATTGGCAAGTATACGAATAGATTTTGGTTTGTAAATCTATCAAGTATTGTTTAAACGTATATAAACTATACGTTTTTCGGAACTGCTTCACTTTTAAAAATTCCAATATATAATCTAAAGAGGGTAGAGTATTTGAAAAAATGAAGTACGTGCAATTTATTTAGATAATCTTTTGAGCAAAATTTTAGTATAGTATTAATGCATACTTGCCAACATACTCATTAATATTCCGTAGTATTGTTACTCCCGCCTTCTTTTTCACATCAGTATCTTTTTAGAGTATTTTTCTTCTTATTTAATCGCAATTCCATTTGAAGAATAGTACTCTAAAAATTTACTGGTGTGAGAAAAAAGGGCGAGACTAAATATTAATTAGGCTGTTGGCAAGTATAGCATAGATGCCAACATTTTAATTTATTCCGGAGTACTATTAGCTCGCCTTTATTTCATACCACTTATTTTTTAATACTTTTTTTTTCTTATTTTATCGAAGTTATCAATTGCAGAAAAGTTTCTATAAATAAAGTGGTGCGAAATAAATGCGGGGCTAAAAACACTCCGGAATAAATTAAAATGTTGGCATCTATGGTATGGTTAATGACTAAACCACTAGACGTAACTGCATACGGGATCCCCACGCAGAGATGCCAACATTTTAATTTATTCCGTAGCATTGTTAGTCCCCGAATTTTTTTTTTTTTAACACCACTTTATTTATAGAAAATTTTCATTCAGTAAGAAACTATGAATATGTAAAAAGAAAACACTATTCGCTTTTTAACAGCAGAGCTGCCAACCTAATCCGGCAAATTGTTAGTACCGCCCCTTTTCCTACACCACTTAATTTTTAGAGTATTTGTTTTCTTCATTCATCGTAAATATATTTGAAGAGAATTACTCTAAAAATTAAGTGGTGTAGGAAAAGGGGCGGTACTAACAATTTGCCGGATTTGGTTGGCAGCTCTGTAACAGGCTTTATAAGCTTGTTTATTAGCTTCACCTGTATGTAGGTTTGTATGTTTGTAACCGCTCTGGAGCAAACAAAAAATCTATATTGTAAAAAAAGAATTCCCCTACGTGAACGCTGTGGCTGTGAGGTAAAGCTCCACGCTACGAACCTAAAGGTCTAGCGTTCGAGCCAAGTCAGGGAATATTTTTTTTAAAAATGGTTTTTGTTTAATTCTAAATTATTTTCATTAAGGATTTAAATGTATGTAAATATTATGGTGTGTCACTCACACGATTTTCTCTTACCCTGCATTTTAATACTAAGATAGATATTTTGTGCTTTAGTTCACATTTCTGTAAAAGCGTGTTCTTTAATTTTTTAAAACCATAATATTATTAATGTTTAGGTGTGTAAAGACGCGAGTGCTACAAATCTACGGATTAAAATGTTTGCAACTCTGCCCACAGCAATAAATTTTATAAACAATCTTCCACCACTACTACCTTAAAATAAATTTCTTTTTAAATCTATAGTGTACATTTAAAAGAAAATTTATTTAAAAACAAATGTGATGGAAGAGTGCTTATAAAAATTTGGACCGTGGGAACCGTGGCGCATTTTGTCGATAATTTTCGTCAAAATTAGTTTAGAGATGGCTTTTTTTCTGATTGAATAAGCAGGGTTACATACAGTTACTGCAATTCTTTTTTTTCTTTTTCTTTCTTTTTTTTTTTTTCTTTTTCTTTTTTTTTTTTTTTCTTTTTGTCATTAAAAGTACCATAAATCAGTGTAGCTTTAAAAAATCATAATTTATATAAATAAAGAGAAAGTGTCAGTGTGTGTATATGTGTGCCTGTGTGTCTGAGCTTTGGGGCTCACACTACCGATTGCAGAGCTACAAAACTTGGTAGATGGGTATGTTTGACCCTGCCGGGGTCATTGAGACATTTTCGCCATTCATTTTCGCAGTCATTGAGACTTTTTCGAGTTTCGAAATTATTATTATTATTATTATTATTATTATTATTATTTTTCAATTTTAAACATTAGCTTCTCTGTTTCATTTTTCTAAAACCTTTCTTTCATTTTAATCGTCTGCGTATCTTAGCAACGGCTGTTACGCTATTTATTTTTTATTTATTTAATTTAATCGTTTAAAGGAGAAATCTTTTTTCTTTTTCTTTCTTTCTTTCTTTCTTTTATTATATTTATTGAAAATCAAATGGCAATGCAGTAGAAAAAAAATTATTTTTTTAATTTGAAAACTTATCTATAACAGTTATGTTTATGCATAATGTATAATTTTTATAGTATAGCGCCTCTTTATTTTTCATTTTTTTAATTCTTTCCTTTGAGAGGGATTTTTTTTTCTTTTTTTAATTTACAGTATTTATCGGAAAAAATGATAGTGCATAGTAGAAAAGAATAAACTAATTAAAATTTAAGTTTTTATTACTATCATTATTATTATTTTATTCCATTTAAAAGAAAATCGATTTTTTCTTTTATTTATTATATTGTTCGGAATCATATAGCAATATAGTGTAAACAGCGAGGGTTGTAAAATAAATGCTTCAAAAACTAAAATATTTAATAGATGCTGAGATGCAGCCATCTTTAAAATCGTAGTTCTTAAAGAATTGCAACACCACCGGTCAACGATAAATACCCAGATTGAAGCGTCCGGGAAAGACCTTTCTGTAGGCAGTGGACCTGATGCATTGCTTGCAGAAAAGGAGTGCTGTAGGCAGCGGTTACCCGAAGCGAGGATTAGAATTTTTTCAGTGTAATTTTTTAAAATATTTCTTTATAATGTGATATAAAAAATAAATAGTGATTCAATCCTTTTAAAAATTCATTGAAATATAGTGACCAGCGTAGCGGGTAATTAATAATAATACATTTTTATAAAGTATTCTTTCGGATAATATAAGCATGTCATAAAAGTCCTTTTACAATGTATTTCCTATAAATAAAATTTTAAAATAATTTAAAAAGAGAGAGAGAGAAAAACGAAAAAAGGTATAATTATTTATAAATCAAAAGCATAGTTATAGGCGATTCGCTATTTTCTTATGAAATATTCTTCATTATAGCAAACATGATAGATATGTATTTAAAATTATTTGATGGTTAAAATAGATAAAATAGTCACAAGAATACATATCATTTAAAAAATGAAACAATATAGGCGAGCCTTTTCCGTGATATAAAAATATAGAGAAATGCGAATACGTTAGTAAACTGATATAACATAGAAAATTTGAGAAGTACGGTCCGATTTTAAAAATTCAAGTATTATATCATAATCGAAAAATGCCTAGTCTAGGTAATTTGGGTAAAGATAAATGTTAAAATACTGCAAGTAAAACAGGATTTTAGCATGGCCGTCTTTCCTTCGATTAAACCAGTTTCGAATTGATAATTCTTCATTTGCACATGTTATAGAGAAATTATAAAGCATTCACTGCATCGGCATATTTTGATTTTCATTCTATTTCTGTAATATTTCTATCAGCATATTTAAATTTCAGGCGGTTCAAAGACCGTCGTGTACACTAATAGTGGTTGGTGTACGTAAAATCTGTCGTGGCGGCAATGCCCTCCATGTTCCCATCAAAAATTATACCTCTGGGGGTCACCGAAGCGGGAGAGCCATCCCTTCTGTGGAGGATCAAAATTATGATGGCATGTCTCCGGACCACCTCTAAGGGTGAGTCCCAGACCGTCGCCGATTGCCCATCTGCGCAAGACTGCGACGTAAAACCCAACCAACCAACCAATAATCCTCATAAAATAATATTAACAACAACAATAATAATAAATAAATAAATGAAAATATATTGGAAAAAACACTTGAAAAACAATTTCCCAATGAATTCCTTTAATTTATAAAAATATTTATTACCGTTATATAAAATATTTTCAAAAATGCAAAATTTAACTAAATTAATCTTGTAGTTTCTGTCACACCGTATAACTGAATTAAATTCACCATATATCTTATTATAAATCTTAAAAATGTCATAAAGACGGATACTTTCAGATAAATTTTCAAAGTTAAAAGTGTTAATCGAATATATCTTATAGAATTAAAATACTATTATCATACGCTTATTCTAAAATTGGACTATAGTTATAATAAATTTAAGTTCACATTTTCCTTTAAAAGAAGCTCTTTATAGGAAAAAAAAAAATCCCCATTTACAAAAATTACTTTTAACCAACTAGTTTTTGGTAAATTTTAAATCTGCGCAACTTTTTGTGTCTAGTTTATTACTCAGGGGTCGTACTCTCCGCCCTTTTTTCAGGACACTCTCATGAATAAGAAATTTTAAAATTTATTGCTACCACTATTTTTATAAAATAATCTCTACCCTTTATAATCATGGCACATTACTACAGATATACCCATAGCTGCCAAGTTTTTAAATTTATTCCGGAATGCTGTTAGCCCCGCCCTTTTTTAACACCGTAATCTTTGTAGAAATATTTTCTTCAATATATAATTACGATTAAATATGCAGAACATTATTATAAAAAGATTACGGTGTGAAAAAGGGCGGGACTAACAGCATTCCGGAATAAATAAAAAAACTTGGCAGCTATGTATACCATAAGTATTTCTGCATGAAATTAGTGGTGGCAGAAAAGGCGGAAGTTTCTCATCTTAGAGAATGCAAGTTCAATTCAAACTAACATCAAGCATCCAAATTTATGCTGGTTCAGCTTATTTTAAGCTTGATTTTCCAAGCGAAATGGCAATTAGTACATATCAAGCTTTCATTATGTTTGTTTGATACAGCACACATAAACCAAATAATTCTTGAAATCAGGGAACAGAAATAGGAAAAACACAGGATAAATTTTATAATCAGAAAGTTAAAAATATTGCTTTTTCTATTTCTCAAATAGCATCCAGAATTAATGTACTATCATCTGATAATTTTGATCTTTATTATTATTATTGTTTACTAATTATAAAGAAAACACCCATATTTTTTCCCAAACTGTTCCCCACTAAATCTTTGCAAATTACTTGCCCTGAAGCTTCAAAACTCTTCATAATAGGGGAAAATCCTCAAGTCTGGCAATACTGCCTTAACCCCTTGCGGCACAGGGTAATTCAGAGCATTTAAATTACACCGCCACCGGAATTTACGAACAAAATTAAACTAAAAGAAATTTTAAATTTTCGGGTTTATAAAAAGGCCCTTTTCTCCTATGTTATAAATGTAAATTTTTGCTAAAAAAATTCCGGGATGAGTTTTCGCACTTGAGAATTAAAATTAGGTGTTCCATTAGCGGGAACACTGCGACTGAAAGGGTTAAAGCAGAGCTCAAATTTTCGACATACGCATACGCCAGCACTATCGCCGTTATAGAGCAACGTACTATATTATTATTTTTTTTTAAGTATTTTCTTTCTTGGTATATAAGAAATATTTTAATTTAAAATTAAGTGAGAGAAATGTGTTTACGAAAAACAGAATTAACTTAGAGAATATTCAGGGACAATATATCTGTACTGATAAGTATAAAGGATTTAAGTCCATATTCTTGATTTTTCAGGAGACGAAAAATAAAGTTATACTAATTAAAATCTAACCAGAAGAATCGATTAGGAAAAAGGGATTTCGTTGACTTATACCCTTTATACATAGTTGCCAACATTAGTATATTCCGTAGTATTGTTAGCCCCGCCTTCTTTTTCACACCAGTATCTTTTTTGAATACTTTTCTTTTTATTTAATCGTAATTGAATTTGGAGAATATTACTCTAAAATATTACTGGTGTGTGAAATAGGGCGTGACTAACAACACTACGGAATATTAATTAGGATGTTGGCAAGTATGCCTTTATACCATTCAATGGTTGTCAACCTTCATTTAATAACGGAAAAAAATTGAATTAAATATTTTATACCATACATGAATGCTAAATTTCTGACTTCAATCTTTTTTTACTAATGGATTTTCTCAGAGACATGGATTTTTACATAGACTTAAATCCTTTATACCAATCGATAGAGATTTTTTTCTGAGTCTGACAATGTACTTAACTCAAAATCGACATTTTTGGACTTAAATCCTTTGTACTTATCAGTACAGATATATTATCCCTGTTTGTCTTTGTATGATAAAATACAAAAAAAATTAAATTTTAAAGAACAATAGTACATGAATTATGCTTTTTCAAACATGTACAATGTAATTAAAACTGGAAACACTTAGACTAATATTGATTAAAAATGCTTTTTTTTTTTTTTTGCGAGGGCTGAGGTGTAAATGGGATTTTTTTTTTTTTTCTGTGAAGAGCTTAATTTAGGGGAAAATGTGAGCTTAAATTTATTATAACAATAGTCCAATTTAAGAATAAGCGTATGTTAATAGTATTAATTCCATAAGATATATTCGATTAACACTTTTAACTTCCAGGATTTATTTGGTAGTATCCTTTTTTATGACATTATTCAGATTTATAATAAGATATATGGGGAATTTAATTCAATTATAGGCAGACCCTGACTAACGGCAGGGCATACGGGGCAAATGCCCTGGGCCCCCCTTCTGGAAGGGTCCCCCTACAGGCATATGCAGAAATTCTGCAACCTAAAGACCTCTTATGCCACTGCAAGGGGGACCCCCAGAATACTCTTGCCCCGGGGCTCCAGGTAGTCTAAGTCGGGCCCTTCTGTCGGGCTGTGACAGAAACTACAGGATTAACTTAGTTAAATTTTGCATTTTCAAAAGTATTTTATATAACGGTTTTTTTTTTTTTTTTTTTTTTTTACAAATTAAAGGAAATCATTGAGAATGACTTCTAACAGTAAAACTTCGAAAATATACGCTCTCATTAGTTTAGCGCTTACGCATGCGTGAAGAGTTCAATGAATAGGAAAAATTATCCTGACTAGGATTGTAAGCTTATAAAAACAAATTATGGAATACACTTTTGCACTAAAATGAACTTGATATAAAGTTTAGCATTCACAATTTCATTAATATATGAGCCTATATATATATATATATAAACAGGAAGTATAATATTATTTAAACATATCTTCGTCAACGGTATTAAGTGTGCAGTGTCTGAGATACTTTCTCAAGGATATATATATATATATATATATATATATGCTTGAAAATTAAAAATGAATTAGTAAATCTTTTTAAAATTAACTTTAATTTTTTTTATATACTTAAACAATTTTAAAGATGATCTTTCTTTTTTTTCTTTCTGATAGAAACGTTTGTTTCCAGAAGACGACATAGAGGGTGGTACCAACAAATCCCCCCCACCCCACCCCTTTTCGAAAAAAAAAAAAAAATGCATTTAAAAATCAATATCAATCTAAGTGTTTCCAGTTTTAATTACATTGTACATGTTCGAAAAAGCACATAATTCATGTACTATTGTACTTTAAAATTTATTTTTATTTTTATTATTTTTTCCTTCTAAATATAAAGGTAATCGTATATTGTTCCTGAATATTCTTTAAGTTAATTCTGTTTTTCATAAATAAATGTCTCTTACTTAATTTTTAAATTGAAATATGTTTTATATACCAAGAAAGAAAATACTTTTTTTTTTTTAAATAATATTTTACATCACATAATTACATTATTTTATATCACATAATTATACTTAAATGCACTATAAGATTTACATCATAAAATATTTTGTGTAATATTATTAGCATAAAATTTGAGTTTACATTTTGTTCCAATATGCACTTGGGGGGAAATTAAAAAAGTTGTCTGAACATATTTAAATTTTATTAAATAAACATCTCATATTCGCATTTTCACTCTGATTTTTTTAATTACTGGTAGAGAGAAATTACAATCTTTTTACACAATCTTCGAATTGTATAAAAATATATACTTTTGATTGTTTACCATGCACTCATTCATAAATTATGAGTTGTTTTCGAACAGACTTTTTCATTCATTATAATAATGTTCAGTATCAATGGTATATTTTGCACAAAATTTTGCATCTCAACAATAAAACAGAATAATCGTTTTTTAAATTTATTAAAACTAAAAACAAATATATAATTAAAAGATTTAATTTAAGCATAAATAATAAATTAATAAAAGTAAAACACCATGCAATTTATTCAAATTTAACCTAATAAGGAAATATACTGATCATTTGTTGTTTTCTTAATTTGCATTACTATTTTTTAGTAAAAGAAACAAAAATTGACTTTAAAAATTTATTCTTACATGATGAATGGAACTTTTAGGGATTAATATTTTAATAGAAATATAAAATAAGATTAAAATTCCATAAAACTCAAAAGTTACTTTTTTTAAATACTTACATTTATTATTTATATTAAAAATAATTAAAATTGTTTATTCTATGTCAACATATTAAAATAATTTATAATAAATTTTAAGTGTGACAATTTCAATAAGTTAAAATTACGATACAAATATGCATTACATTGAAACAGTGTTAATTCTGATACCACTAAAAAGTATTCAGATAGAAACATTGTCATAGCAGCCAATATTTTAATTTATTCCGGAGTAATTTTAGCCCCGCCTCTATATCGTACCACTTTTTTTTTAAAGTAATTTTTTTCTAATTTTATCGAAGTTATGTATTGAAGACATAGCTACCAATATTTTAATTTATTCCGGAGTACTTTTAGCCCCGCCTTTATTTCGCACCACTTTATTTGTAGAAAAATTTTCTTCAATGTATAACTTCGATAAAATAAGAAAAAATTACTTAAAAAATAAGTGGTACGAATTAGAGGCGGGGCTAAAATTACTCCGGAATAAATTAAAATATTGGCAGCTATGTGAAGACAATGTTTCTATAAATAAAGTGGTGTGAAATAAACTCGGGGCTAAAAGTACTGCGGAATAAATTAAAATATTGACAGCTATGCTATGTAACTTAGCTAATTTAACAGGAAAATAGATTCCAAAATCTAATAATTGAATGAAGTTAATATTAGATATTAATTAATATTAGTTTAAGAATATTGTAAAAGAACTATAGTTGAAGGCATTTGAATTTATTTTTCTTTATTATAATTTAAGAAATAACTCCACATATGTTTTTTTAATTAATTAATTAGTTCATTATATTTAAAATATATTTTATATTTTTAGTGCAGAAAAATGCAGTTCTTTTGCAAAAGATAAATCTAAGACGAGAAAAAAGATTACACAATATATATGTATATATATATATACAGTCGGCTGCAAAATTATTCGAGCACTAGCCAATAATTCCTATGTTTAAAAAGTACACTTAAAACTGTTTTGCTAAGTAAATCCTTGTCGAATCATGTTCTTAGACTGATTAAGAACATGACTCGACAAGGATTTATTTAACAAAGCTGTATTAAGTGTACTTTTTTTTTGGCAAGGATTATTGCTAGTGCTCGAATAATTTTGCAATCGACTGTATATATATTCTTTTCTTTTCTGTAAAAATTTCTGTGTACCCCAATAAAATAAGTCTTATCGAAAGAAAAGCAAAACCAGATACAATGAGTAAAGTATTCCTACATTCCTACATAAAGTATTCATATCAGTAGGAAAACATTTTCCTATCGATGTTCACTTCTGTCGCATGCATAAAGACGAAATAGTCAAAAGAATATTTTTTTTCTAAACTTTACTGCCGACTGTACAGTCGGCAGCAAAAGTATTTGAGCACAAGCAATAATCCCTGTCTAAAAACTACACTTAATAATGCTTTGATAAATAAATCCTTGTCGAGTCATGTTCATAATCAGTCTAAGACCATGATTCGATAAGGATTTATTTAAAAAAAAAACAGTTTTATGTGTACTTTTTTGACATCGGAATTATTGGCCAGTGCTCGGATACTTTTGCTGCCGACTGTATCACCTGCAGATGTCTCCGTACCATTCCCAGGAGTATATCCCAGACCGTTGCCAATCAGACATAGTGGAGTACTAGTGCTACGTTAAACCCAACCAACAATAGGACGGATGGATGTATGGTTGAGTTTTAAGTCGCACTAGTGCTGCGCAGATGGGTAATTGGCGATGGTCTGGGACTCACCCCTAAAGATGGTCCGGAGACATGCCATCACAATTTTGATCCTCCACGGAAGGGATGGCTCTCCCGCTTCGGTGACCCCCAGAGGTATAATTTTTTATGGGAACATGGAGGACATTGCGGCCACGACAGATTTTATGTGCACCAGCCACCATTAGTGTACACGACGGTCTTTGGCCGGCTCGAGTACCGAACCTGCAATCTTCCAATTACGAGGCCGGCGCTCTGCCAACTGTGCTACCCCGGCTCCCAACAATAGGACGAAATTTAGGGTAGAATCATAGATCGTCTCCAATTGCCCATTGTGTAGCTATAATGAGATTTTGCAGCCCTAATTGAACCCACACAACTTATCTTCTGTGGAGTTGGTTGTTCGTTGAAGGTTCGTACTGCCCAATGTCTTATAAGAAAAGTCTGTTTGGATTCAAAATGCTTTCATTTTAGTTTTAAAGAAACAATTTGTATAAAAGCCATGATCATATATACATAGCTGCCAGTATTTTAATTTATTCCGGAGTAAATTTAGCTCCGCCTCTAATTCGTACCACTTATTTTTTAAAAACAATTTTTTCTTATTTTATCGAAGTTACGTATTGAAAAAATTTTTTCTATAAATTAAGTGGTGCGAATTAAAGGCGGGGCTAAAAGTACTCCGGAATAAATTAAAATATTGGCAGCTATGTATATATTAATGTCGTTATTAAAAATTAACCGTTAATTAAATCGCAATTGTCATTGACACAGCTTATTTAATTGAAATGTTAAAGTTGTACAGAATTTCGACTAAGTAAGTCGAAATCTGGTAAATTATCTGGTTTTTGTCAATCACTTTTGAATTCTAAAGAACTCGAAAGCGTATGGAGTTCGTTTGGCTATCAAAACGAAAGAAGAACATCTACATCTGTTTAATCTTCATTGCAATGAAATTACCAAGAATGCAGTTGCCAAAGAATGTTGCAGGCATGCTTTCATTTTTAATAATTTTGTCTGGCTTATCTATTGAGACTCAGCAGCTATTACTTTAGGAAGATGCTATTTAGGATTAAATCTTATGCCAGTATTTCTATTTCAAGAAAATCGGCAATTAGTTAATGTATGCCTTTGTTAATATATTTCTCTAAGTTTGGTACACTCTATATATTGAACCTTTCTTGAAATGAGAAAAAATCGCAACATGGAAACGCCCCCTGTTGATTGATATAGAACAAAAACTAATCGACACCATATCAAACTAAAGGTACAACCAAATATCGAATTCGGTTAAATTAATTCCTATTGTTCATAAAGTACAGTGTTTGAACTCAAAAAGTCAGATATTTTATTAAAATGCCCGATTTCAGTTCCGAAAATATTAAAACGTGTAACTTCATCGCAAATAACAAATTTGAAATTTTTCTGAATCTTATACTTTTTTTTTATATATATGCAGTGGGTAGAATAATAAATCCACTTTTTAAAAAATAAGTTGTCAATTTCAATTAATTGAAATGCAAGGAAATTTCAAAAAGTGTAAGTTCGTCGAAAAACGGTGATCTAAATTTTTCTGTATCTTCTACTTTCTTCTTATATATACAGAGGATAGAATAATAAAGCCACTTTTTTAAAAACGAGTAATCAATTTCAGTTAATTGCAATGAAAAGAAATCTCAAAACGAGTAAGTTCGTCGATAAACGGTAATCTAAATTTTTCTGAATCTTCTACTTTCTTCTTATATATACAGAGGATAGAATAATAAAGCCACTTTTTTAGAAACGAGTAATCACTTTCAGTTCATTGCAATGAAAAGAAATCTCAAAACGTGTAAATTCATCGAAAACTGGAAATTGAATTTTTTTCAGTATCGTCTACTTGCTTCTTATGCATGCAGAATTTAGTAATATATCCACCACTTTAAAAATAAGTAGTCACTTTCAGTTAATTGAAATTCAAGGAAGTCTCAAAACGTGTAAATTCGTCGAAAACCGGAAATCAAAAGTTTTCGAAATCTTATACTTTCTTCTTATATATGCAGAAGATATAGTAATAAATGTATTTAAAATAATAATAATAATAATAAGTAGTCAATTTCAGTTAATTGGAATGCATCATGTTTTAGTTTAAAAAGATGGCTTTAAATTAAAACTGACATAAATAAAAAAAAAAAAAAAGAAAGAAAGAAAGAATGAATGAAAAAAGGAAATTAGATCTTAAATTAAAAAAAAAAAAAAAAAAAATAGAACTTTCATAAATGAAATCTTTTTTTTTTTTTTTTTTTTTTTTTTTAATCTATGTATATAAAATCGTTTGTCCTGAGTGCGTGAGTGAGTGACTGATTCAACATCGCCCAGCCCAAACCCCTGGACATAGAAGCATGAAATTTTGTGACAGTGTTCCTTATGTTACGTAAACATCCACTAAGAAGCGATTTTACAAAATTCGCCCCCAAGGAAGGAGAGGGAGGACAAAACATGATTTCATAAAATCCTTCATATATCAAACAATAGCACAGATATCCGTAAAATTTTTGGTTTAAAATGTAGTTAACACATATATCGAAAAAACAATTTCTGGAATTTTCGAAATTCGGTCCCCAAGAGGGGGGGGGGAGGGGAGGGACAAAACATGATTTCATAAAATCCTTCATATATCAAACAATAGCACAGATATCCGTAAAATTTTTGGTTTAAAATGTAGTTAACACATGTATCGAAAAAACAATTTCTGGAATTTTCGAAATTCGGTCCCTAAGAGGGGGAGGGGAGGGACAAAACGTGATTTCCCATAATCCTATATATTTCAAACAAACAAACAACAACAAAAAACAACAAAAAAAAAAAAAAAAAAAAACAGATAAACGTGAATTTTTTTTCTCTAAAATGTAGCTAATACAAATACCTAAAAACCAATTTCTGGAATTTTAGAAATTCAGCCCCTAAAAGGGGGAGGGGCAAAACATGATTTCATATAATACTTTACATCGCAAGCAAACAAAAACGATATATGTGAGATTTTTGCTCTAAAATAAAGGTCACACAAATATCTAAAAGTCGATATCTGGAATTTTAGAAAGTCGTCCCACGTGGGCCGGGAAGGAGGGAGGGAAGGGGTTATGGAAAAAAAAAAAAAATAGAAATCCAGTTAGACCATTCAAAATTGGTACAAATAGGTTTTAGAGGCATGTAAGTCGAATGGGGATATTTTCGAAAGTTATTGGGGTGGTATGGGGGGCGGAGGGGCAAAATAAAAATAAAAATAGAGTATAGATCGTTCAAAATTGGTATTGAGTTTTTTGATACCTACACATCAATTGCGGATACTTTCGAATTTGTAAAATTTTTAGGAGAGCCGGGTGGTGAAGGGAGATGGGGGGGGGGGGGGGGGTGGCAAAGAGGCAAAACAATAGAAATAGAGTTAGACCATTCAAAATTGCCGGGTATTGTTTTTTGGAACCTACAAATCGATTGCAGGTATTTTCAAAAGAGAAAAATTATTAGGATAGACAGGAGAGGGAGGTGAAGGGGCAAAAATATAGAAATGAGAGTTAGGCGTTGAAAATTAGTATTATTAGGTTTTAAGATCCGATAAATCGATTGCGGATATTTTCGAAATTGTAGAATAAGGGGCGGGCGCCGGGGCAAAAATAAAGAAATTCAGATAGAACGTTGGAATTTAGTTTTATGAGGTTTAAAAGACCGAGAAAGCGATTGCGAATATTTTTGAAAGTGTAAAATAATTAGGAGGTGCGGGACGGTGGGCGAATTAACTCGCGTTAATTCTACCGTAGGCAGTGGAGGCACGGACCGATTATTACACCGTTGAGAGAAGAAATTTTTGTATTTTATACTTATGTTTTCCCTTACGATAATATAGTGATTCCTTAAGAGTGTTGAATATAAATGCGCGCGCGCAGCGCACAGTGACCTGCACTGCAGAATCAAGTGGGAACCCGGTGCGATATTTTTCCCCGATCAGAATTTTTTTTTTCACATGATAAAAATTAATGCAATTTCGAGAATTCATTTATTACACTGATTCATTTAAAAACAGTGATCAGCGAAGCGTGCGTAGCCTGCTAGTTTAGGTATATCTTCAACAGTGTAAACGATCCAACTCTCATTCATTAAAATTTCTACCATTCTAATGGCTGTTTTCGCTTAAAATAAAAAAATTGTAGTCGAAAGTATAGTAATGCTGCATCTATACAAATTACTGTGTGTGTGGTTTTACTTGAGTTTTAAGAATTGCCAGATTTAATAACTTTCTACTTTAGGTATTTTTTAATTCTTACACAGGCAATAAATTTATTTCCTTTTAAATCTTGAAAAAAAAAAAAAAAAAAAAAAAAATGAAAACTTTTTTTTCTTTTGGCAACATTTTTTTTTTTTTTTTCTTTAAAAAAATTTTAAAGTTAAAATGGGTTTTTATTTAATACCTTTTGAACTAATTATCTTATTGTTCTAAATGTTACGGCATTAGATTGATTTTTGTCAGATTATTAAGTATGCCAACTTTTGTAGCGATGGGTGAAACGGTTTACATTGTATAATTAAAACCTGATTTAACACGACATCCATTTTATCAAAATTTAATCGCGTGCAGAATTTTTTTTAAAGTGGTCGTACACCGCTCAGGAGGCCTCCATCCATTATACTTAACGATTCTCACTCCATACTTTCGTTATACAACAGACCTGCATTAACGCGAGTCCGCATTTCCCGACTTATCACGTAAACTCATTTTATAACGACATACAACGAATTAAATATCTATAATAAATATGTTATTCTTTATTACTGGTGTATACATATTAAAATAAATTATGAATTGGTGGTGTAAAATAATGATTGGACTAATGGTAATAATTCGATTAATAATAATAATTCGATTATGACTCGCTTGAATGCATTCGCTTTACTTTAATACATAATAAAATTATGTTCGATAGTATATGTTATCAATTACTATTACTAAGAGATACTTATAATTCAATGTTCAGTTATTTCATGACAGCAGTAACAAACTTTCTTTATTACTTAAAAAAAAAAAAAAAAAGAGAGAGGAAAAGAAGAATAAGTACGGCTAAAGCTTTGTGCTTTTCTTCTATATAATTTTCTCTATTTAAATTTATGTTATTAAATTAAGCACAGAATACATAAATCGCATCTTTGAATGATTTTTCGAAACCATTTGATACAGAAGGATATGATGCAAATTTTCTTATAGGAAATTTTCTCTACGTTTGGAATATAAACAAAACATTCCTCTTTAAATTAGTTTATATTGTCTTCTACGGATAATTAATATATATATGTGTATATTAATTACGAATAATATTGTTTTTTCGAGTAGCAAGAAACTTTTATTTATTTATTTATTTATTCACTGTTTTTTAAGTCTGTAAATTTTGAATATAACACCATAGCTACCAATATTTTAATTTATTCCAGAGTACTTTTAGCTCCGCCTTTTACCCATACCACTTTTTTTTTTTTTTTTATGAGTAAATTTTTCTTATTTTATCATAGTTATATATTGAAGAAAAATATTCTAAAAATAAAGTGGTGCGAAATAGAGGCGGAGCTAAAAATACTTCGGAATAAATTAAAATATTGGCAGCTATGCAGTACAACGGGTAAGAGCTACCCTACCACAAGCAATTTGCCTGTTATTGCCTCTTTCTGATTCAATTTCCATCAATAACTTTTAGAAGTGGCACTTAATAGATAAAATAGAAAATTGTTCTTTGAAATGTTTAGGTAACCGTCAAATTTAAAACATAGTGGTATATTTTGTATAAAAAAGTAGCAAAATCTTACGTGAGTTTGCTACGGAAAGAATTTTCGAATTTTGTGGGTTTTCTGGCTGTTGGAGGCAGTGAGCTCCAATATTTTTTCATGAACTTTTAACATTAAGCAACGGTAAGTTATTTAACTCGTAGCAGATTTAGAGCCCACGTTTTACTCCACTATTGTTGTGAAATTTTCACCAATCTGAAATTGCTATTAAATATGATGAAAATATCCTTCAACAAAAGTTGTATGAATAATAATAATAATAGCAATAATAATAATAAGAGACGAATTTAACAATGCTTCGAAATAAATTAAAATGTTTGGACGTCTGCTGGTATACAATTTCTATAAGGAAGGAGGCGGAGCTATTGATTGATATTATATAAGTAAATATTATCGTGTTCGAAACTTTTGTGTTTTGCGAAATAAGATATTTCTTACATTGTATTTATATATTTAACAGCTACTTCAACTATTTTAATATTGCAATTTAATAATAATAAGAAGAAGAAGAAGAGTGAAAAAAAAGAAGAGAGAGAGAGAGATTTTCTAATTTGTGCTTATATCTAGTTTTATTTGACAATCAGTAACTTTTTAACACGACAGCAAACCTGAAATTCATATTTTTCTTTCATTGGAGGTAAAAGGGAGAAAGGGGAAGAAACACCTGAAACTCCCAGCAATATACGTATACTAAGTTACCAAGTTCCTTAATTTATTCCGGAGCACTTTTACTCCGCCTCTTTTACATACTACTTTTTTAAAAGAGTATATTTTTTTCATTATATTGTAGTGTTTTATTTTAGAATATATATATATATATATATATATATATATATATATATATATTATTTATTATTATTATTATTTTAAATTTTTTTTAAGGGGGCTGAAAGTGCTCCGGAATAAATTAAAGAATTTGGCAATTCTGTACATATCTACAGAGCGATTCCTTATTGCACGACAAACTTAAAAGGGTAAAAGAAGAGCTCCCATAAAGCACAAATAAGTATATGAGCCTTGCTCAATCCAAACCGAACCGTTTTCAAGTTACTGCAAATAGCATGGAAAAACTAAAAATCTCCTAACATTCCTCACTGGTACATGCTACACAGAAATTATATTTAGAAAGAGTGGAAAAACATCTACAAAATGACATTAACTGTGTTAAAATTTTCAGATTTCGTGACGAGTTACAAGCCCCTGAAACTGAAAAATAAATAAATATATAAAATTAAACAAATAAATAAGAAAATTAAATTAAAATGTAAAATCAAATATCGCGAAATATTTAATTGTATTTTTCAGAACTTTTCTTGCTACATTAGATAAAATTTATTATAAATTGGCGAATTCAAATAACTTTCATATAAATTTAAAATAAACCATATTAGTTTACTAGTGCAGGAAAAATTTAATCAGGTGTTTGTTCTTATTACTTACAAACTTTGAATAAACACCATAAAATGCAATAAAGTGCGTTGCCGCTTTGATTGCAGCACTCGTGCTTACTTTGTTCGCCTGATGAAGGGTCGTGGTTTTTTCGACCCGAAACAATTGTTGCGAGTTTATTGCATTTTATGGTGTTTATTCAAAGTTTGTAAGTAATAATTTTTACAACGCCAGTTTTGTGATGCTTCTTTATTAAATCAGGTGTTTGTTCGTTATAAACAGAGCACGAACTCTCCACCCTTTTTTTCAAAACACTTTAAGGCTGAGAAATTTCCACCTTCTTTGCTGCCACATTTTTTATACAATAATCTCTATTTTATTTAATTAAAACATTATTCTATAAAAATACAGTAAATATATCTGCATGAAAATAACAGTAGAAAAATAAGAAAGAGAAAAAAAAAAAGAATTATCTTTCTTAAAAATGTTTTGGAAAAATAAAAGGGGGGTGGGGGAGGGTTGAGCTATGGTTATGAACTATGATTATAAACTATTTGTTTTCATGCTTTCAAGGTATGAGGCCCGCCCATCATGTGTTAAACTCTCCCTACCAACTTCCCTTAGTAATTGATCCAATCTTTTGATCCAATTTTATACGTTAATTTACAGGTCATTTAATATATAGGCAATAATTGATAGTTCATCTGTATCAAGATTATAAGATGAGCATTCATTTGTATTTTGATTTAGAAAAAAAATTGTTAACGAAATTATTGTAATTAAACCTGGGAGGTGTTTATAATTCAAAATGCAGGGGTCACATTGCCAGCATTTGTTTTAGGGCCCTTTTAAGGAAAATTATTCCGACTTTTTTATTACCACTATTTTTATTTACAAATTATTATTGTATTTTTATAACATGTATAATGATT
Source organism: Salticus scenicus (assembly GCA_963930645.1). Lineage (NCBI taxonomy): Eukaryota > Metazoa > Arthropoda > Arachnida > Araneae > Salticidae > Salticus > Salticus scenicus. The sequence continues at coordinate 78,162,606 of OZ005658.1, forward strand.
TCGGTTATTTATGAGATTTATTATAAAAATAGTCGTAGTAAATAAAGCAGAAATTTCTTATCCCTCAAAGAGCCTTATAAAAGGGCGGGGAATGCGAAGAGAAAAAAAAATATATATATATATATAGAAATAGACCATTCAAAATTGCCAGGTATTGTTTTTTGGAACCTAAAAATCGATTGCAGGTATTTTCAAAAGAGAAAAATTATTAGGATAGACAGGAGAGGGAGGTGAAGGGCAAAATTATAGAAATGAGAGTTAGGCGTAGGCGTTGAAAATTACTATTATTAAGTTTTAAGATCCGATAAATCTATTGCGGATATTTTCGAAAGTGTAGAATAAGGGGCGGGCGCCGAGGCAAAAATAAAGAAATTCAGATAGAACGTTGGAATTTAGTTTTATGAGGATTAAAAGCCCGAGAAAGCGATTGCGAATATTTTTGAAAGTTTAAAATAATTAGGAGGCGCGGGACGGTGGGAGAATTAACACGCGTTAATTCTACCGTTGGCGGTGGAGGCACGGACCGATTATTACATCGTTGAGAGAAGAAATTTTTGTATTTTATACTTATGTTTTCCCTTACGATAATATAGTGATTCCTTAAGAGTGTCGAATATAAATGCGCGCGCATCGCACAGTGACCTGCACTGCAGAATCAAGTGGGGACCCGGTGCGATATTTTTCCCCGATCAGATTTTTTTTTTTTTTTTTTTTTTTTTTTTTTTTTCCCACATGATAAAAATTAATGCAATTTTGAGAATTCATTTATTACAGTGATTCATTTTAAAACAGTGATCAGCGAAGCGGGCGTAGCCTGCTAGTTTATGTATATCTTCAACAGTATAAACTTTCGATCCAACTCTGATTCATTTAAATTTCTGCCATTCTAATGGTTGTTTTATCTAAAATAAAAAAATTGTAGTCGAGAGTATAGTAATGCTACATCTATAGGGCAGTTCCTTGTTTGTAAACAAACAGCTCAACTTTTATGAGTGGTTGGCAAAAAGGCTTGGGATTAAATTACTACCAACGGAAAATCAATGGTGGGCGGGGCACGGGAAACTCGAGCGCGCTTTTTTGCCAACCACCAGACGTCACGAGGAAATGCTCTATACAAATTACTGTGTCTATGGTTTTACTTGAGTTTTAAAAATTGCGAGATTTAATAGCTTTCTACTTTAGGTATTTTTTAATTCTTACATAGACAATAACTTTATTTCCTTTTAAATCTTGAAAAAAAAAAAAAAATGAAAACTTTTTTCTTTTCGGTAACATTGTTTTGTTTTCCTTTTCAAAAATTTTAAAGTTAAAATGGATTTTTATTTAATACCTTTTAAACTAATTATCTTATTGTTCTAAAAGTAACGGCAACAGAAAGATTTTTGTCTGATTGATAAGTATGCCGGCTTTTGTAGTGATGGGTGAAACGGTTTACTTTGTATAACGAATTAAAACCTGATTTAACACAACATCCATTTTATTAAAAAAAAAAAAAAAAAAAAAAAATCGCGTGCCAGATTTTTTTTTTAAAGTGGTCATACCAGACACAGTTCGGGAGGCCTCCATTCATTATACAAAAAGATTCTCCTTCCATACTTTCGCTATACAACAGACCCTGCATTAACGCGAGTCCGCATTTTTTAACTTATCATATTTTAATAGTACAACACTATCACAACATACAACGAATTAAATATTTACAATAAATACGTTATTCTACATAACTGGTGTACACATATATACATGTACACTATGAATTGGCAGTGTAAAATAGTGATTGGACTAATGGTAATAATTCGATTAATAATAATAATTCTATTATGACTCGATTGAATGCATTCGCTATTTTTTTAATACATAATAAAATTATGTTCGATAGTATATATTATGATTTACTATTACTAAGAGATACTTATAATTCCATGTTCAGTTATTGCATGACAGCAATAACAAACTTTTTTTATTACTTAAAATAAAAAGAAAACAGAAGAAGGAAAAGTACGGCCAAAGCTATGTATTTTTCTTCGATATAATTTTCTCTATTTATATTTATGTTATAAAATTAAGCACAGAATACATAAATCGCATCTTTGACTGATTTTTCGAAACCATTTCATACAGTGGAATATAACCAAAACATTCCTCTTTAAATTCGTTTATATTGTCTTCTACGGATAATTAATATATATATATATATATATATATATATATATATATATATTAATTACGAATAATATTATTTCGAGTAGCTAAGTTTTATTTATTCACTGTTTTTTAAGTCTGTAAATTTTGAATATAACACCATAGTTACCATTATTTTAATTTATTCCGGAATACTTTCAGCTCCGCCTTTAATACCACTTTTTTTTAAAGAGTAAATTTTTCTTATTTTATCATAGTTATATATTGGAGAAAAATATTCTAAAAATAAAGTGGTGCGAAATAGAGGCGGAGCTAAAAATACTTCGGAATAAATTAAAAAATTGGCAGCTATGTAACACAACGGGTAAGAGCTACCACAAGTAATTTGCCTGTTATTGCCTCTTTCTGATTCAATTTCCATCAATAATTTTTGGAAGTGGCATTTAATAGATAAAATAGAAAATTGATCTTTGAAATATTTAGGTAACCGTCAAATTTAAAACTTAGGGTATATTTTGTATAAAATAGTAGCAAAGTCTTGCGTGAGTTTGCTATGGAGAGAATTTTCGAATTTTGTGGCTGTTGGAGGCACTGAACTCCAATATTTTATCAGGAACTTTTAACATTAAGCAGCGGATAGTTATTTAACTCGTAGCAGACTTAGAGCCCACGTTTTACTCCACTATTGTTGTGAAATTTTCAGGAATCTGAAATTGCTATTAAATATGATGAAAATATCCTTCAGCAAAGGTGGTACGAATAATAATAATAATAATATTAATAACAATAATAATAATAATAATAATAAAAGACGAATTTAACAATGTTTCGAAATGAATTAAATCGTTTGGACGTCTGCTGGTATAAAATTTCTATAAGGAAGGAGGCGGAGCTACTGATTGATTTTATATAATTATAAGTAAATATTATCGTGATCGAAACTTTTGTGTTTTAGCGAAATAAGATATTTCTTACATTGTATTTATACATTTAACAACTACTTCAGCTATCTTATTATTGCAATTTAATAATAATAATAATAATAATAATAAAAAGAGTGGAAAAAGAGAGAGAGAGAGAGAGAGAGAGAGAGATTTTCTAATTTGTGCTTATATCAACTTTTATTTGACAATCAGTAATTTTTTAACACGACAGCAAACCTGAAATTCATATTTTTCTTTAATTGGAGGTAAAAAAGAGAAAGCGAAAGAACAAATGTAAATCTCTGCAATATACGTATACAAACTTTCCAAGTTCCTTAATATATTCCGGAGCACTTTTACTCCGCCTCTTTTACACACTTCTTTTTTTAAAAGAGTATATTTTTTTCATGTTATTGTAGCGTTTGTTTCTAGAATATATATATATATATATATATATATGTATATTTTTTTTTTTTAAGAGGGCTGAAAGTGCTCCGGAATAAATTAAAGAACTTGGCAATTCTGTACATATCTACTGAGCGATTCCTTATTGTACGACAAACTTAAAAGGGTAAAAGAAGAGCTCCTATAAAGCACAAATAAGTATATGAGCTTTACTCAATCCAAACCGTTTTCAAGTTACTGCAAATAGCATGGAAAAACTAAAAATCTCCTAACATTCCTCATTGGTACATGCTACACAGAAATCATATTTAGAAAGAGTGGGAAAAAATCTATAAAATGATATTAATTGAGTTAAAATTTTTAGAATTAGTGACAAGTAACAAGCCCTGAAACTGAAAGATAAATAAATATATAAAACTAAACAAATAAATAAGAAAATCAAATTAAAACGTAAAATCAAATATCGCAAAATGTTTAATAGTATTTTTCAGAGTTTTTCTTGCTACATTAGATAAAATGTATTAAAAATTGTCGAATTCAAATAACTTTCGAATACATTTCAAATAAACCATGTTAGTTTACTAGTGCAGGAAAAAATTAATCAGGTGTTCGTTATAAACTGAGCTCGAACTCTCCACCCTTTTTTCAAGACCCTTAGTTAATAACGAAATTGACAAATAGTTAATAACGAAATTATTGTAATTTAATATGGGAGGTGTTTATAATTCAAAATGCAGGGGTCACATTGCCAGCATTTATTATTAATTAAAATTATTCCCACTTTTTTACAATCACTATTTTTATATAGAAATTTTCATTGTAATTTTATTACGTGTATAATGCTTTCGGTTATTTATGAGATTTATTATAAATATAGTGGTAGTAAATAAAGCAGAGATTTCTTACCCTTCAAAGTGCCCTATAAAACGGCGGGGAGTGCGAATCCTTAAAATGTGTAAAACATTCCTATGAGTTGTGCAAAATTAATAAAGTAATCAAAACAAAATAATTATTAAAAAGGACAAACAGACATGTACTGCAAGCCCAGAATTAATGTGTGTATGCATAAAGAAGCTTACACTCGCCTTTTTTCTTTTCATTGCTTTCGAAATGAAGACATTTTATACTAGTGTTGTACGAATTTTGAAGAATAAATTCCTTCCATGTTTGATTACAATATCTTCTGTATTAACGTTTTCTTTTTAAATCTAAATACAAATAAATGCATATCGTAATACTGTGATACAGATAATTATTATTATTGTTATGTAATAAATAAACTGTGTAAATTATATATGCATTCAAATACGATCAAAAGTGAATTGTTAACACTTTCGCGGCCGCTGACGTAGATTCACGTCATTTGGAAATCTGTAACCACATCAGTGGGCGTTTCTTTTGCAGTTTGTGTATTACTGTATTTCATAAAAATATACCCAATATTCATATTTGTGCAATTATAGTACTATGATTGCAAAAACTTTGATTAGAAGGAGTATAATTATAATGTATATTTAATTGTAATATAAATATGAATACTGAAAACGTTGATCTGAAATAATGTAACTTAAAAGAATAACGCCCACTGGTCGGTACTTACTATCAGAGAGACTAAAACATGTGGTCGCGAAAGTGTTAAGGAAGGTTGGTAAGATATTTTAAAAATGTGATGGGCGGTGTTTCAGTTTTTTAACCGTTTGCTCTCGAAGCTTTTTTTGCACGGGTAAACCAACAACTTAAGCCTATTTTTCCTGATATGTGGTGATCCGCATATAAAACTTCCTAATTTTTTCTGTACTGATGGTATAATTTTTCGTACTACAAAATACTTTTTAAAAGGGCGTGGCTTGTGAACAGAATTAGAATTGTGTAAGAGATCTATTCAAAAGTATAGATTACAGCTGGATTCGTAATTTCCGCCTTTTAGCTAGTCTAGCTAAATCTACTCTAGCTAATCTAGCTTAATATAAGATCTGATTGTCCTTATGTTATGCATGCCGCGTAATAAAAGGCTAGAATAATGCAAGTTTATACTCCTTTTACGAAGGCCGCGTCTTCTTTTATGTCAGTGGCCTCTTTTACGTCGACCACTTTGTATTTTCCAAATGTGCGGGCCTGAAGTGTTCTGGAAAATTAACCTTTTGCATTCGAACCCTCTTTTAGTAAGCGTAATGAGTTGCCCGACAATAGTTTTAGTAAAAAAATGCAAAATATGTAACATAAGAATTTTAAATATAAACATTTTATATCTATATTTGATGTATATTCACATATTACAGACATTATGTATGAATATTACGATTTATACGATTTCCTTATATTGTATAAATATTTTAATGAATTATATATTCTTCACATCGGTTTCTTAGCGATCTCACGAGTTGTTATTTGGCAGTTTTCATAAATCAATATTTTATTTTGTCTTCATTAGCATAAACTGGTTTCCCAGAACGTAATGCATCTTCAACGTCAAAATTGCTGGAACAAAACGTGGTAAACCCATTTTGACACTGGCGTTCTTTAAATAAATTTTCTGTATACACATCGTATACTTTTTTCTTTGTTTGAATAGTATTTTCGCCATTTTGATAGCAAAAAGAAAATACGCCGAAATGTCGCTTCAGATTTTCTCTATTTGATAGGACACCAATCAAAACCTATTGAGCAGAATAAAACTAACTTTTTCACAAGCAAGCCTTCCTATATCAACTGTCACAATAGACAATGGTAATGCAGCCTTATTGGGAAGATGGTATGAAAACAATACAATTAAGTCTTCTACTGACAAGGAGAGGTCACAACATGGAAAATTCAGATTGGGACGAAATTGCGCAGGATTGTAGTATACTATGAGGGTAACAACATATTAAAGCAGTAGGACCCACTATCTACAAAATTTCGAGAAAAAAGCATTTAAATATTCAGTAATCTTTAAATACAAGTTATTTCGCAAGCGAGTAAGCGCCTCAGTGGTGTGATACTAAAGCGCGATTCTCCCACTCAGATGACTTGGGTTCAAGGCTACCTACGGGACTGATTTTTTTTTTTTTTTTTTTTTTTTTTTTCTTCTTTAACTTTTTATGTTAACTTAACTTTTTATTTATTTTACAATTCAATTCAAAATTTGAAAATCATAATAAGTTTTTTTTTTAATTTTCTTGAGTATAAAATAACTTTTTCTGTTTTTAATATTTATAACTTAAAAATACAATAAATTTATATAACTTAAAAAATAAATTTTAGTTTTATTTTAACTGTAAAATAAGGTAAAACTAAAGAAACTGTTTTTAATTATTTTTTTAAATATTTTATTTTATTTTAGGTATATTTAATTTTATTTATTAAATTAAAAGATAAAAAAATAAAAAAATAAAAATAAAAAAAAAATTACAGAGAAATGGTGATTTTAATTGCATATATAATTACTATCCAAATTAAATAATTACTTCTCCAATCAATACAGTTTCTTGAAAATTATAGTATAGGATTACGATGCTATTAAATTATTACAGGTAAAAAAATGTTATTTTTAAATGTAGATTTTAAATGTTAATAAACATCGTTTCCTTTTCGATAACGACTTCCTTTTTTTTTATCCTTCTGTGCACAAAATAAAATTCCACCTGCCCTTTATTATTAACAAGCTAGAAGAAGTGTTTACGTAATTTATACACATTCAAACCAAATCAGGAAGCTCAAACCAAGATTTAAGTACACCTGCTAACTATTTTACACTTTGTTTACAGCTTGCTTATTTTTTAATTATATAAATATTTGTCTGTTTTTCTTTATGTTTCTTATTTAGGGTTTTGTAAAACTAAACTTTATTTTTTAAGTTATAGAAATTTATTGTATTTTTAAGTTATAAATATTAAAAGTAGAAAAAGTTATTTTATACTCAAGAAAATTAAATAATTTTTTATTAAATTTTTCAAATTTTGAATTGAATTGTAAAATAAAGTAAAATAAATAAAAAGTTAAAGGAAAAAAAAATGTAGTCCCGTAGGTAGCCTCGAATCCAAGTCATCTGGGTGGGAGACTCGCGCTTTAGGATCACACCACTGAAGCGCTTACTCGTTTGCAAAATAACTTGTATTTAAAGATTACTGAAACTTTAAATGCTTTTTTCTCGAAATTTTGTGAATAGTGGGTCCTACTGCTTTAATATGTTGTTACCCTCATAGTATACTACAATCCTTCGCAATTTCGTCCCGATCTAAATTTTCCATGTCGTCACCTTTCCTTGTGAGTAAAAGGAAATTATTTTCCGATGCGAACAACCTAATACCACCGACAAAAAAATTATTTAAAAAAAATGATTGCCATTAGATATTGGTGAAAATATAATAAAATTATCACGGCATGTTTAGAAAAGCTACGAGACCTGAATTCAACATGGTTTTTGACAGTATTTTAAAATTTTATTTTCAAATTAGCACGTACGATGACATTATTTTGAGGTAATATCTACAATTTTTTACGATGACTTATTTTCGGATAATATCTATAGAATAACAAAATGTCTAATCTGCAGACTAATACCACATCGATTATCGGAATTTTTAGGTTCTTCAGACCCTTAAACATGTCAACGCTATTAAAAAAAAAAAAAAAGGAGCAGGGATGGAACACGAACACAACTCACATAATTTTTCGTACTAGAAAATACTTTTTAAAAGGGCGTGGCTTGTGAGCAGAATTATATTCAAAAGTATAGATGTACAGCCGGATTCGTAGTTTCCGAATTTTATCTAGTCTAGCTAAATCTAATATAGCTAATATAGCTTAATATAAGATCTGATTGTCCTTATGTTATGCATGCCGTGTAATAAAAGGCTAGAATAATGCAAGTTTATACCCTTTTTACGAAGGCCGCGCCTTCTGTTTTGTCAGTGGCTTCTTTTATGTCGACCACTTTGTATTTTCCAAATGTGCGGGCCTGAAGTGTGATGGAAAATTAACCTTTTGCATTCGAACCTTCTTTTAGTAAGCGTAATGACCTGCCCGACAATAGTTTTAGTAAAAAAATGCAAAATATATAACATAAGAATTCGAAATACAAAGGGCATTCCATAAAAACTGAGAGTTATTTTTTTACGTAGTGGCAACACCGTGAAACTAAAAAATAGAAGTGTAGGCGATTTTTTCAAACTGTTAACTGTACGTTTACTCAAAATTCTAAACGAAGCAGACGATTTTATTTTCCTATTTCCGTGCTTGTTTAAAGAACTGTTTTATTTACCCTACAGAAATGGAGATGAGTGATTCAGAGTAAAAAAACGAAATGCGTTGTGCCATAAAATTTTGCTACTGTTTGGGTAAAACAGCTCCAGAAACAGTTAAGTTAATAAAAGAAGCTTACAAAGACAAATGTTTTGGTGAGTCTACGATTTTTAGATGGCGTGGTGATTCCAAGAAAGGCCGTTTGTCCGCAGAACTGGCTCCTAGGCCTGGGCGACCAAAAAGTGTTGTGAATGATCGAAATGTTAACACTGTGTGGGTAATCCTTTAAGAAAATCGGCGAATGACATGTGAGGAGATAGTGGCATCAACAAACATTTCGAAAACGTCGATATTTCGCATTCTACGCAACAATTTACAGCTTCGCTATGTTTGTTCCAGATGGGTCCCTCATCACCTTACTAAAGAACAAATGAAAACAAGAATTCACCAATGTTGTGAATGGAAACAGATGCTTCAAAATGATCCAAATCTCCTAAAGACTGTAATAACAGGTGATGAAACTTGGGTGCATCATTATGATCCCCTTACCAAGTCCGCAACAAGTGTATGGAAACATACTGATTCTCCGCCTCCGAAAAAAATCCGACAAACCAAATCTGCTGGAAAGGTCATGATGATTATTTTCTTTGATCATAACGGTGTAATCTATCAGCATCCTGTGCCTCCAGAAACAAATGTGAATGGTGAATATTACATTTCAGTTTTGCGACAACACATATCGAGAAAGCGTCATATATCTTAGTAAATGCAAGGGGTGTGTGGCATGCCACATCCCCTTACAGTCCAGATCTCGCACCATGCGATTTCTGGCTGTTTCCGACGTTGAAGGAGAAGCTCCGTGGTAGAAAATTTAATACAGATTCTGAAGTTATTTCAGCAGTGGAGAGTTCTTTGAAGCAGCTTCCAGAAAAGGGCTTCCCTACTTGTTTTGAAAAGTGGGTTGAACGATGGGACCGTTGCATATCATCTGACGGAAGATATTTTGAAAAAGAATGATGTATTTTTTGCTGTAAATATATTTCTTGATTTTTTATGATTTTACTCTCAGTTTTTATGGAATGCCCTTTGTATAAACATTTTATATGTATATTTGATGTATATTTACATATTACAGACATTATACATGAATATTACGATTTATACGATTTCCTTATATTGTATAAATATTTTATTAAATTATATATTCTTCACTTTGATCGGTTTCTTAGCGATCTCAAGAGTTGTTATTTGGCAGTTTTCATAAATCAATATTTTATTTTGTCTTCATTAGCATAAAATAGTTTTTCAGAACGAAAAGCACACAGCCATACGCCGAACACGGCGGTCTTCCCTCTCAGTAGTGCCACGTGGCCGCCTGGAACCCGGTCTTCTTGAGGCAGTACCTTCCCTTGACCACTGCTGCCAACACTCATGCACAGTGGATACATTCCTGCCAAGTCTTTCTGCAATATCACGAAAAGAAAACCTACCTTCTCGTAGACCTACTACACGACCTCGTTCAAACTCAGTGAGCTGTTGATAATGGCTTCTTCGTCTTCTTAGATGCATCCTTGACTAACATTAACCCACTACGTCAAATCTCAACTGTAAATATCGATCACGAACCTTACAGCGCTTATTTAAAGCAAACCTCATTTGCATGTTCATAGTTTCGCTACTAGCGCCACACTTATGCGCGTGGCTCGAAATTTGAATCGACGTCATCTTTCAGATGTATAAACACGTCTACCAAATTTCGTTTATCTAGCACAGCTCCTTCCTGGTTTTGAGATTTTTTTTTTTTCATCAGTGTAGTAACAGATACATCAAACAGTAAACAAATTTCGCCATATAGTACTTAACCCTTTAGCCGTTACCTATTTTTTCACTCATCCTTTCTAAAACGTTAAGCACATTCGACTAGGAACTCTTTTAAATAGGTTTTAAGTAGAAGAGGTATTGCTTTCAAGAACGTTAGTAATTTTTGGGGGGAGCAGGGGCGGAGTGACAAGTGTCAAATCTCATAGATAACAATGCGGTAGATAACAATAAGGAGCTAATCCTGACTCCTGAAGGTCATTGCTGTGAAATTTTCAGACAGTAAATTTTTCTCGTAAAAATATGGTTTGATACTTTTTAGCTGTATTTCGTTTCAGTTGAACTGATTTGATATTTTTAAAAATGCGTCATTTCACTCATGTTTACAATCTTTCTTCCATATAGCAATTAATTTTACTAGAGAAAAATAAGCATTACATCAAAATAAATGAAAAATAAATAAACAATAATAATAATAAATTAAAATTATTTTAGAACTTATTCTCATTTGAAAAAAATCTACAAGTGAGCCAAAAAAATTATTAAAACTGGAAGAATTTATTTATGTGCTGAGAAAAAGGGGATGCAGATAAAATTAAAAAAAAAAAACTTTTTATTTATATTAGTAATTTAAATAAAAACAAATTATTTAATAAGGAAAATTTGTATTTATTTAATTTTTTCTGGCAATATTTGACAGACTTTCTGTTGCGTATTGCCAAATTTGATTTAAATCATTGCATGACAAATTTTTTATTTTCTTATTTTTAAGTAATTAACAGTTTTGACATGTAAAATCATTTATTAAATTTAACTTAAATGCTTTACGCAAATTTAACTTGCGATTAACAATTACCTTTGATAGCAAACGCAACAACAATAGATTAAATACAACATTTACGAATCAAAAATGAGCCCTATGTAAAAACATCCCAATAAAAAATTATTTTAACTTATTTTGAATAGAAATAGTTAAACAAAATAATTAATCAGGTGCACAGAAAGGAACCTATAGGTAAACATGCCAATGCAAATTATTTTTATTTGTTTTGAGTAGAAATAGTTATACAAAATCAGGTGAATCAGGTGAATGTTTTTAATATGAGTGAGCACGAAAACAGCCCTTTTTTTTCTAATGAAGGTTTGTATTTTTATAGTTTGACACGAAACAATTGTTATTACTAACAATTCGTAGGTTTCAGAAAATAAGGGTGATTTGCTGACAAAGTTGTTAAAATTCAGGCGTTTAGAATATAATTCGCAGAGAAAGTGTGTAAGCTATTCTTCTTCTACTTTGTTACAGGCAGGGTCGTACTGGCATGACAAAGAGGGCGCTGGCAATTTGAATAAAAAGGGCGCCAACAATCTGGATAAAAAGGGCGCCAGTTTACTACTAAATATTATTCAAGGTTATTATATGTAGTGGCCGAGAAGTTCTGCTCTCTAAATTGGTATAAGTAGTGTCAGTTTCGATCTCAGGTCTAAATGCTTGACCTAATCATACGAAGTTTTCCATAATTTTCTCCGAAACTTGTGTAAATATGGGAATAGGAGCTAAGACTCCTTAAAAAGACCTAATGGAAGGCATTCCGCAGAGAATTGGGATCCAAGTGCAACCAATCTTGCACCAATACCAAGGTGATTACAAAAAATTTTCTTCATACACGACCAGAGTTCTCAAAGGCTTTTAATATATTCCTTTTCCACCTTAGACAGCTTTCTTTTCTTTTTAACGCTTCACCAATGGAATATATCGTATTAAAAAATCACTACATAAAATTTCTGATACATAAAAAACATAAACTTTCCTTTGTGAGAAGAGAACACTGTACACGACCCCTCTAGTTAACATCCCATTAAAGAAAAATGCCATGTCTGCTTGAATTTGAATATTTTAAAATATGCGCTCGAGCATGAAATTAAACACATTACTCCAGCTCTCACAGTTAAGTTTACAGTAATAAATTTTTTATACAACAAAACCCATAATTTTTAAATTGCGTCATAATTTTTTAGAGTAAAAACCATAAATAACATTGTTTTGATGACTGTATCTATAGAAATTGTGGTTTAAAACATATTCAAAAATGGACAATGAGCAAAGAAAGGGTTGTTGGAATTAAAGCCGATTAAATGCACTAGGATCCTTGGCCTGAGGGAGAGTGTCCTCCATTGGGGCCTTTCTAAGGGTAAAATACGTATTTAAGCAATTTTTGGAGAAAACCACGGAAAATTCGAAAGACTAGACCGACAAGCGCAACCTGGGATCGAACCTGGCACCTCACACCTACCAGCTTTGAGCGCAAAACCACTGGTAGGCCGCAAGGAAAGGGAGAATGAAGTCACAGAAAAATTAAGAAAAATAATTGAGCATTTTTCACGTAAGCTATTTCACAAGCAACAAATATTGTTCGAGATTATTTTAAACAACAGAATGTCATAAGAAATTATTAGAATGTGATTTATATTATTTATTTCATTATAATAAAGAAATTATGATTCAGAAGTATACAGGAGTGTTGTGAGTCTAACTTAAAAGAAAATAAATTAATAATTTAAATGCATCAAAGAATTATATAATGGCATTTGTATGAAAGATAAACTTGATAATGATATGAGATATAGATATGACCATATTATAATCTTAAAAAATGAGAGAGGGAAAAAAAATAAATAAAAAATAAACGAACACTGCACAAACTAAGCGCCCGATATGCCAGTAACGCAAGTTCAAGTAGGCCACGATCTAGAACAGCAAATTGTAACAGATCAGTTGCCCAAATTAAAAAGAAAAAAATTTTAACAAATGTACAGACAATTAACGTATCATATAAGCTGTAGAGTATAAGCGAAATATATATATTATTTTATTTTATTTCAAAGCATATGTCAAGTTTTTATTAAAGCTTCATAAAAAGTTAATGTAGGGAGCATATAATTCCAATCAACAGGACTACAAGTGTGAAAAAAAAAAATTAGCACAATTTTGGAAAAATTCAAATATATAATCTCTATCTCTCCACATTCCTGCACTTCAACAAATAATAATAAAATTACAAAAATAATACATGAATAATCATACCTTAGATTATTTTTCCCAAAATGAAAATTCTTGTATTTCACATGGCTTGACTGATACCATTCAGATAATTCCACCTTCACTTTTTCACGTTACATTATATAGAATTAAAGATGTGCAGGTTTCACAGTGAATGTCCCTCCCCCATCTTCAGCTATTCGTTTAAAAAAAAATTGAAGCACGTGTTTTCCCAGTAGTAGAAAAAAGATTATTAGCATTTCTGTTCCGGATTTCTTTGAAATGCGTAAACGTGTGGGAACAAATAATATCTATCACCATAATAGTTGTTGAAAAAGACTTCATATGTAAATGTACTATAACTATAATCATTTAGGTGACAAAAAGGGGAACACATCAACTGCGCTCACATTAATCCCCCTATTGTTGAAAAAGCCTCAACTGTGCCCACATCGAAAATTACTGATAACGTTCATTTGTAATCCTCTCAGCCCAAAGTCCCAAAGCGTATACTAATCTATAGGTTAGATATGCTTTGTCTCAGCCCCAGCTGTACATCGAGTAACTAAGAATAATTTCTAGAAAGGAAAGACTTTTTTATGTACTTGTTTTGTTTACTTTGAAGGATAAGGCGAGGTACAGTTCGTTCAAAGATGGAATTTACATTCACGGAGAAAAAAAAAAAATATATATATATATATAAAAGGCACTTTTTACTTTTTTCTATATGTAATATAGAGAAAGTATTTGATTCGCGAAAATTTTCGACCTCCGTTTTTTGACGGATCTACACGTTTTGGGATGTCCTAAACACGAATTGATAGTTTTTAAAAAATGTCTGTCTGTCTGTGGTTTCGTGTTTTCACCGTATCTCACGAACCAATGAATGAAATTCAACCAAACTTGGTATATAGTTGAAACCTGACGGGGCATGGTACTGATTAGATATGGGGATCAATCGCCCAGCAGGTGGCGCTGTGATCGCAAAATTTCGTATTTTTCACCGTATCTCACGAACCAATGAATGAAATCGAACCAAACTTGGTATATAGTTGGACCCTGACATGGAATGGTGCTGATTAGATTTGGGGATCAATCTCCCAGCAGATGGCGCTGTGATCGCATTTTATGTAAACTTTTAACATGGCAGTATAGGACAAAATTTCGTATAAATGTACATAATGAGCGTTATATTTAACTTGTGATTGTAAAATTAATATGAATTATTGATAATAGTAGTAGTTAACTAGGGGGGAAAATTGTGCATGTGGGGGCACCGGTTCCCCCCCTGGGGGGGGGAATTTTCAAGATGGGTATCTTTCGAAAGATCTCGTCAATACCTAAAAAACGAATGGTTGAACTATAAATCTGTGATAATTTAAAACAAAATCATCGATTTTTTTTTACTTTTAACAAAAAAAAAAAAAAAAAAAAAAACTTAGAAAAAAAATCGTATATATATATATATATATATATATATATATATTTTTTTTTTCCTTAATATTGTTACTGATTGAATATGTATTACTTTTAACAAAAAAAGAACTCAGAAAAAAAAAAAAATCGTATTTTTTTTTTTTTTTTAATATTGTTACTGATTGAATATGTATATAGGAAAATATAGAAGAAAGTCTTGTGGTGGACACAACATAATAGTTTTCAGTAGTATTCAGTATTAATTTTCAGTTTAATTTTATAAAGACGCAATATTTTTAAAAATTTTACATGCATCTTTATTAGAGATATACCGTATGTGTTTCACTAAACCCCTTCGCAGCGAAACCAAACATTTGGCATAATTTAAGAATTTTTATGGAGCAGTTTTTTGAACTCCCCCCCCCCCCCCCCTTGTTTTAAACTTTTGTTTCTTTTCTGTCTGTAGATATCAGCACTATTCCTAAATTTAACAAATAATGCTTCACTAGAAGCTAATTGCATAAGTGACTTGAAGTTTCTTTTTGTGCGCGAGTGCGAATTGCTGGTTTGATGATGCACTAATGTCTCGTTTTTTTCATTTAATGAAAAGCTGGACTATTATTTTCACCCGAAACAACTTTTACGAGTTTTTGTAGTCGATAATGCTTACTTACAAAGTGTTTTATTTATTAAATTAAATATTATTTGAATTTAATAAGGTTAACTTATAGATGTTTCAAACCAAAAATTTCTCAAAAAGGAACAGTGCGATTTTTTTTTTTTTTTTTTTTTTTTTAAATATTTATGATCAGCTACGTCTCTAAAAGCCATTTTTAAAATTAGTTTAGTAATTTTTTAAATAAATTAAGTAGTGAACGTTAAAGGGTTAAGCATTCTATATTAATTGTTATTCTTGATAGGGTTTGAGGGGGATAGGGATACATTGTTTTTTCATCCATTTTTAGAGAAAATTTAAGAATATGTGCACCTCACTAAAGCTAAAAGGCGTGCTGGTTAGTATTTCATGAGCATTTAATATTAGTTTGTAAGCAATTTTTGTCGTTTATAAAAACATTAAAAAGAGGTCTCCTTTTATGGGCTCCTGAGAGGGCGCATATGGTGTTAATTCTGCATTATTGATAGGGGCGCAGTTTTTATTTATTGATTTTATTTCATTTATATAAATAATTTTAGTGGAGAAATAAATACATGTACCATCCGGTAGATGTAAAAGGCGCCCTGTTTTGTATTATTTATTTATTTTTTCAAAAGTAGTTTTTTAGTTTATTTTTATAAGGAGGCTACATAGAAAATTGTTGAAAACAGGGCGCCTTTTATGCCTAGCGGGGCGCATGTAATGTTATTACTAACGTTAAGATATACTTTATATTAAGCACAAATTTTTTTTTTTACATATTTGTAGTGTTTAAATTATATATGCATACTCACTGAATATAAAAGGCGCCCTGTTTCGTATTTATTTAAAAAATAGTTTTTCAGTTTATTTTTATAAAAGGTTACATATAAAACTGTTGAAAACAGGGCGCCTTTTATGCCTATCGGGGCGCATATAGTGTTATCGTTAAAGTTACGATATATTTAATTGGCCACTTAAAACTTCTTTTGCATATTTGAAGTGTTTAAAATATATATGTAGGCCAAGTGCACCTCACTAAGGCTAAAAGGCGTCCCGTTTAAAACAGGACAGGGTGCCTTAAAAACAGGACACTTTTTTATCTAGAGGGGCGCATATGGTGTCATTTCGACTTTACTATATTATTTACAGGGCGCTTTGTTTTTTAATTGTATTTAGTATTAGTTTTCAGCTTATTTTTATAAAGACGCTATATTTTTATTTATTTTTACATACATTCTGATTAGAGAGGCACACGTATGTGTTTCGCTAAACATGCAAGTCGCTCTGTTTTGTGGAACATGCAAGATACCCTGTTTTCTGTATTATTTGTTATTCTTGATATTGCCAGAACATGGTTTTTTTTATATATGTTTTGATAAAATTTAAGAATATGTGCACCTCACTAAGGCTAAAAGGCGTGTTGTTTAGTATTTCATGAGTATTTAATATTTGTTTGTAAGCAATTTTTGTTGTTTATAAAAACATAAAAAAAAAAACTCCTTTTATGCCAGATCGGTCGCATATGGTGTTATTTCTACGTCACTGATAGGGGCACAGTTTTTATTTATTGATTTAATAATATAAGGAGATTTTATTTCATTTATATAAATAATTTTAGTGATGAAATAAATACATATACCATCCCGTAAATGTAAAAGGCGCTCTGTTTTGTATATTTTTTTAAAAAATAGTTTTTTAGTTTATTTTTATAAGGAGGCTACATATAAAATTCTTAAAAATTGCCTTTTATGCCTAGCGGGGCGCATATAGTGTTATCACTAAAGTTACGATATATTTTATTGGGCGATATGCGCTAAAATTTGTTTTACATATTTGTAGTGTTTAAAATATATGTACTCACAGAATATAAAAGGCGCCATGTTTCGTATTTGTATTTAGTAATCGTTTTTAGTTGATTTTTATAATAACGCTACGTGTTTTAAAACTATAATTTGATTAATGGTGCTCACATATGTGTTCCACTGAACATGCAAGGCGCTTAATTTGTTGAAATATACAAGTTCGCTCTTTAGTGGAGAATGCAAGGTGTGTAACTCTCTCTTTAGTGTAACTTACAAAACGCCTTTTACTTAGTCTTCTGTGTGCCTAGTGTAGTGGGGCGCACATGAACATATTCAAGAACTCGCATTCTTCCTTTATAATACGTACATGTAGGCATTCAGTTAAAGAAGTTTCAGGATTGCTTTTGAGAATAAATTCTACCGAAATATTTCCTTCTATTTTAAACAAAAACCATTATAATTTTACACTGTTCTAAGAAAAAGAAAAAAATTCAATTTTTACATAAAAAAAAAAAAAAAAAAAAAAAGAGTTCCTCGGCGAAGGGCGCACCGGGCATTTGCCTCGTTGCCCGGTGGGCCAGTACGAGCCTGGTTACAGGTACGTAAACATTATGTTTTAAACTTTGAATATGACAAAAGAAAAATCAAAATAAAGAAACTCGAAAAAAAAAAAAAAAAAAGTATAATATTTATTTAGATTTCACTTTTTTGCTAATTCTTAAATTATCTTCTGTTAAATATTAACAATAAATAAATAAAAATAAAATTTTAACGAAAATTTCTTTTTTCAATGGAATTTTCCCCCTAAGTATACTAAATATTAGTCCAGGCAATTAGAGAATTCACACGGAAAAATTCATGGTGGTTCAAGAAATTGGGATGCTTTATTTACTTCGATTATTTGAATCCGAATTTTTTATTTCTTATCGAAAATTTCCCCTCCAATCTGTGTGTATCAAATCCTTATCCTCGAAAAATTATCTATTAAAAACTATCGCTTTTATTATTTTACAGAAAAAAATACTTAGAAATTCGAAAATGTGTAGAAAATATGCTACAGGTAAGATTTTTTTATGTAAGGTTATGGGGGAAATAATAGGAGAGAGAACCGAGTGTATTCTTACTCGCGTTATGCGGTTATTTCAAATCCGCAGTTGTTCTAGTTCAGTAAATATCACCCTAATTTAAAATGAATTTATTTCTAGAACTATATTCTGAATTTTTCAAGATAAAGTGTCTTAATGCATCAAGAATTATTAGCCCCGATTAATAGGGTTGGTTAGTTGTATGATTAAGGCCGATTGACTCCGTAAGTGTCCTAGGCCTATAGGGGAAATGCCCTCCGTGGGGGTCTTTCTAAGGAGTCCTAGCCCTTATTTACGCGAGTTTCGGAGGAAACCATGGAAAAATGCGAACGGCTAAATCGATGAGTGCGACCTGGGGTCGAACCCGGCACCTCCCATCTATCGGCTTTGAGCGCAGAACCGCTCGGCCGCTGGTGGGCCCCTCGATTAATTGGGAATATATGAATAAGGCATTTCGCTCAGAATTAGTAAAGGCCCCAAAGGTAATGAAAAATTCAAATCGTATAACGATAGCTCTGAGTCTGAAACTATACTACATTTATGATAATGAGCAGTTAAAATACAAACTGGGACTTTTTCATAATATATTACATTAAGATTTATTGCTACATAAGATTAAATTCAGACCTGCAGTTATCATGGTTGTACATTGAGTACAAGGTAGGAAAAAGGCTCTAGAGCTTATGAGACTAAAAGTATGATAAAATCGGAACAAAATAAATATTTTAATAATGTACACGTTGTGTACTATTTTACTAGGATTTAATTACCACACGGGGCATCAAGTCCAAGACTTTGTAATTAAATTATGAAAAAATTATAGAATAGCGCCCCCCATTGAGCTATGTATGCTGAAATTTAATAGACACCAGTTTATGTCAAACTGCAACTAAATAAAAGTTTTACGAAAATTCTGCTCATTAATTTTTGAATTAGAGCTGCTATGAAAGTTTTTTCACGTACATAGACAGGCAGGCCTTTTCATAAATGATCAAATCCTCTTCAAGATCTTTCAAAACGTATAAATAAAATAAAAACTGGAAATCGAAATTTTTTATAAGTCCGATATATTTTTCTTATGAAAACAGAAGAAAGTAAAACTCTGGTATATAGTTTATTAAAAATTAAATAATCTGTGTGTCTCTCACGAGGCTTTCTCTTACCTTGCATTTCAAAGCTACACAGATAGATTTTATATTTAGACGTAAATAAATAAGGTAAGATAATGCAGTTCCATCTAGTTTAAAAATAAGCTAAAATCGGTTTACGGAGAGTTTATTTGAAATATAATACTGAGTGAGAGGATTAAAATGGGAGTTTAGGAGGCGGCATTCCCCGCTCCCCTCAACCCCCTGTTTAATTATAATGCCTACATTTATTTAAAAAAAAAAAAAAAAAAAAAAAGAATCTACGCTGTTATCAATTAGCCTTGAAACTTGCAAATTATAATGAACTTTTAAAGTGGCAATCAAGAACCTGTTTCAAAATAAAAAAATTGAATTTCCTGCAGTTTTCTTTTCTTTTCTTTCTTTTTCTTTTTTTGGACGTTATGCTGAAAATTGATATAAAAAAAAGTAAAACGCTAAAAATTTCACTTTCGTGTTCAGGGCACCTCAAGACGTGATATTATACAAAATACGACAGTCAGCAAACAAACTTCAAAAAATACTCTATTTACAGTATGGGCATTAAAAATTAATTTTTCTACCTGGACAGAGTTCGTCAACATAGTGAAATATAACAATGCATTTGAATCAATTACATTCAATCGAAGAAAAGTTTATCATAATTTTGGGGTGCTCTGTATACTAGCTACAAAACATATACATATTACGCTGTGTACTTAAATTTAATCTTGGATCAAAAACACTTTTCACAAAATGAAATACAATTCCAGCAATTTAAAACTGTAGCCCCAATGTATCCAAATACTTTGGGTAGCCCTGTATATGAATAATGAATGATATCCATATCACACGCCGCGCAAAATATGCTTTGTTGCATGAACAAAAAAAAAAGTTTATTTCATTTTATTTTATTAAGACAATCTATAGATGTTATACTGTGTAAGAAATTTTGCCCGTAGACTTAATGTGTTTGAAATCTCTTGGATGGCCCTGTATACGAACTCTTTTCATGATCCCAATGAAAAGTTTAATGTAGCATTACTATATGATAAAAATATAAAATACCATCTTCCTACTACTATTTGTTCTTGGGATATGCTGTTAACACACATATACAGAGAGATAGATTAACCGCTATAAAAATATGTTTTTTAGATTCAGGGAACCTTATAACGTGTAAATACAAAAAAAATCTCTATTTCGAAAATTTGACCCTAAGACAATATTTTATCCTTTTCTAACATAAGGATAAGTAAGTAGGTAAATATTTGATGTGGAATTCACACGACCATCCCTTACCCTGAAATTTAATACTATAAATACAGATTAGAGATTAAGCAGTAAAATAACGAAAACTGTTATATAAACTGACATATATTTAAAACTTACTTATATTTAAAAAAAAAATTCAAATTAGGTTTCGGAACAACTTTATTTGACAAATGCATTTGCGTGAGGGGTGGTGGGTACACACCCTTTCCCCCTCCCCTTGATTAATGTAACTACTTTTATATAGAATTCAAATTTATTGTCAAAATAAGTTCATTTAAAATTATTACAACTTTCTTATTCATTGTTTCTTGAAACGTACCAATCTTGTTTAAAATTTTCCAATAACAAGCATATCAACTTCAAGAAACGACTGAAATTATTTGTTTTAGAGTTATTCTGAAAAAAAAACAGAGACAAAGATCAAACACTGAAAACTTGACTTAGGTATACAAGAAACCCTGAAAATTGTGAATATATAAAAACAAGCGATGCATATTTATCTTAAAAAAAAAGAAAAGAAAGAAATGTATTTATAATATGGGTATGAAGAATTAATTACAATTCCTGTCCAGTTTTCCTAGACCTGGTAAAATATTATGATACAGAACTTCCTCTAATTACATGCAATAAAAAAGAATGTTTCGCTTAATTATTGGCAACCCTGTATATCGTCTAGAAATTATGGACACACTATAAGTTGCACATAAATACAATCCTTTTTTAATAACACAAGTCATAACCTGAAATGCGCTTCCTTAAATTTTCAAATATTGACCCATTATTTATATTTTAATTCTTTTGCGTAGACCTGTAAAAGAATGGTGAATGTTTTTCATGTACCATATTCTACATGAAACCTGCTTTAATGTCTAAATATATATATATATATATATATATATATATATATATATATATATATATATATATATGTATTCATTTCATTTGGTTTAGTGCAGTGCAGCCTATAGATGTTAAACTCTACTTATATAGAATTACCCCCATATACGTAATGTATTTGACTTGTAAGATATCTACCGTCTTGGGTATCCATGTACATGAACCATTTTCTATATTGCAATGAAAAGTTTAGCACAGCAATTCTATATGGTCGAGATTTAAAATACAGAATTAAACTTTCAGCTTCTGAATCGGAATTCATTTTAATATTCCGGAGAGCAGAGAATGTAATGCAAGATGAAGAAATCAATACGTGCAAATTAGTAAAATCACTGGCAACTGTCGATTTTCTTAGACTAAGCCGTTAAGGCACACCCCAACACCCCCTTTATGAGAGCAATATTTTTTACCTTGAAAATCTAGTCATTCGATTTTATCTTTACACATTGGTATGTTTTCAGAAAATAAAAAGCGTGTCAATGTATACAGTCTCACTAAAAGTTGTTTCTATGTAGGGCCTTTGTATCAGTTAAAACGAAATTTCTCTTCTGCATTGTATTCAGAAGTACAAAGAAAAATAATCCCGGTTCGTGAAATTGCAAACTTTTTGGAACATTTTTCAAACACCGGCTTTTCCGAAAGTGCTAGAAAGAATCCTTTTCTACTGCAACTTTACCTGACACAGTAACAGAGTTTTATACATAAGACTAAAACGGAAATCGCTTTTTCATTGTTTAGGAGAGTTAGTGAAGCATTATCTATTTCTTCCACTAACATTCCTTTCCCTTCCCCAATACCGTTTACTTTGTGAAACATTCTCATCACAAGAGTAATATGAAAAAAAAAAAAAAACTGTATATTAATAGATTTTAATTGTTTCTTTACGTACACAATAAATTAAACGTACAATTAAAATATATATTAAAAAAAAAAAAAAAAAAAAAAAAAAAAGAGAGAGAGAGAGAGAGAGAGAGTTCTACGTATTACAACTACGTATATTATATTTATTCTTGACTTCAACAATTTTTCAGAGTATAATTATATTAACAAAAATAATTTTATGCGAGTAAACGCACAAAATTAATGTATATTCTATTTCGAATCAAATGAAAACTAGAAGAAAGAAATTATTGTTATTAGTCTTTGAGAGATACCAGCGAGTTAAATATATTAACCAATTTTAGCGGTAAGATATAGATATATAGAAATTCCCATTAAGAAAATTCACTAACAGAGCAAGTAAAATATTGTTCATGTAACCGGTGCTTAGTTAAAAAATTGACGTACAATTAATATTTAAATTTAAAATCTTCTTTCTACACCATGCTATTAATAAACTAGTATTGTGCTTTAATTAATTTTTTAATGATGTGTAAGGGAGATTTAAATATAAATACATTTAACATATATAAAATGATTGTAATACACACGCAAAAGGAAAATTTCTATCCATTTTAAATATTTCGAAATTAAAATTAGATCAAAAATCACTTTAATTGGGTAAAAATTAATATTACTCCTGCAGAGGGAAATAATAAAATATATCGAAAGGAAAAATGCGCTCACGTTTGTGTAGGTTAAGGTCAATTGACTATGATAGGGTCATAGGCCTATGGGTGGAATGCGCTTTATGTGGGTCTTTCTTAGAGGTACTAACCTGTATTTACATGAGTTTTGAAGAAAACACGAAAAGGCACAGCCCCGTCTGCCAGCTTTGAGCACAGAACAGCTCGGCCACAAGACGTTCAAAGACTCACCCAGGAAAAATAATGTTAAAAAAAAAAAAAAATAGAACTTTCATAAATCATTCAAATTCTTTCTTGATTTGCAAATATGTTCAAGAGTATTATACAATTTCAATTTACCTTTTCTGATATAATAACATTACTTACACTCTAATTACTTCCTCTTAGAAAAAAAAAATCGGTACAGTAGAGAACATAGGAGTGTTACATCTATGCAAATTACGATATTTATGGTTGTATTGAAATTTTACAAAAATACATGTACTTATTCTATAGAAATTTTTAATATAAAAGATTACTCGTATAAAATGAAATATTGTATAAAAATAATGGTATTTTTGAATGCCTTCTTGGCATCTTAAGAGAATATATATATATGTGTGTGTGTATGTATGTATGTATGTATGTATATATGTATTTTTTTTTCTATAATCGACATAAACCATTTTTTTTCTAACTGTATATGTTACAAATGCATGAAAAATCCCAGGCTTGCATATTATTATGTAGATGGAAAGTGCAACAAGTGTTTTCAAGGAGCCGGGTACACATGGTTATCAGGTGCAATGAGTGCATGTGATTAACATTTGATTTACTTGTTGAAATAAAGAATATGTATATTGTAATCAGTGAATTGTTCTATTTATCAAGAAAAAAGTTAGTTTATGATTTTTTTTTTTTTTTTTTTTCTGGGTACCCTTATTTTCAGAGAGGTTTTTTTTTTTTTTTTTTTTCAAGGGAGCTTTTTCCTTTGGTGAATTTTTCCAGGGTGACTTTTTTTTTTTTTTTTTTTTTAGTGAAGGTCTTTTGGGATTCTAAAGATTAATTCCGAATAAAACATTGATTGGCATCGACAAGAAACTAACACAACTGCTTCTCGTATGAATAATTTTCGAGATAGAGATGTGACGTGTGTCTCTACATTGAGGCAATTTATTTACATTCTTCAATGACGTAAACTGAAAATAGGTACTTTTCAAATTGCGTCACATTCCTTGCGTGGATTTGATATGCTGTTAAGAAATGTCTCTCATAGTCATAAAGTATAGATTAGATGCAATTCTATTAATAATATTAATTCCAGTAATTCTGTTTATACCATTTTTAATAGCAAATATGCTATAATAATCCTCAATGACACTTTCAACGAATGGAATATCATAATGCAATGCATTTAATTTAATTGCTTGATATGTTTGTTCACAATATCATTTTCTTGAGAAACTTGATTACTTAAACTTTAGAACGGGGTAACTAAATATAAATTCGAAGAGAAAAAAATAGAACTATTGCATTTTCTTTAATTACTTTCCAAGCAAACATTTATGTCAGGTTGGTTGGAGGATTTAAGGCCGATTGACTCCGTGTGTGTCCTAGGCCTATATGGGGAATGAACTCGATGGGGGGTCTTTCTAATGAGTCGTAGCCCGTATTTACGCGAGTTTCGTATGAAACCATGGAAAACTCCGAATGGCTAGGTCGATTAGCGCGACCTCGGATCGAACCCGGCACCTCCCATCTACCAGCTTTGAGCGCCGAACCGCTCGGCCCATTTATGTCAGGAAAGTATTGTAATTATGAAAAAATTGGATTTTTAGATTTTAGTATACTTTTACGTTTTAAGGTCTTCTAAGTTTATTTTTGCTGTTTTTACGGTGAGGTATACATGCAGGCGTGTGTCTGTTAGGGAACTCAATAAACGATTGGTTAGATTGAACCGAAAATTGCCAGGTACGTCGCCGTCGTATGAATTGTTTAGATTTTGACAAGTCTGCGGATTTATATTATTTATTTGTGCATTTATTGTTTATAGCGAAAAAATAATAATAAAAATAAAAAATCATTATGTAGGTGCATGATTGAAATTATTGAAAGTGCGATGATGCGTAAACTACTTATTTGACTGAGCTGAAAGTTGGTAGGTATGTTAAAGGTTACATGAATTGTTTAGATTGAGTTTTCCGAACTGTATCGAAAGTAGGCGGACAGATAACTTATTTGCGTCGGTACATTTTTCTCTCTCAAATCAAATTACAACCTACTTGCCCCACTAAATTGAAATACCCTTTGACTTCATCTACATGAACAGATGCTTCATTATTTAATCTCTTTTAAAAAATATTAATACTTGTATGTTAACTTATTATTTAATCAAATTATAAAATTAAATTTGTTTCAAATTGAAATATCTATTAATTTCTTAAATTCAAATACGTAGTTTAATCTTAAGATTCTATAAAAACAACTTTTACATCTGATTTGTCAAATTGGGTATTTGAGAAATTTTATTTATAAAACTGTTATTTATAACTGTGATTAACATAATTTCTCAAGTGAAATGTTAAAGATACATAAATATGAAATATTTATATTTGTAATACAGTGATGAAATTATTTTTAATGGGGTGTTGTATTGACAAATTTGTACTCTCCCTTAGATTTCACGTCCGTTGGAAGGTAGATAAAAACTTAGATCGCAATGTCCAATTTGTCTGAAAATTTGAGTCACACTTACGGAAATAAGGTGTTTCGAATCATATTGAAAGGATAAAAGATGATTTATACTAATAGTGACCGCTGCAAAAATATCAACTCAAATTAATTTGTAAATATTAAACAATGCATGAAATAAACATTAAAAATTTTAAAATAATAATAATAGTAATAATAATAATAATTATTATTATTGTGACATAAAGCAAAACAATTTTTCTGCAAGTAAATTCTTAAAACAATGTGCACTAGGTTGTTGTGGCAATTACATCTTTTTCTTATACAGTCTATATATCATCACCTCTTGCTAATTTAACTTGCACAAAAGTTAATTCTTATCTTATCTCAGTAAAGGTTTTACCTATGAAGTTTGGTGTGATTTTAATCAGTAGATTCTAAGACGTTGCAAACTGCAAAATCACAAAAGGCGCTGTTTACATTCAATTAAAAAAAAAAAAAAACATATGTTTTCACAAAAGCTGTTTCACATATCAAATTTGGTGCATTTATTCTCTATATAAATTGAGATTTAGCATTCATATTCATTAGGTAAACTGCAACACAGCTTCGCCTCTTATCGGGCGATATGCACTCAAAATGGACGTGCAATATTGTTTCATTGTCGTCCTCTTATTTACTTAGTTTCGTGCAATTATATTAAATAGAATCTGAGATATATCCTTTCCGATTATGAGGAAAAAGGAAAAAAGCACGCCACCTATCTGCAGAAAAGCTTTCAAAGTTAATCAGTTTAATATTTCGCTATGAGCCCTCTCACTTACCGAATTTTGTTCAATTATACCGAATAGAACCTGAGGTGTAACCTTCTCTTATACGGATGAAATCGCACATTATCAGCTATACCTATACCTGTTCAGCGATTCACCAGAAAAGTATCTGCACCGAAAGTTGATAGGCCCTAATTTCTGTCAAGGTGCAACTGCATACAAATTTTTCTGAAACTCTGTGCAGTATTTTCTGAAATGTAGTTTCTACAAAATTTTTGTCACACACATTAACAGACAGATATTTTCTAAAAATTATAAAATCGTGTTCAGGATTTCTGAAATCGTGTTAATCAGTCGAAAAGCGGAAGTCGAAAATTTTTACGAATCTAATACTTCTTTCTACTGAATATAACAGAAGTAAAAATGTTTAAAAATCCCGATGGCACCGTATATTTTTTGGTTTTGCACATTTTTGTATTCTATAATGTGATTATTATTATCTTTTCTATTTTTCTGTATAATAATATCACACATGAAAAGTATGTTTTTTAAATTACTATGTTGTTAATTTTAATTATTAAACAGAAGATCGTACATAATATGAATACTCTAATTACTTAAAAAAAAGGGGGGAGGGGGAAACACGGATTTTATTTTTCTAAAATTTCGAATTAAGCATTTTACTTTCAATATTTTTATAGACGGTTGGTTTCCATGTTAAAAAATGGCGACATACCCTGGTGAGATAAGAAGTGAGGGACACAATCAGATTATCAATTTTAGAGGGGGGAAGGGTGTAGTGCAATTCAAACATAAGCGTTGAAATTAAAGTGA
Organism: Salticus scenicus; assembly: GCA_963930645.1. Classification (NCBI taxonomy): domain Eukaryota; kingdom Metazoa; phylum Arthropoda; class Arachnida; order Araneae; family Salticidae; genus Salticus; species Salticus scenicus. Next base: position 78,190,190 of record OZ005658.1, read on the forward strand.
GAGGTGCGCAATTAGATTGTCTCCGTTTTCGATGGGTATAGGGATTAGACTTCTACAGGAACTCTAAGAATAATTTTTTTATCATTTATTGACTGTGGAGTGTGGGCTCAAAAAATAAGAAGTGCGATATCTTCTAAACGCCTTAATGGGTTGAGCTAAAATTTGGTATATATATGTTATAAGTCACCATCACACAATTTATATGGATCTTGATGATCACAGAACTTAAAGATCTTTTCATGGTTAAAATGAAAAATACTTTATAATTATGAGTCGCAAACTCAAATTATTTACAACGTGTTTCCGTCTAAAATCCATATTTAAATAAGGTATAAATCAGTAGGCACGTTATTGGTTAAGAATGACAGTTCTTTTCAACTGAGAGGCAAAAAAGAATTTTTATATATTAAGGTCTACGGGATAAAACTATTTATGATTCAATTTTTATTAAAATCACAATCAACTGATTTGAAGAAAATCATATTTAGTGAAATTTTATTTTTCCGACTGCGTGAAAATAATGCCTGGACCGGGAGTCGAACCCCGGACCTTTGACTTACAAGGTCAAGGCTCTACCAATTGAGCTATCCAGGCCGACAACCGGTCAGCATTACTCACTCAGACAACCTTAAGGCAGAAACATCTGGTCTATCATTTAGATAGCTCAACAGAAATAAGCCGCAGGTAAAGGAAAACACCATTAAACAATGGGAAAAAAATACAATTTTTATTAAAATCACAATCAACTGATTGGAAGAAAATCATATTTAAGGTTGTCTGAGTGAGTAATGCTGACCGGTTGTCGGCCTGGATAGCTCAATTGGTAGAGCCTTGACCTTGTAAGTCAGAGATCCGGGGTTCGACTCCCGGTCCAGGCATTATTTTCACTCAGTCGGAAAAATAAAATTTCATTAAATATTTATGATTCGTTTTAATACTGTCAAACTATTAAAAACGCATAACAAAATGATTAATAACAATAATAAGATAAATGTTGAATATGGCAAATTTACTGTTTATTGGTCTTTCATTGAAACGGATAGAAAAAATGTGAATCCTTTAAAAATGACATATAACTTGGGGAAAAATACTACCCTAATACGATTTTTCTTTTTGTTTATTTTGCGGTTTCTCTGATTTAAATTTATTTAAGTAACTCTTAATTACTAGAATTTCCGGAACGTCAAGCGAAGTCACTTCAGATTTTTCCTGGAAATGGTGTTCAAATATTCTATTTGCAGAGTTAATTTTGGTAAAAAAAATTATCATTTAGTGAATTAATTTAAATCTCTTAATATTTTTATTCAGTTTATCAGAAACTGTTATTTAATTTTGCATTTGCATATTGGTTAGTAATTTCATTTATGGTTTTCTCGTATTCATTTTGTCAGAAATAATTATTGAACTTCGCATGTGTATATCGGTTTCATTTATAGATTTCTAATACTCAAACTCAACCCGTTTCTTTCATATCCCGAAGTGATTTTGAAATAGAAAATATTTTAGAAAATTATATGCAATAAAATCCGAACTGTTTCTATTTTACCTTTTTAGAAAAATAATAGTTTAAAAAACAACAGATAATTTTTTTTTTCTTTGGGTTTGGGGGGGGGGGGGATTAGAAAAGTTCGCTTTATCTACTATTAGTTATATATATATATATATTAATCTGTTTCAAATGTAGTAAGTACAGTCATTTAGAGACGACGCTAATCTATATGCATGTTTATAATATTAATGATTTTTTTCTTTCATTTGTAATAAATTTTTATTGAGAAGATTTAATTGCTTTTCGAGAAATATGAATCGCTTTGAAACAAGTTTTATACATATATGATTCAGTTATAACATGTAGCTAGATTACGCATAGCTGTAACCTAAATACCATTCAGCAACATTAATTTTACTGCCTAATAAATAACACATTCTAAAGATTACACATACACACAGAAGCATGTATATTTTTGGCCATTTATATTTGATGTAAAAATACATCTTTTTTTTTTCCCCAAGTATTTTATTCATATGAATGCACTGCTTATCATGACACCTTCTATATTATGGTCTTGGTCAAGAATTCAGGAAATCTAAAGTATTATTCATAATTTCATTTAAAGGAACACATTTAACGCATATTGAAATTTAAGATGACCACAAATGAATATTCTATATTTAGAAGCAAGTTCAAATTTTTGCGTTACTTATAATTTATTATTGATCTTTTCATTTTTTATTAATCTTGATAGATTTTTCATTACATATTATTATAATTATTATTATTTTATTGTTGTTGTTGTTGTTGTTATCTTCTTTGAAAAATATTTTAACAATATTTTCTTTAAACGAGAAAATTAAAATAATATAATACAGATAAACAACATTTTTAAATTAATATTAGTGTTTCCCTATATTTTAACTTTTAAAATTTAATTTCAAAATATTATATTTTTTTATCAGTTTTATTAGTGTCCTAATACCCGAATTTGAAATAAAATACAATGCTATTTTAAATAAAATTAATATATAAATATATATAAATATACTCTTTTTTTAATTAAAATATATAAGCTGTAACATATATATATTTCATTTTCAGTATAACAAAACAAAATTAGTTCCCATCTCATAAGAGTAAGATTTTCAATTGCACTTCTTATCTGCAATGCATGTGTCGTTACTTCAGAAAAAGGAAAACTATTTGGAATTTTACCTATTGTAAGTTTATCGATATCTCAATAGACACGCGTCAACAGCTCATCTTTATTTTTTGCCGAAAGTTCAACCCCTTGTCAATCACCCAAACCTGCAGGGGGGAAACGATACCTGGGAGAAGCCGTCTTTAACGGTTTAGGAGAAGAAATTCTAGTTAAAGATAAACCGTCTGCAACGGTCTAACTACACTTAAGGATGAGGGGGAAAAGCCGCCTGCAACGGTCTAGCGACAGAAAACAGAAGCGGAAAAAGCCGCCTGCAACGGTTATAGGGTTAATACGTGTTTAAAGGTATTATTCTAGAAATAGCGTCGAAATAAAATTTGTAAAGAAAAAATATACATAACATCGTATTTTTGATGTGACTATTTTAGAATGTGACCAGCTGTAACTTTGCTTAAAGGTATATTTATGTATGCTTTAAAAAGGTACAAAAGTTTTAAAATAACAAATTAATCCACTATTTCTCCCTTAGAAGGAATAACATAGTCTTCTTTTATGAGAAATTTTAAGTCCTTTGCTTTTTATTTTCAGCTCGTGATGCAACGGGCAGTTGAATCATCTTATTTTTTTCCCCATAAGCAAAATATATCAAAGTAAAAGAGATAGTGTTTAATTGACGTATTTTTAATACAGTAACCGCCGCTTAATAAAATCACTGGTTAATAAAATCAGCCGCTTAATCTGATCAAATCGCCAGGACCAGAATGAAATCAATACAAACTACTTTTAAAGCCGCCGCTTAATAAAATCAGCCTCGCCGGTTAATAAACTCAAAAATATCTTCTCAGCAGCCAAAAATATCATTTATGCACACTAAAAAAATTTTTATTTACATCGTGATTTTTTTTTTTTTATCGAAAAATAAATTAAAGCACAACAAACCCTCCGTTATCGCTCATTGTTCAAGATTTTATACTTGCTGCACAGTTACAAATAAAGCACGCCCCGCAACTTATCTCCGTAACAATTTCAAGGAACGTATTTTGCAAAGCGCAGTAATAAAATACAAATTTGATTTGAAATGATTTTTTTCCCTAATTATTAGAAGGCAATTTCTAGTTCTTATTTTGAAATTACTATAATTCATGAGGTTTAAACGGAAAGATTTTAATTTTGTAAGAAAAGAATGAACTTTGGGTAAAGTAATGATGATTTTCCTCTAACGAATGTGTACGGGAACTTACAATGCGTTTAATTTACTTATATAGAAGAAACAATTAGTTAATTGTCTACCAAAAATTAATTAATATTATTTACTAATTATATTATTCGTTATCTTTTGAAGTTTCGGTCGAAATTCAGGGAAGTAATACATTTTCCTTAAGGGCAGGAACATTCGCCGGATATAAAAATCAGCCGCTTAATAAAATCACTTTGGCTCAGAACGAATGCGATTTTAATAAGCGGCGGGAACTGTATTAGTTGTCTTCTTGGTAACAGAGCAGATGAGTTAACAAAAAAAAAAAAAAAAAAAAAAAAGGCCGCGAAACAATACTTTCTGGAAGAAAATAAAAAAATACTCGAGATTCGCAATCTCTATTGAAAGTTTTAATAAATAAGTTTATTTTATATAACAATTTACATAAATCTCGCGTGTTTTTCTTTATGTGTGCTTTATTTCAAATACTGCTGCAGAGTTGCATATATTTTAATTTATTGCGGAGCGTTTTTAGCCCCTCCTTTATTTCGTACCACTTCAAAAAATAATCTTTTTCTCCAGTATATAACTAAGACTAAGTAAGAAAAATTTATCCTTCAATTAAAAAAAAAAAAAAAAAAAAAGTGGGTGTAATAAAGGCGGAACTAAAATTGCTCCGAAATAAATTAATATGTTGGCAACTATGCTGCTGATACCACGCACTATAATTGTTACAGAAAACTACTGTAAATTATTAATTGTAAAATAAGTCTCATTAAAACTGCAGAAAAAGTAAACGGAAATATTTAAAAATAAGAAGAATAACAGTAAAATAAAACAATTTTTACATATACATATATATATTTGTTTTAAAGGCAAATATTATTTTAATTAATTATTGAAGCAAGAATATTATAATTTTTCAATAATTTTCATGAAGTATAGACATTCATTTTTAATTTTTATTGAAAAATAATAAATAAAATAATGATAATTATAATGAAATTTACAATAAAGATTAATAATATTGATTATTTTTTTACTTTCTCTTACTCACCGTAGTGTAGAAATTATACTGTTTTGAAATAAAATCTCGAAATTCAGATCCTGATCTAATTACACGTTTTATCCTTCCACAGAAATATACTTCTGTATTCTAAAAAAAGTTACTATCGCTGCTGCTGCCGTGTTTCAAGTTATCTTGTTTTTTTTTTTTCGCTTTATGGACATATACAGCAAAAAATACTTCATATAAAATAATAGAATATGACATATTTGTACAGAAATATGTGCTAAACATGCGGAAACAAACTTTTTATATTATAAATTGTTATTTTATATGATATTTAATGCTTAAAATATACATCTATAATTTTCAAAATATGTAGAGACTTGAAGAGAAATGGGCGTGGTCAACAACAAGAAAAACGGTAATAAAAATAAAGAAATAACTAATTAAAGTAACGAAGAACAATTGTAAAAAATATATAGTTTTGTATAATTTTTAGTGCTGCCTTTGGCGCCTTTTTTATACAAATACGCTTTTATTAATAAGTAATTAATATATATATATATATATATATATATATATATATATATATATATATATATATTCGTATAAAATAATGTAATATAACAATATTTGAATGCAAAATAACTTATGATATTAGAATTATTGTCAATGGAGAATGTATCTACGACATATTTCGAGTGTTGTAATAGACATTTTAAAGTCAAAACCATAGTCTTTGATCAAAAACCTCTAAAAAAAAAAAAAAAAAAACTTGAAAATAAATAAATAGGAAATCGAATTATATATTGGATATATAGCAAGTAGAACTGGTAAAATCAAGTATACACAAAAACATTTGAATTAAAAAAAAAAAAAAAAAAAAACTAACCATCAATAAACTATTTATGACCTACTAATACAGAATTGCCAATTTTTATAATTTCTTCCGGAGCATTGATAGCCACACCATTTTTTTCATACCAGTATATTTTAAGAAAGATTTTCTTCTTACTTAATCACCGTTACGAATTAGAGAGAAATAGTCTACAAAAATTCTGTTGCGAAAGTAGGCAGGGCTAAAAGTGGTGCGGAATAAATTATAAAAATTGGCAACTCTGCAAATGACAGAATGTAAAGGGCCGATAAATGCTGCCAGTAGTTATATGAAAATTTATTATATGCTGCTGTCGGCCCACCACTTGGCATTCTGTTTGCCTGCATCTCAGGTTTTTATTGGGTAGATTCTATCGTAAATATTGTTGGTCTTGATGAATATATTTACCCCACTCATTTTGTAAAATTCCTTTTGCAATAAAAAAAGCCTATATCTTTTTGGTTATTTGTAACTCCACTTGGTGTGCCCATTTTAAAAATCTTGTATTTTCCAATATTTTACATCATGATAATGTTCTTAAGGGCCCTCTTCACTCAGCATTTCCTTTTCTAAAATCCAATGTTATCCTATGTAAAATTTTCTTTGCACTTAAAACAGTGACAAATTAATTGATTGAGATGCGGTTTTTTTTATTGGATTACTCTCATTTCGTAAACTGACGCAGCTTTTGTAGATTTTATGAAAAAATAACAGTTGTTTTTTAAGAAAGCTGTTTTATTGCAATATTTGGGTTGATGCATTAAATGGCTTATAAAAAACTCTTTCAATTTTTTAAAACAGAATTTAAAAAGCTGCGTCAATCTCAAAGAGTTTAATTCAATGCGGAAAAAAATCCTGTATTTTAATAAAATTTTAAATCGATTAAATTTGCTAAGAAAGTCCAAAAATTTTACAAATTTGTGCCGATTTTCCTCTTTGACACACCCTTTATCAGGCTACGCCTCTCGTTCGTGGTTTCGAAGAAAAGATGTTTACATTTCTGTAGTGAAGATACGTCTAGGCGTTGTGGTTTTTTATTCAGTTATTTTTTTTTTTTTTAATATTATTATTATTATTATAGATTTCACCTGTATTACGGATGTGAGTAACATAACAATTTAGAAGACAATCGTTCAGAGATTTATTTATAGGACATATATGATCACATTTTATTTTAAATAGTTTTTCATTGCGCGTAATACTAATATTATATGAATACTTTGTACATAAATCTGATATTTTACTGATAATGCCACGATTGACAATATACAAAAATTTTTTTTAACAAGTTATATAAAACTTTTTACTAAATTAAGCAGATTTTCAATAATAAATTTTATTTTAAAGTATATAATCTGGTGTGGCACCCACACGACTTTTTATTACCCTACATTTAAATTTTATAAAGAGAAATTCAGATTGAGGAATAAAATATCAATACTGTATAAAATTCTATAGTAAAAAGAATTTAAGCTAGCTTTACGAATAATTTAATTTGTCAAATAATTTTCTGTGGGAAGGGCGGAGGGGAGTACCACCCTTCTCAACCCACATTTGAAACTAATATCTACATTTCTATAGAATTCACGACTAATATTAAATTTAAAATTATGTTCAACAATAACTTTCAATCACATTTATTGACAACTTTAATCCGTATCACTCGTTGAAACTTATCAATATTGATCAAACTGTTCAAGTATGAATTTCATATTCAACTTGAAAATAAGATGTTGGAATAAGTTGCCCAGTGAACTCATCCAAGATAATTATATGATAAGATCACTGTCCAACTTTGGTTCGAATTGAATCAAAATTTAAAAAGTTATGCTTGTAAAAAGTTCATTAATAAAGTTCATCGAGACCCTTATGTTATGTATATTTACATTAAAATACAAACAAATCTGGCTTTAAATACACTTTTCACAATGTGGGTTTGAAATTTTCAAGTGGCCGCCACTTGAAAACAAAATGTCAGAGCAACTTGGTTACCCTACTCATCCAAGATATTTATAAGATCAGTTAGCAATGCAAATTTGGTTCGATTTGAAATATTATTTCGGGAGTTATCGTGATGACAAATTTCATTATAAATAGACAGATAAATATATAGATAAACGAAGTGGTTGCAATAGGACGATTTAAAAAAAAAATCATCCTAAAAAGTTTTTTTTTCCTAAAAAAAACCTGTTTTTTTGCCTACCCTTCGAAAAAAAGCATTTGGATGATATTGTGATCACTGACATACATACACATACATCATCATCATCATCATGAAAATAGTAAAAATGAACTCATGGGACCTCAAAACATGTAGATACGCCAACATCGCAAAGCCAGAATTTTGTCACGATTACAATGATTTCCTTACGTATGTATTTTCGGAAAGCAAAAAACTGCATGAAAGGTATGTGAATCATTTAATTTCATCATGCTTAATAACTAATTTTTAAAAGGTATATGTGTCTATGAGAGAGGAAATGACAATGCAGTTGTAAACAATGGAGGGAAAAAGTGGAGGATTGAAATTCAAGATATAAAATATACCTTTACATCCACCCTTAGAAAAATACAAATATTTCATTTATTAAATATTGTAAATTTTGCTTATTCCATGTCTATTTTGAAAAATTCAAATTGATTATACAAACATATTAATAAAATCTCTGGTGTGAAACAACAACACGACTTCCATTACAAACTATTACACATATTATATGCATTTTTTGGAGATAATGTGATCACAAGATATAAAAGTTTAAAAGTGACCTAAAGAAGTAGAAACCTAACATTTTTCTGGTAAGATAAACTTTATACACATGTAAAGACATATAAAACGAAGCGTACATAAAGCGAGGTAAAAAATAAGGAAAAATAATATATATATATATATATATATATGTAGTAGAGTTATTTTTTGAAACACCAATTTTCGAGATCTACCTAAACTTCTGACCTACCTAAACAGGGAAGCAGTTAATTTTCCTCTAATAATTACGTGATACATAAGAAAGAAATGGATTTATATAACAATTTTCAAGAAAATCGTTAAAGCCGTTTTTGAGATACCAAATTTTACCAAAACTCAATCATTGACAGGAAAACAATAATTACATACAAAAGCATATTTAAAAGTGAGTTAATATGGCGAGTTTGAAAAAAAATCCGTTCAGCTGGTTTTAAAGGAACGCACTTCCGAGACCTGAAATTGAGCTATTTATACAGACCGCCTGTCAATTTTTCTGAACTAACCAGCTATATCATTCGAAAGGACATCTAATAGAGTGTTTATATAACAAATTTGAAGAAAATCATTAGAGCCGTTTTTGAGATACGGACTTACGGTCCCACTTACGATTTCTGATGTCCCACTTCCGGTTTTTCAATTTTCTCCAAAATATGGAAAATTCATTTGTACACCAGACTTGTTTCAATTCTAAAGTTTCGTAGTTCTATCTTTATTAGTTTCCGATACATAATAGCCAGAAGATCCCCCCCACACACACACACTGACCAATTGCCAAAAACCACTTTTTTGGACTCAGAGGACCTTAAAACGTGTAAATCAGGGGAAATCTCGATATCGAATTTTCAGACCGAATACAAATACTTCCATTACATACTGTAGTAGGGAAATGGAAGTAATTTTTTTTTTTTTTTAATTGAAAGAATAAAGATAACTTTTAATTTACTACTCGCAAATAATTAATAGTGAATAAAAGTGGACGAAATGGTATTTTATCTGGGACGGTTTTAACCAGGTTTTTTCGATTATGGAAAAAAACCGAACAACCCTGTATCAACATAACTTAAATAACTTCAGGAAATTCAAATTTGGTATTTTGAAATTGATATGTGGCTGCTACTTGTAAAGTTGATCAAGACTGGCAAGTTTCAAGACACATTAATAAGAGTCTTGTATTTGATTTATTTTTACTTCCATTACCCGACTACCATAGGTAATGGAAGTATTGTATTTGGTCCAAAAATTCGATATCGAGATTTCACCTGATTTACATGTTTTAAGGTCTCCTGAGTTCAAAAAAGTGGTTTTTAGCAATTGGTCTCTGTATGTATGTATGTGGAAAATATTCTAGCTATTATATGTCGGAAACTAATAAAGACAGAACTACGAAACTTTAGAATTGAAACTGTTCTGGTGTACAGATAAACTTTTCAAATTTTGGTGAAAATTGGAAAACCAGAAGTGGGACATCTGAAACCGGAAGTGAGGCCATAAGTCCATATCTCAAAAACGGCTCTAACGATTTTCTTTAAAATTGCTATATAAACACTCTATTATATATCCTTTCGAAGGATATAGTTGGTTAGTTCAGGAAAATTGATAGGCGCCCTGTACAAATAGCTAAATTTCAGGTCCTGCAAATGCTTTCCTGTCAAAACGGCTGTATGTTTTTTTTTTTTTTTTTTTTTTTTTTTTTTTCAAACTTGCCATATTGACCCTCTTTTAAATATCCTTTTACATATAATTGTTGTTTTCTGGCCAACAATTAATTTTGTCAAGCTTTGGTAAAAATCGGTATCTCAAATACGGCTCTAACGATTTTCTTGAAAATTGTTACATAAACCCATTTTAGATATCCTTTCTCATGCTTTACTTGGTTATCACAGGAAAATTAATAGTCATCCTGATCAGACAGATCAGTTTTACATCTCGAAACTTTTGGTGTTTCAAATAAATAAACTCTGCCAATTTTCTTCCCCTTTCTTTAAAAAAAAAAATCGCTGTGCAAACTCTGTTTTATGTTTTTACACGTGTATTAACTTTCCCTTACCGGAAAATTTTTAGGTGTCTATTTCATTAGGACAATTCCATGTCTTCTGTTAACATTATCTTCAAAAATTGCATATAATACGTGTAATAGTGGGTAATGGAAGTCGTGTGGTTGTTTCACACCAGATTTTTAAATAAATGTAGGCACTATAATTCAACACTATTTATATATTATACTACTTATAAAAAATTTGACTTGTATAAAGAAACACGTATAAATAACAACACAAGTACACTTTCTTTAGAAAACAGAGCTGGAGGACTTGTGCGACCGCACCTGTCCGTGATCTTCGAAATACGATCCCGAAGGTCACGACCTGCCGCACACCCCGTCCAGCTCTGCGTTCAGTAGTCTGAGCTCCAGAGTGCAGATAACCCATCTCTATATATCAGTAATGTTATAATGTTATATATATTTGTTATTTTTTAGTTAAATTAATTATATCAAACCGCAAGTTTAATCATAAAAATATTTTCTTTTGTTAAATTTCATTGTTACAGAATTCGCCGATATAACTACTGAAAGCCTAAAACGGGCTGAATATAGAATAAAATACTTCGTCGGGTCGGGCTACGTTATTAAAATACATATAAATAGACTAGCAGGCTACGCCCGCTTCGCTGGTCACTATTTTTAAATGAATCATTATAATTAATGAATTCTCAAAATTGCATTAATTTTTATCATGTGGAAAAAAAAAAAAAAACCTCTGATCGGGAAAAATGTCGCACCGGGTCCCCACTGCCTTCGGCAGCGTAGACCCGTGCGCGATTGCATATATATGAGCTTCCTAATAATTTTACAAATTCGAAAATATCCGCAATCGATTTGAAAGTATCAAAAACCTCTATGCGCCAGTTTTGAACGATCTATCTCTATTTTTATTTTTTTGCCCCTCCGCTTCCTCCTCCCTTCCCGCTCCTCCCAATAATTTTAAAAATTCAAAAATATCCGCAATCGATTTGTAGGTATCGAAAACCTCGATGTACCAATTTTGAATGATCTTGATTGATATATTTTTTTTTGCCCCTCTGCCCCCCCCACCCTTCCCGGCCCTTCTAATAACTTTACACTTTCGAAAATATCCCCATTCGATTTGCAGGCCTCTAAAACCTATCTGTACCAATTTTGAATGGCCTAACTGTATTTCTATTTGTTTTTGCCCCATAGCCCCCCCTTACCACCCCACCCCTACCCGCCCCTCTTAATAATTTTACAAATTCAAAAATATCCGCAATCGATTTGTAAGTATCGAAAACCTCTACGTACCAGTTTTCAAAGACCTGACACTATTTTTATTTTTTTGCACCCCCCTCCCCTCCCCCTTCTTGTCCCTCCTAATAACTTTACACAATCGAAATTACCCCATTCGACTTGCAGGCCTCTTAAACCTATCTGTACCAATTTTGAACGGCCTAACTGTATTTCTATTTGTTTTTGCCCCATAGCCCCCCCCCTTACCACCCCCCCCTACCCGCCCCTCCTAATAATTTTACAAATTCAAAAATATCCGCAATCGATTTGTAAGTATCGAAAACCTCTACGTACCAATTTTGAACGATCTGACACTATTTTTATTTTTTTGCCCCCCCTCTCTCCCCCCCTTCTTGCCCCTCCTAATATCTTTACACAATCGAAAATATCCCCATTCGACTTGCAGGCCTCTTAAACCTATCTGTACCAATTTTGAACGGCCTAACTGTATTTCTATTTGTTTTTGCCCCACAGCCCCCCCTTACCGCCCCACCCCTACCCGCCCCTCCTAATAATTTTACAAATTCAAAAATATCCGCAATCGATTTGTAAGTATCGGAAACCTCTACGTACCAATTTTGAACGATCTGACACTATTTTTATTTTTTTGCCCCCCCTCTCTCCCCCCCTTCTTGCCCCTCCTAATATCTTTACACAATCGAAAATATCCCCATTCGACTTGCAGGCCTCTTAAACCTATCTGTACCAATTTTGAACGGCCTAACTGTATTTCTATTTGTTTTTGCCCAATAGCCCCCCTTACCGCCCCACCCCCCTACCCGCCCTCCTAATAATTTTACAAATTCAAAAATATCCGCAATCGATTTGTAAGTATCGAAAACCTCTACGTACCAATTTTGAACGACCTGACACAATTTTTATTTTTTTTTGCCCCCCCCCCTCCCCTCCCCGCTTCTTGCCCCTGCTAATAACTTTACACAATCGAAAATATCCCAATTCGACTTGCAGGCCTTTAAAACCTATTTGTACCAATATTGAACGGCCTAACTGTACTTCTATTTGTTTTTGCTCCATAGCCCCCCCCCCTTGCTGCCCCACCTGGGGGCTGAATTTCTAAAATTCCAGAAATTGTTTTTTAGGTAGTTGCATTAGCTATATTTTAGAGCAAAAATTTCACGTATATCTATTTTTTTTGTTTGAGATATATAGGATTATGCGAAATCACGTTTTACGCATGTGAAATCACGTTTTGCCCCCCCCCCCCTTGCCCCCTTGGGGACCGAATTTGAAAAATTCCAGAAACCGATTTTTAGACATTTGTATTAGCTATATTTAAAAGCAAAAATTTTAGGGATATCTGTTTTTTTGCTTGAGATATGAAGGATTTTGTGAAATTACGTTTTGCCAAAGTTTTTTTTTTTATTAAAAGTAAAAAAAAAAAAAAAAAAAAAATCAATAACTTTGTTTCACATTATCACAGATCTATAGTTCAACCATTCGTTTTAAAGGTATTGACGAGACCTTCCGAAAGATACCCATCTTGAAAATTTACTTCGCCCGGGGGAGGGCGACGCTCCCACAAGCACAATTTTTTTCCCCTAGTTAACAACTACTTTTATCAATAATTCATATTAGTTTTACAATCAAAAGTTAAAAATAACTGTCATTATGTACATTTATACGAAATTTTGTCCTATACTGCCATGTTAAAAATTTAGAAAAAATGCTATCACAGCGCCACCTATTGGGCGATTGATCCCTAAATCTAATCAGCACCAGTTTATGTCAGGGTCCAACTAAATACCAAGTTTGGTTAAATTTCGTTCATTGGTTCGTGAGATACAGCCTCCAAAAATTCGTGACACACACACACACACACACAGAGAGAGACAGACATTTTCTAAAAACTATCAAATCATGTTCAGCACATCCAAAAACGTGCAAATCCATCGAAAACCGGAGTTCAAAAATTTTCACGAATCCAATACTTTCTCTATATTACATATAGAAGAAAGTCCCCCCCCCCCCCGGGAGGGATAAATTTTCAAGATGGGTATCTTTCGAAAGATCTCGTCAATACCTTTAAAACGAATGGTTGAATTGTAGATCTATGATAATTTAAAACAAAGTTATCGGTTTTTTTTTGTTGTTGTTACTTTTAACGAAAAAAAAAAAAAAAAAAAAAAAAAAAATTTTGAAAAAAAAAAAAAAAAAAAAAAAATCGTAATTTATTATTATTATTATTATTATTTTTATTGAGAATAAATGGAACTACTTCTCTAATATGGAAATCGTCTGCATTATCATGGAAGAAAATTTTTTTAATAATAATTTTAATAAATTATTTGTACTGAGGGAATTTGTATAGGAAAATATAGAAGAAAGTCATGTGGTGGCCACAACATACTAGTTTAGTTAAATTAATTATATCAGACTTCAAGTATAATTATAAAGTGTATATATATATTTTTTTTAAATTTCACTATTACGTAATTCGCCGGTATAACTAAAGAAAGCCTGAACCGGGCTGAAAATAGTATAAAGTACTTGGTCGGATCGAGCTACGCTATTAAAATACATATAAATAGATTAGAATAAATGAGGAAAGTTATTTGATGTCATGTGAAAATGGAAAAGAAAAAGAAAAGAAACTAGTATGTTGTGGCCACCACAAGACTTTCTTCTATATTTTCCTATACATATTCAATCAGTAACAATATTTAAAAAAAAAAAAAGATTTTTTTTTTTCCTTTTTTTTTTTTTTTTTGTGAAAATTAATACATATTCAATCAGTAACAATATTTAAAAAAAAAAAAAAGATTTTTTTTTTCCTTTTTTTTTTTTTTTTTTTTGTGAAAATTAATACATATTCAATCACTAACAATATTTAAAAAAAAAAAAAAAAAAAAAAAAAAAAGAATTTTTTTCTAAGTTTTTTTTTTTTTTTTTTGGGTTAAAAGTAAAAAAAATCGATAACTTTGTTTTAAATTATCACAGATTTATAGTTCAACCATTCGTTTTAAAGGTATTGACGAGACCTTTCGAATGATACCCATCTTCAAAATTTACTCCCCTCGAGGGGGGACTTCCCCCCCAGGGGGGGAAGCGATGCCCCTCCATGCACAAAATTTTTTTCCTAGTTACGTACTACTATTATCAATAATTCATATTAATTTTACAAACACAAGTGTAAAATAACTCTTATTATGCACATTTATAGGAATTTTTGTCCTATGCTGCCATGTTAAAAATTTAGATAAAATGCTATCACAGCGCCACCTGTTGAGCTATTGATCCCCAAATATAATCAGCAACAGTTTATGTCGGGGACCAACTAAATACCAAGTTTGGTAAAATTTCGTTAAAAAAAAAAAAAAAAAAAAAAAAAAAAATACGATTATTTTTCTAAGTTTTTTTTTGTTAAAAGTAAAAAAAATCGATAACTTTGTTTTAAATTATCACAGATTTATGGTTCAACCATTCGTTTTAAAGGTATTGACGAGATCTTTCGAATGATACCCATCTTCAAAATTTAACCCCCCCGGGGGGGTACTTCCCCCCCAGGGGGGGAACCGATGCCCCCCCATGCACAATTTTTTTTTCCTAGTTAACTACTACTATCATCAATAATTCAAATTCATTTTACAATCACAAGTTTAAAATAACTCTCATTATGCCCATTTATACAGAATTTTGTCCTATGCTGCCATGTTAAAAATTTGCATAAAATGCGATTACAGCGCCACCTGTTGAGCTATTGATCCCCAAATCTAATGGGCACCAGTTCATGTCAGGGTGCAACTAAATACCAAGTTTGGTTAAATTTCATTCATATGTTCGTGAGATACAGCGTCCACAAAAAAATGATACAGACAGACAGACAGACAGACACACAGACAGACAGACAGACAGACAGACAGACAGACACACAGACAGACATTTTCTAAAAACTATCAATTCGTGTTCAGGACATCCCAAAACGTGTAGATCCGTCAAAAAACGGAGGTCGAAAATTTTCGCGAATCCAATACTTTCTCTATATTACATATAGAAGAAAGTAAAAATCTGGAGTGACCCCACTCGACTTTCCGAACATTGAGTAATTAACAGTTTTGTAGATAAAGTAAAGAAAGGGGAGTTGTTAAACAAACAAAAGAGAGAAAAACATAATAGAGTGTTTGAGTATTTTTCTCCGTATATTACACGATGTTTTATTGAACGCTACTGAACTTTGAGCCCATAAATCATAATGATAAAGAATTTTTCGTTGTGTCTCTGTAAAAACCTATAAATGCTAGATTCACTAAAATGCTTATAGTTAGTGCAACAGTGATTTATAATATTCATATAAATTTTCAGCTCAATTGAATAAGGCGTTTAGATGCTATCGCACTTTTAAAAATTGGGTCCTATAGGCCATAATGATAAAGAATTTTTCTTTGTGTCCCTGTAAAAAAACTATAAGTGCTAGATTCTCCACATTCTATACAGATTGAGTATCTGTGACCTATGATATGTGTATAAATTTTTTGCTCAATTGAATAAGGCGTTTAGATGCTATTGCACTTTTAAGATTTTGGTCCCATAGGCCATAATGATAAAGAATTTTTCTTTGTGTCCCTGTAAAAAAACTATAAGTGCTAGATTCACCAAAATCTATAGGGTTCGTACTATGGTGACTTACAATATACGTACCAACTTTCCGCTTATTCGAACAAAGCGTTTAGACGCTAGCGTGTTCACTCACAGACATACGCACATACATACGCACATACATACACACATACATACACACACGCATACATACATCATCGCAAAAATAGTGAAAACGGACTCATTGGACCTTGAAACGTATAGAAACATCAAAATCTCAAATTCGGATTTTTGACATGATTACAATACTTTCCTCACTATAGTGTTCGGAAAGTAAAAAGGAAATACAAAAATAAAAAAAGAAAGAAAGAATCAAAACAAAACAAATCTCCGGCGAAACCGCAATAAAGGACGTGGCTGATTTTTGATTTATTCTTCCAAAAAGTCAATGATTCGTCAGTGAATCTGTCAATCTTCTCCACCTCCTGTCAAAACCACGTGGGACACTTTTTATCTGCTTTCAGCCGGCATCGGAATTTTTTTCAAGTGAAGAGGGCCGTTAAAAGTACAATCAGTGAGCTAAATTCATCAATTGAAAACAGAATTATTACAATTTATCTCCTTTTTAGGTTTTTTATTAGCGAGTAAAATTTTTAAGTTAAAAATTCCACATTAAAAAAACACGGCCACAGGTGCACTGTACTGTTATAAAATAATAAATTTATTAATTTTGTAAAAAGGTGAAATAACGTTGGCGGTCATATGTTTATATGCACTTCTTAATCTTTATGATTTACAATGCCCCCCCCCCTAAAATTTTGTGACAACCTTTTACAAAAACTTGCATATATTATTGCAGTTCGTTTCTCATGTATCACCTACAACATAAAATAAAATTATTCTACTTCCATTTAATGAAATGTTAACTTAAATTTTTATTGCTAATCAGTATTGCTATCTTAGAGACTTTTTAATTGAAATATATACAAAATATTCAAATTGTATTGTCTCATAAATCTTAGTTGTAATATCATACATGCCAAAATTCTATTCTAAGTAATATTCAGTAGCATTGTCAGTATCTCCCCCTTTTTCGGCACCACTTTATTTTTAGAGTAATTTTCTTAATGTAATTTCCATTAAACAAGAAAGAAAATAATGATAATAATAATAATAATAATAAAGAAACCACCCGTATGGGGAAAAGAAAAAGGCAGGCATTAACAATGTTATGAAATGTTAATTTGCAGATGTTGGTAGGTATACTCAAGTTTCATACGGCGGCGTCGCCTTTTCAAAGGATTCTTTCACAAGTATTAAGATTAAATAACTTAAAATAAATTTCCTCTATTTAAGAAGAAACTTGTTTTTAAATAATACTGGTGGATGAATCTTTGGAAAAATGTGGAGGCATGCTCATTCTAGGTATGGTAATATCGTTGTACAGCTATAATACAGGAATTGTACACCCCGCTCCATTTTCAGGACACTTTCGCAGATGAGAAATCTCCACTTCTTTCGCTACCACTACTTTTATAGACTAATCCCTGCGTTAGTTAAACTCGGCACACTATTATAAAAATACAATAAAAATTTCACTATGAAAAGAAAATGGTAAATCAAATGACAAGAACTTCGCATCCGTGGAAATGCATAGATGTCAGTATTTTAATTTATTCCGGAGTACTTTAAGTCACGCCTTTATTTCGTAACACTTATTATTTTTAAAGTAATCTTTTCTCATTTTATCAGAATTATCTCATTTTAATATTCTCATTTTATCTTTGTTAGTAAGTCACCTGGATAAGACCTCACTCCGCTTAGTAAGTCATGTTTCAGATGCTCTGATCTTTCTTATACGATTTCACCATGTTTTTATTAACTTCGATTCTTGTTTCTTTGCGGGTCTAGTGAAAATAAGGCAATCGATTTTTGACTAACTTCCCGACTAACTAGACATTTGAAACTTTCAGAATAGCTCAGAACACGGTGACAATGCATTTTTAAAATATTTTTAGACGACAGTTTCGGATCCCTGCTGCCTTCGGCAGCGTTTATATGATTCAACAGAAAATTTATTTAACTAACTTCCCTACTAGCTAGACATTTGAAACTTTTGGAACAGCTCAAAACACGATAACAATGTATATTTTAAAATACTTTTAGCCAATTGTTTGGGATGTCCGCTTCCTTCTGTAGCGTTCATATGATTCAATATTCATGTAACTTCCCGACTAACTAAACATTTAAAACTTTTAAAATAAATCCGAACACGATGACAATGCATTTTTTAAATACTTTTAGCCAATTGTTTCGGGTCCCCGCTGCCTTCGGTAGCGTTTATATGATTCAAGAATCGTAAAACTTTCCGACTAGCTAGACATTTGAAATTTTCAGAATAGCTCAGAACACGGTGACAATGCATTTTTTTTTAAATACTTTTAGCCAATTGCTTCGGGTTCCCACTGCCTTCGATAACGTTTATATCATTCAACAGAAAATTTAAAAACATGGTATATAAAAAGATCTCATTATCTTGTAATTATTTCACATATTTTACTCCGCTTATTGAATCACTATTTTTTCAACCACTCCGCTTAAGACGTCACTTTAAGTGCGATGTGCAGTTTCTGTTCCTTTTCTTGTAGAGATCATCTCCTATCAAAAAAGTTTCGGAATTTCGCTAGCATATTGTTCAAATAATAATGCAAAGGATAATACGTATGTGGGGAAGTCATTCTTTGCAAATCCACGAGTGTTTTTTTTTTTTTTTTTTTTTTTTTTTTGTGTGTGTGTGTGTAGGTTGGCGCGGCGAGAGGGGGATACACATTGTTAGAAGACAAAAAAAGATTTCGCTTCTGGAAGCTTCTTAACTGTAGAACGTTTATTAGTGCTTGATTTTCCTATTCCCTCGAGTTTGCTTGCCCTGAATAGTTTGCTTGTTATTTCCGTGCTCATTTTAGCTTTGAGAAAGCATGAATTCAGAAGCTAAAGTGTCTACTAAAAAGTCATGGACATTAACAGATAAAGTGAAATTAATTAATGATTTCGAAAAGTCAGAAATGAGTAAGTCCGGATATTCTAAAGTGCATTCTATTCCAAGAACGACATAAAATACTTTTCTATCCGCAAAAAAAGTAATTTTAAGCAGCTATCAAACTGGTTGTAAGCGAAAAAAGATGCACGCATCAGATTCTCTTGATGTTGAGTTTGTGCTAAAAAAATGGATTAAAAATGTTCGATCCAACAATTTTTAAGTATCGGGGAACATTTTAAAAGAAAAAGCATTAGAAATAGCGAAAAGACTCAATGTTGAGAATTTTAACTCCAATAATGAATGGATAGAACGGTTTAAAGAGCGATATGGACTTTCGTTTAAGAAAATTTGTAGAGAATCAACTGCTGTTGACAAAAGCAAAATAAGTTCATGGACAAGTTCAATATTAATTTTTTTAATCTAATTGTAAACCATAAGACATTCATAAATAAGACGAAACTGGATAGTTTTTTTCGTTTACAACCCGGGAAGATACTGTGCTTTCGCCTAGATAATTAATCGGGTGAGAAAAAAAGTAGAGAGAGGTTGTCGGTGTTATTGGGTTCGAATATGCTTGGAACTAATAAGTTAAAACCTGTAGTCATTGGAAAATGTCTAACCCCATGGTGCTTCAGCAGCTTTAAATCTCTTATAGTAATCTTTAGAGCAAACTCTAAAGCATGGATGACATAAACCATTTAGGAAGAAATTATGAAGTTGTTCGACAAAAAATTTTCTTCTTAAAAGAGAGAAGTTGTCTTCATTATCGATAACTGTGTCGCCGACACAGAAGTCAAAGGTTTGAAACCCATCAAGATTGTTTATATGCCACCTCATGCCATATCAGTTCTGCAACCGTTTGATCAAGGCGTCATTTTATACTTCAAAACTAAATACCTCAACTTTTTCATCAAAGATATGATAAACTGTTTTGGATGCACTTCATTATATTCACAAGAGCTGGAATGATGTTTCAAAATTCACGATAAATAATTAGTTCAAACATGCCGGATTTGGCACAGGCTCTGAGTTAAGGGGAGCTGGGAATATCCCCTTTGGCTTCATTATTTCAAGAATTGCGTAAACGGGGGCAGCTTAAAACACAAACTGACGTCAATGCTTAAATGAATATAGACAGCAATTTACAAACTTCTCCAGAAGCAGCAATAACTGAAATTACAGGAAGTGCTTTGGAATCGAAGAACGGGCAAGAGGTAGAATATCAGACAGCGATCATGAAGAAGAGGAATCTGACAAACCAATAGTAAAAAAGAAGACCTTAGAATGCACTGATGATTTAAGGAAATATATTTCGACTTTAAATGACACTACAGATAGAGATTATAATGTGCTATGTTCCTTAGAGGAAAAAAAAAATATTTCAGGAAATTGCCATCAAACAAAAAGGGATGTTTTTTCTAAACCAGTAATAAACGGTTATGTATTGAATTGTGCAATTAACCCGTTAGTAGTCGCTAGTTGGTCGATTTGCCGCCCATCCTTCAGTTTTTCCAGATTTTTTTATTCAATAGCCACCAAAAATTTTTAGAAGTGGCATTTCATATACATAAAACGCGAATAAAATCAAAGAAACATCGATCACATCACTTCTTAAAATTATTGGTGACAGTTAAATAAAAAGTACGCAATCTGTAATAGGTGGCGCTGTCTATAGCGACTACTAACGGGTTAAATAAAAAGTACTATGTATCATATTTACTTTTCTTAATTTGTAATCCATTTTATGACTTTAATTTCTTATTCTACTAATTCACAGTAATTTATAAAGTAATGTAATTATAAGCATACTTATTATGTAAACATTTGTAATTTTATTTAACATTTAACATAAACTCCGCTTTCGAAGACTCTCTGTTTACTAAGTCATTTTTAACTACTCCCGAGAGTGGCGTACAAACGAGATTTGACTGTATATGATTTGTACATTCCAGCAAGAATGAATGATTTAAAAAACATTTCTTCTCTTTCAGTGTTTTTCAAACACTAAATTTCCGTAAACCTTTCTTTTACTTAACTTTATTTATTTAACCATATTATTATAACTTGCACTCTATAAAATATTCATCTTTCATAATATAACTTGTAGGGTCTGATGCTAACGTAATCAGACTTCGGTTGGAATTTCTCAAGAGTATCTCTTAGTGGAAGCTATAGCATAATTACTATTTAGGTTTCGACCTATAAACACAAAATATGCTCAATTGTATTTTCAATTTAAACGCAAATAATATAAAAATTGTGTTTTTTTTATAGAAGAAATCGCTAAACGTCGTATTTTTGAATTTGTTTTATTTTATAATATTATATAGATATTTTCCAATCAATTTCTCTTTTTTTATACGAAATGTCACTGGGGTCATTATTGATCATATTGGTATTCAGTAAGATAAATGAGAAAACACACACACACACACACACACAAAAAAAAAAAAAAAAAAAAAAAAAAAACTTATGTATTTATACTATTGTTAGCTGTCGTAAAGATTATGATTAAATGAACAATGTATTTTTTGAGTACTTCAAGTATAGTGAAACGGCAAACTAGGATATTGAGGTCACATTTGGCCCCATGGTAGTAGAGTGTTAAAATATGAAGTAAGCAAAGGGTTAATATGCTCCCTATGTAAATTAATAAAACCCTTAATTCGCTATTTCTATGGCATTGTTAAAATGCTCTTTCATAGCTGCCAAAATTTTAGTTTGATCTGGAATATTTTTAACCCCGCCTTTATTTTTGCACCATTCCATTTATACAAAATATTTCTCTAATATATAACTACGAATAGTAAGGAAAAATTGCTCTTAAAAAAATAATGTTATGAAATAAAGGTTGAGGTAAAAATACTCCATAATAAATTAAAATATTGGCAGCTATGCTCTTTTTCCCAAGGGAAAAAATAAATTAAATTAATCAAACTATATAATGAAAAATAAATAATAAAACAAATATACAAATTTCATGCATGACACAGATTCAAGCATATTAAGTTAGCCTATCCAATGGTGTTGTAATTTACAGGGGTCGTTGTCTTCGCCTTTTTTTTTTTCAGGACACTTACAAAGATGAGAAAAATTGGCCTATTTTGTCACCACTATTGTCTTAAAGAAATTTCTATGGTATATTTAAAGTAATATGTCGTGATTAAACACTATAGAAATTATTGTAGAAAAATATTGATAGCAAAAATGACATAAATCATTTCTCAAAGTGTTCAAAAAAAAAAAAAAGGCGGAAACTACAACCCCTGAGTTTATGTATCACTTTTACCCAGTATATTCATATATATTATAGTAAGTAACCGAAGAAATAAATGGCTGAGTGATATAGATAACAAACGAATCGCTTTCTCCTCTTTCCCCTAAGGTAAAAAATAATTAATTAATTAGTAATTATATTTATAATATATAAAAACATGAAGCAGTAATAATAAAGCTAAAAATGTGGAAAATTTTTCGAAATTTTGCTGTAGTCAATTCTTATTTTACTTTCGGTATTTTTTTTTTTTTTTTTTACGATTTACTTAGCTCGAAATTCCCGTATGTACATTCAAGCATTTAAAATAAAAATGAAATACATACAGTAGAACTGCAACTAGTTGATAAAGTACACTTCATACGGTTTTGTTAAATAAATTCTTATCGAATCATGTTCTTACACTGACTAAGAACAGGATTCGACAAGGATTTATTTAACAAAATCGTATGAAGTGTACTTTTTTTCCATAAGAATTTTTGGTAGTGTTCGGACACTTTTGTTACCGACTATACCAGCGCCATCTGTCGGTTGCTTTTTGAACTAGTTTTTTTTCGTATCTTAAAAAAAAAATCCCGTGACCTATCAATGCTAAACCTGCACACCGTTTTTTACTTCTGTTATTTTTTCGGGTTTTATGAATTTTTAAAATATTTACGGACTTTTTGCCCACCCTGTATATCAAAACCAACGTGTTGTGAATAACTTTTAAAACAAATCAGTTTTAAAAGTTATGTTTTAAAGTTAGTCGTTATTTAAAGGGTACTTCAAAATTCATAATAGCTAACTAGTACTGCCAGATTTGAAGACTTTTATATTCAATGCCACCACTAAATTTAATTGTAATTATTATCTAATTCCTTCGAAGAGTAACTGTGTACTACGTTACTTCTCAAAATCTAAACATCGACTTAAATTTCAAACTTGAATCCCCCAAAACAAACCCTAAACGTTAAATAAATCTTGACCATTCTGCTCAAACGCAAAAAATTCCTAATTCAAAAATCAATCTCCCTTTTTCGACAAAAACTCTTTCGAAGTCTTAAAAGGGAATTTCTTTATGGATGAGTCTGTTCCCCAAATGGAAATTTCCAAGAGTAAGAAACCTTTTGTTCCAAAAATGCGTCACATAACAGTAAATTGCGGTAATATGACACAAGTGGTCAAGAACGCAACCAAGCACAAAGATCATTGTAACTATTCGACCACCCCTGCAGGTAACTCCTTAAAAATATTCTCGGACAAACCGGAATATTACGAGTATATATCTAGTAATATAGACGAAATGAATGTTAATTATTATATCATGCCTCAGAAATATTCCGCCCCCATAA
This sequence comes from Salticus scenicus, assembly GCA_963930645.1. Classification (NCBI taxonomy): domain Eukaryota; kingdom Metazoa; phylum Arthropoda; class Arachnida; order Araneae; family Salticidae; genus Salticus; species Salticus scenicus. The sequence goes on from OZ005658.1 coordinate 78,214,177, forward strand.
AGGTTGTCATCCGAGGGCTTCCGAATGATACTGTAATCCTTGAAATTGAAGACACTCTCTTAGAGCTCTATTTTGTAGTTATCAAAATCAACCAACTTACGATCTCAAAACCAATCTATCTCTTCCCCTCTATCAAATTCCTTTGGTTAATAACGAAAAATCCAAAAACAATTTCAAATGAAATCGATTCATGCCTTTTTGCTTTAACGTCGAAACTTACGGAAGCCCGTACTATGCACCAGAGCCCTCGAGAGCTCTACTATGCACTTTTATAACTGACAATATCTACCATCATTCAGCGCAAAATTGAGGATGAAGCCAAGTTGCGTTAATTGCTCTGGTCACATAAGTCTAAAAATTGGCAATTTGGTGTAGGAAAAATCAATCAATAAAATCTCAAGTGCTGTAATTGGGGAGGTGAACATCCCGTGAGTTATCGGGGAAATTCATTTTTCCCAGGAAAACGTCGTAGATCTCACACTCATTCAATCAGAAATCACCTATTCTATAATAGCTCATCCGGCTCCCCAAATTCAAACTTATTCTTCGGTTAATGAAATATCGGAACTTACTCAAATTTTGAACGCTATAGCCCGTGAATTTAAAGTTGACAGTTTTTCAGAACGCACAAATAAACTCAAAAACAATCTTGAAAGAATTAATAACTACGACAATATCATGTTAGGATAAGTGGACATTTTATCGAATACCTTCGAAGGACAGTCTGCTCTCTTGCCTTAGTGCGGGAAGCTTGTTTTTCTTGAAAGTTTTCTTTATGGTGCCTCCTCATTTAAACCGTAGTTTTTCCTTAAATTCCCTTCATTTCATAAATTTTATTTCATTTGTTTAAATTTTTCTCCTTTTTATTCAAAATTCTTAATTTGTTGTAATTTCTGACCTTTTTTGGTGAAGATTATCACCCTGTCGTCTCGACCAATGAGAGTGCAAAATTTCATCTAATCATTAAAAATCTCTAGTTTCTACCTTACCAGCCTGTAACTTACTCCTTTTATTGTATTTTTGACTTTTTTTTTTTTCTGCATTATCTGATTGCCACTCCTTTTAGTTACGAAGTCAACTTCCGGGTGTTAGATGAGTGTCATGTGCTACACAGAAAAACTGCTCAGTCGTCGTCTACTACTATAGTGAATATTTCTTATAAAAATTATTTCCGACAAATGAATAAGTCTGATAGCACTCTATCTAACAGAAAAATCCCTAGACACCAATATGCTGGAGTGCTGCCAGATTTGAGGGAAATTTGTATTCAATAGCCATCGTTAAATATCATTTGTAATGGTTACCTAATCATATCGAAAAATTCTTTAAAAGATTTTTCGAAGCAATTAAAAAACCATTTCAATTTGATGTTTAGTGGTGGATGTTAAATAAAAATTTCGCTCAATCTGGCATCAGTGATATGCTGTTTAAACCCCCCTCCCCACAAAATTAATTTCCGACTTCCATTCCAACTATGTCAGTTAGCAGACACGCTACACAGCGAATCCGCTTTCTAGATAAATATCCCACCGGACTCTTCAACATATAAATACTATAATTACAAATATATTAATTAATATTTACTAGTGGATTACTGGTGTATACATATTAAAATAAATTTCAATTTTGCGGTTAATGAAAATTATGATTCCTGTGAATGCCCTAGCTTTATTTTATTGTATAAAAAAAAATATTTTCGATAGTATATGTTACCTATTATCATTAATAATAGTTACTTATAATTCCATGTTTAATTGCTGCATGATAGCAATAATGAGCTTTTTTTTTTTTTTTTACTTAAAAAAAAAAAAATAAATAAAAAAAAAAAAATAAATAAAATAAACAAAAACCAAAGCACTGTTCCTTTTTTCTATATAATTTTCTCCATTTACATTTGTATAAAAAAATTTGGAAGAGAATGAAAAAAATCACATCTCTGAATGATTTTTCGATACCATTTCATGCAGTAGGATGTGCTGAAAAGTTTCCCTGTAGGAAATTGTCGCTACATTTCGAATATGAACGGAACATTACACTTAGAAATTTTTTACTTCGTTTTCTACAGAAAATAATAAAAAAAATATTTATTAATTATGAAGAATATTTTTTATTTCAGGTAAGAAGAAAGTTTCATTTAACTGTTTATTATTATAGTTCTTTTAAGTGAGTTGGTGTTTAATGTATCACATCGGATTGAAGGTTGCTACAACAACTGTGAGTTTGTAACGGTCAGAATTTTCAAATATCGCGGAAATACCGCTTTCTGAAGGCGATTGGAACAGATCTGCAGACATTTTAATTTTTTCAGGGGCACTTTCAGTACCCTATTAACATTTAGTATGGGTTAGTTATTTAACTTCTATCAGATTTAAAGCCTTATTTTCTTTTCACTTATTTGTACTGTATTTTCACGATTCTACAATTCTGATTAAATATAAAGAGAATATTTTTCAGCAAAAGTGGTATTAAAAAAGAAGGCGAATTTAACAATGTTTAGAAATAAATTAGAATGTTTGGACGTCAACTGATATAAAATTTGGGTACCGAAAAAGGTGGAGCTACAGCTTGAGGATATATAAATGCCACATTTTGTATAATTGCAGGAAAATGTTATTATGATAGAAACGTTTGTATTAAAGCGAAATTAGATATATTTTTGTTACACTGTATTTATGTATTTAACAACTCTTTCAAATATTTTGTATATTGCAATTTCCTGGGGAAAAAAAAAAAAAAGATTTTTCTGTAATTTGTTATATAGTTTTATTAGACGAATAGTAATTTTTTAAAACGACTGTAAGTCTGAAAGTCTTATTTCTGTTTTACTGGGGGCAAAAGGTAGGAAGAAACAGAAACAACTACGACTCCCAGTATACACACATATATATATATACATACAAAGCGAGTCTTTATTGCACTGACAAACTCAAAATGGTAATAGCAGATCCCCCATGAAACCTGAATCAGTATATCAGCCCTGCTCATTCAAAATCACTTTCAAGTTACTGTAAATAGAATGAAAAAGCTAAATATGTCATAACACGACTCATTTTTTTAAGTTTGTAAACACGCTACACGGAAACCATATATAGAAAGAGCTGAAAAAAATCTACGAAATGACATCAATTTTTAAAATATCTAGATTTAATAAAGAGTTACAAACCCTGAAACTGAAAATAATAATAATAATAATAATAATAAATAAAGAAATAAACATAAATAAATAAATATAAATAAATAAATAAACAGGTAAAATATAACAAAAATGCAAAGTCAAATATCCCCTAAAATATTTAATTGGATTTTGCAAAACTGTTATTCTAGCTACATTAGGTAAAATTTACTGAAAACTGGCCAATTCAAATGTTTTGAAAAAAAAAAAAAAAAGCTTACAATAAAGCATGTCAATTGACTAGTGAATGAGAAATGTAGCGGATTGTCCGTTATAAACAGAAATGTCAAGTTGTATATATTACGGATTGTCCGTAATCTTAATACCGGAAATTTCTTAAAGTATTTTTTTGTAATAATTATCTGCGATTTAATAAGAAAAGTTTTACTTTTCTTTATTGTGGTATGAAATTGATTTTTCGTTAGTAGTAACTTGGCATCTCTGGTTATAAACAGAGTTCGAAATCTCCATCCATTTTTCAAGACACTTTCTTCGCTGTGAAATGTCCACCTTTTTTTTTTTGTTTGTTTGTTTGTTTTTTGATACCATTTTTTTTTTTTTTTTTTTTTTTTATAAAATAATCTCTATTTTATTTAATTATGACATACTGCTATAAAAATACAGTAGATATAGCTGCCTGAAAATAATACTAGCTAAATAAAGGATGATTTCTCTTTTTTGAACATGTCTTAAAAAAGGACAAAAACTTCGAGCTATGGTTATAAACCATTTGTTTTCATTGCGTATAAAACTATGAATAAACACCATAAAATGCAATAATCTTGCAACAATTGTTTCGTGTCGAAAAAGCACACGAACATTCGTCAGGCGAACAAAGTAGGCACGAGTGCTGCAGTCAAAGCAGCAACGCACGCGTTGAGATGCGTTAACTTGCCCCCCCCCCCCACTTTCGAGTTTTTAAATTTCAAATACATCAGGAATTAGCTCTCAATTAGCTCTAATTTGCTCTCTAATATTAGAATTTGCTCTGGGTATGGAATCGAGATATAACAAGTTAAAAGGTGGGGGGGCCAAGTTAACGCTAGCCCCCCTACATTCGAAATTTTAAATTTCAAGAACGTCAGGAATTAGCTCTCAATTAGCTCTAATTTGCTCTCTAATATTAGACTTTGCTCCGGCTTTGTTAACGAGATATTTCAATTTAAAAGAAAGGGGGGAAGGAAGGGGGGGAAAGCAAAATTGCAGATATCGAAATTTCAAATACGTCAAATTTTAGCTCTCAATTAGCTCTATTTTGCTCTCTAATATTAGAATTCTATCTGAGTAAGTTATCTAGATATATCAGTTTGTTTGTGGGGTGGGGGGGGGCTAAGTTAACGCTGGTACACCCGACTCCCTATTACAAATAAAAAAATTTCGGTAGTGCCAATATTTAGCTCTCAATTAGCTCTAATTTGCTCTCTAATATCAGAATTTGCTCCGGCTTCGTTAACGAGATATTTCAATTTAAAGGAAAGGGGGAAGGAAGGGGGGAAAGCAAAATTACAGATATCGGAATTTCAAATATGCCAAATTTTAGCTCTCAATTAGCTCTAATTTGCTCTCTAATATTAGAATTCGCTCTGGGTTAGGTATCGAGATATATCATATTTTTGGTTTTGTGGGGGGGGGGGGGGGGCTAAGTTAACGCTAGTACACCCGACTCCCTATCACATATAAAAAAATTTCGGTAGTGCCAATATTTAGCTCTCAATTAGCTTTAATTTGCTGTCTAATATCAGAATTTGCTCCGGCTTTGTTAACGAGATATTTCAATTTAAAGGAAAGGGGGGAAGGAAGCGGGGAAAGCAAAATTACAGATATCGAAATTTCAAATACGTCAAATTTTAGCTCTCAATTAGCTCTATTTTGCTCTCTAATATTAGAATTCTATCTGAGTAAGTTATCTAGATATATCAGTTTGTTTGTGGGGTGGGGAGGGGCTAAGTTAACGCTGGTACACCCGACTCCCTATTACAAATAAAAAAATTTCGGTAGTGCCAATATTTAGCTCTCAATTAGCTCTAATTTGCTCTCTAATATCAGAATTTGCTCGGGCTTCGTTAACGAGATATTTCAATTTAAAGGAAAGGGGGAGGAAGGGGGGAAAGCAAATATGCAGATATCGGAATTTCAAATATGCCAAATTTTAGCTCTCAATTAGCTCTAATTTGCTCTCTAATATTAGAATTCGCTCTGGGTTAGGTATCGAGATATATCATATTTTTTGTTTTGTGGGGGGGGGGGGGTAAGTTAACGCTAGTACACCCGACTCCCTATCACATATAAAAAAATTTCCGTAGTGCCAATATTTAGCTCTCAATTAGCTCTAATTTGCTCTCTAATATCAGAATTTGCTCCGGCTTCGTTAACGAGATATTTCAATTTAAAGGAAAGGGGGGGGAGGAAGGGGGGAAAGCAAAATTACAGATTTCGGAATTTCAAATATGCCAAATTTTATCTCTTAATTAGCTCTAATTTGCTCTCTAATATTAGAATTCGCTCTGGGTTAGGTATCGAGATATATCATATTTTGTGGGAGGCTAAGTTAACGCTAGTACACCCGACTCCCTATCTTAATTAGTCTTAATTTGCTCTTAGGCTTAATTAGTCTTAATAGCTCTTAATTAGTCTTAATTTTCTCTCTAATGTTACAATTTGCCCCGGCTATGTTAACAAAATATTTTTATTTTAAGGAAAGGGCGGAAAGCAAATTTTTAAATATGGAAATTTGAAACATGCCAAAATTTAGCTCTTAGCAAACTGTAAATTAATAAAATTAAAATGTTTTAATTCTTTTAAAATATGCAATAATCAGGTGAATGAAAAAGCCGACAATACGAAATTTTATTAATATCAATAATGTTTTATATGGATTAATGTCTGCATAATTTAGTTAAAAAAAAAAAAAAAAAAAAAAAATCCATATCTAATATCTAATGATTTATAATCTGAGAAACAGCATCATGTTGAAATCCATTAGCTATAGCATGGTAAATTGGAAAATGGAATGTACTTTGCACATGCACATTATTACAAATCCTTTTGCATTTTAAACATTTTTGTCTTTTACATTCAATAATTTAATATGTGATTTGGAAAAAAAAAATCATACAATAATAATTCTAAGATTTGAAAAAAAAACTTTTTATATACCATGTTTTTAAATTTTCTGTTGAATCATATAAAGTTGACACATTACCAGAATAATTACAAATGCATTGTCATCGTGTTCTCAGCTATTCTTAAAGTTTCAAATTTTCAGCTAGTCGGAAAGTTAGCCAAAAAGCGATTGCGAGATTTGTGCTGCACAGACAAGAAAGCAAGTTCAAAGCAATACAAAAAAAAAAAAAAAAAAAAAAAAGTTGGTTTTAAAAATAAAATGATAATTCTTTAAGAACAACATATATTAGCATCATAAACTACATTAGCACTTTATCAATGCGAAAAAAAAATTTTTTTTGTTATAATGACGTCAATTTTTGTGAGATGCCTAATTTAACTTTTTATAAATTTTTAATGTTCATGGTTAATTAAACATATTTATTTTTACATCCAAAAAAAAAAAAAAAAAAAAAAAAAAAAGAACTTTTTTTCTTTTTTTTTTGGGGGGGGGGGGGGCAACAATTAAATTATAGTTAATATTTGAATGACTAATTTTAAAGCAAATAGGAGAATATTTTTTTCATATTTTAATTAATGAAAAGAAAACTAATCAAAAATTCGAAAATCGGGCTTCGAGGCATTGCGTTGTCATCGTGATCTGAGCTATTCTAAAAGTTTTAAATGTCCAGTTAGTCGGGAAGTTATTTAAAAATCGATTGCAAGATTTGTATTGGACAAACAAACAAGAAATCGAGTTAATATAAACATGGTAAAAAGAATCACTAATTTTGTTCGTCTTTTTTTTTTTTTTTTTTTTTTTTTTAGCTTACATTCTGTGTCATAAACCTTCTGCCGAATCCGGGTTAAAAACGGAAAGAGGGGAAAATAAATTAGAAATATCAGTCCTACCGTTAGAAATCCAGTATCAAATGAAAGGGGCGGAAACAGTTTTTCGTTACGACTATTAGAATTTTTAAAATTTACTAATGTATGAAATTTAATTGACAACACTTCATTTTAATCTTTTCATAATTTCTAGTGCGAATCACGCTAATAAAAAAAGTCTTTAATTTAAAACTTTATTTTTATATTTTATTATTAAAGACTTTTTTTTTAATCTTACATTCTCTGCCATGAAACGTCTGCCGAATCCGGGTTAAAAATGAAAAAAGTGTTAATAAAAAATGTTGCTCTCATCTAATTCATTTTTTTTTAAAGATTTTTCTTATAAAATATATTTTTATTTGTACATATTAATTGGATGTTACGTTATAATTGCTCAAGTCTGTAGAAAATAAATTAGAAATATCAGTTCTATCGTTACAAATTCGGTACCAAATGAAAGGAACGTTTTTTCTGAATCCAAGGGTGCAAACAGTCTTTTGACACGACAATTAGTTTTCTTTAAATTAACTAAACTATGAAATGTAAGCTACAAAGCTTCATTTTAATTCCTTTCAGTCACTTTAAAAAGTAAGTGGCTCGTTACAAATTCGATACCAAATGAAAGGGGCATTTTTTCTGAATCTAGGAGCAGTTTTTCCACACGACAATTAATTTTTTTTAATTAAGTAAAGTATGAAATTTAGGTGGCAACACTCCATTTTTACCTTTTCATACTTTTAAGTGCAAATCACGCGAATAGAAAAAGTTATTATTATTATTATTATTATTACATTTTAATATTTTATTTACTTTATAAATGAAACCTTTAAAAACCAAATCCATATAAATCGCTCAAAAACTTGCTTCAGGTCCCTGATGCCTTCGGTTGCGTTTTTTTCACCCACAATATTTCGAGTAATTGATAGGAATCCCACTCCAAATGTAGTGGTACAATATGTTATGAAGTTTAATTTCCTATCAAAAGAAAAAAAAAAAGATCCATTAGCAAACGAACGGTATTTTATAGCGCATTATAGCGTATTCAATGAACAGCAGAATCTTCGGTTTTTCACCTCGCAGTGTGAAAAGAAATGTCTTACGAAAAGGTCTATAGTTAACCATTTTGAATTAATAAATTGATTCCTAATTAAAAGTATAAAAATTCGGTTTCGAAGTGCACTTATAGACGTTGCAGACGGTATCGTGCGGTAGATTTTTCTGGAGACATTTGACAGAGGGAAAGGCAGACGCTATTACGGTTTTATTAAAAATCTACTAGAATAATCTAAATAAGCATTTACAATAGAGAACAGCGATACTATAGGACCTCGTTGGCGAACTTTGAAATTTAAACAATAGCTGGGACATTTCTAGCCAATGACATTGCTTATGCAATAGTGTCGTGACAGCTATATTTTTACTTCCATTACCCATCTACCGTAGATAATGGAAGTATTGTATTCGGTCCAAAAATTCGGTATCAAGTTTTCACCTGATTTATACGTTTTAAGATCTTCTGAGTCAAAAAATTCACTTTTTGGAAACTGGTCAGTGTGTGTGTGTGTGTGTGAAGGGGGGGGGGTCTTCTGGTTATCATATCTCCGATAAAGATAGAACTACGAAACTTCAGAATTGAGGCATGGCTGTTGTACAGATGATTTTTCCAAATTTTGGGGGAAATTGGAAAATCGGAAGTGGAACATAGGAAACCGGAAGTGGGATCGCAAGTCTGTATCTAAAAAACGGCTCGAACGATTTTCTTCAAAGTTGCTACATAAACACTCTATTAGATGCCTTTTTCAATGATATAGTTGGTTTATTCAGAAAAATTAATAGCCGTTCTGTATAAATAGCTCAAATTCTGGTCTCGCAAGTGCGTTCTTTAAAAACCGTTCTACGGATTTTTCTCAAACTTGCCATAATAACTCCCTTTTAAATATCCTTTTGTAGGTAATTATTGATTTCTTGTCAATAACTAAGTATGCCAAATTTTGGTAAATGTTGGTATCTCAAAACCGGCTCTAACGATTTTCTTGAAAATTATTACAAAAATCCATTTTAGATATCCTTACTCATGTACTACGTGGTTATTACACCAAAATTAAAAGTCATACTAATTAGGTAGATCCGTTTTAGATTTCGGAAATTGGTGTTTCAAAAAATAACTGTACAAATTTTGCTTTCTTATTTTTTTACTCACTATGTATACTTTTTTTTTTATATGTCTTTAGATGTGTATAAAGTTTCTCTTACCGGAAAATTTTTTGGTGTCAACTTCGTTAGGTCAATTTTATGTCCTCTGGTCACATTATTTCCAAAAAATGAATATAATACATTTAATAGTAGGTAAAAAAAGTCATGTGATTGTTTTACACCAGATTTTTTTCATGGCAAAATGACAAAAACGATTAAAACTCACCCAGAAATTCCACTGCCTTCTAGATAGAGGAAACGCTCCCTTCGCGCTTTTATAGAAAACTACCTTAAAGTCACTTTATTTGGTTATTTATCGCTCCTTTAGCGAGTTTTATAAATTAGGAAAAAGCGTTTGTTTACAAATTATTCCGTTCGTATCATGAAATGACACAGTACCAAAGCTAAGAATATACAGAAAAATGTGCATGTTAATTAAGGGAAAAAACAACAACAACATATAATTTACTAAGTAGAATTACACATAAAATTCATGGTACTTTCTTATATGCAGGGTAGGGTGATTATAAAAAAAAACGACCCCGATATATGAGACCATAGCTGTCATACCATTCACAGTAACTGAATAAAATTTTGGTGGAAGGTACGTTGAGGTATGCGCTCAAGAATTACTATATAAAAAACAACATTTAAACTCTAACAGTTACGGTTACAGTGACAAAATTTCAAAAATTTCAAATGACAACACCTACTTTTTTTTTTATTGAAATGGAATCTCCATAGCAAAAAACCATAAACAGCGTTGGAACGGTACCTGTAACATGAAAATCGTCAGCGCTAGCAGGCTAAGGGAAAAAAAAAAAAACTGTTTTGTGCCTACCAGAGCACGACTTTCATTTTTTTTAATGACGTCACATTCCACACTAAGTCTTTGGATCAGACTAAAGTCTACTGATTCTGCTTCGAAACGAAAAGAAGAGATCACGGTATCCTTAATTTCTTGTAAGGCGACTGAATAAAGGCTTTAATTTCGTTGTTAGTTGTAAGACGCCGTCATGACTGACATCATTGCAGTACGTGAAAAACAAGGCATTGTGAAATGGCAATCAAAATCGATTTTGATGATGATAATAATGTTTCCCAGTAAGCGGCATATTGTTCACAGAGCAAGAAAGCAAGATAAACATCACGCATTTCACAATGCCTTATTTTTCACTTAGTGGATTGACGTCAGTCATGACGGTGTCTTACGACTAACAAAGAAATTAATTCAGTAGACCTACATTAAATTAAGGATACCATGGTTACAGCGTCTAGAATAAACAGTGTGGCAATCGCCTATAACCGTGATGTTAAAATGATGCTACAAAAATTAAGCTTACCCAGATGTCGCTGTGATCGAAGCTATTGCTCAAATCGAAGACCTGATTGGCTTTTCCCAGTTTGTCAGTTTAATCACGTGATCTAAGCATATAATTAACCAATAGGGAGTCTCGGTTTTGTTGTCTTGACCCTAGCTTCGATTACAATGACATCTGGTGGCAGGCTTAATTTTTTTAGTACAATTTTATTCGCCGCTTTCCACACTGTTTATTCTAGACGCTGCACCGTGGTCTCTTCTTCTCGTTTCGAAGTAGAATCAGTAGACTTTAGTGAGAGACGAAGACACAGCGTGAAATTTGATGTCATTAAGAAAATGAAAGTCGTGCTCTGGTAGGCACATCAGAGCTGTTTTCTCTTTTTTTCTTAGTGGTGATTTTCATGCTAGAGGTACCGTTCCAACACTATTTATGGTTTTTTGCTATGGAGGTCCCATTCCAATAAAAAAAATGGTGTTGCCATTTTAAATTTTCGAAATTTTGTTACTGTAAACGTAACTGTTAGAATTTAACTGCTGTTTTTTATATAATTCTTGAGCGCATACCATAAAATACCTTCTACCAAATTTTTATTCAGTTTTTCGGAACGGTATGGTAGCTATGGTCTCATATATCGGGGTAGTTTTTTTTATAATGACCCTGTACATTATTTACAATATTAAAAAAAAAAAAAAAATCCAATTTGCCGTTAGCTGACCTCCAAACCCTCATTCAGTGTCCTTTACATATCTGATGAGGGAACCAGTCAGACAAAGCATTAGACTAGTATGCATGAAAACTAGTGTACATGAACGTTTTGCGTACATGAAAAAAAAAATCACGGAATACCCCCTATCTCAAAAATGCATGAAATTACATATTGCAGCAATTAGTAATACGCACGTCTGTACGCTTCGCGTATATGAAAACAAAGAAAAAAATCACGGAATACCCCCTATTTTAAAATGCATGAATATCAAATATGCATGAAATTACATACTGCAGCAATTAGTAATACGCACGTCTGTACGCTTCGCGTACATTAAAAAAAATACTTCTATCTCAAAATGCATGAAATTACATATTGCAGCAATCAGTAATACACACGTCTGTACTCTTCGCGTACGTGAAAGCTAAAAAAAAAACACAGAATACCCCTATCTCAAAATGCAACAATATGCATGAAATTACATATTGTTGCAATTAGTAATACGCACGTCTGTACACTTCGTGTACATGAAAAAATGCATTTTAAAATTAAATTACCAAAATAAAATATTAAAATTAAACTAAGAGCAAAATAAATAGAAATAACAAAAATAATAAGAGCAAACTCTAAAAGATGCTTTTGGCTGCTATGCGCATAACGCCAAGCGTGAATTCTCGCCAAACTCACTTAGCTCCATAGGGATTTTCCGCTACAAAGAGACTCTACTCATCATTAAGACTCCTATAATACGAGCTGACTCACAGCTGATCATTGTTGCCCAGCGGAAATATAGCTTGGCGACGTTTAGTTACAGACGGATTACTCAGCGTCTTTATCGCCTAAAATGGCGAGTTTGCCTAAACAGAAGAGCGAATGATTGTTTGTACTTGATAAGTTTGGCGAAATTTTCTTATAACCTTTGTAAAAAGTAGCCATCACTGTTGCTATTAAATTAGTTAATTTTAAATATTTATATACGTTGAAAAGTAGTGTAGGTTGTAAAATACAACATTTAGATAATCGAACAGCAATAAAAAGAAATAATTGATACAAAAAATGCAAGAAAACATATCATAATTACACTTCATATTTGTGATTGAAAGCTAAGCGTACAATTTTCTTTTGGACAATTAATAGCCCATTTCTTTTGCCTTTCTTCATCTGTTGGAAATGTAGTTCTTAAAGCAGTTCTGGTATGATTTGAGCAATTTTCGGCTGCAAAACCTCCATTTTATGTGATTTGATAACACTTGAAATTCAGACCGCGCAACTCGGGAATTCGGATGGGCAACAATCACTGAGTGGGAAACAAAATGCCTGATGAGCCAGGTTGTATTGGAGGAGCTCTACTCACCATACACCACATTTCACGACGCAACTATCACACTATTTAAACTTCTGCAAAATATACAACACCATTTACTTCATTTCCCGCAGCTACTTCTTTAAAGTTAACCATATTCAATCATCTTTCACAATCTACGTAGATCCTAATTTCAATTTATCTAACTACGTTCCAATAACTAGACATTCCATGCTTACCTAAAATTCCCTCTGCTCGACACCTTCAATCTAGCAATTTCACCTTTAACGTCGCCAAACTATGCTGGATCCAGCTAGACTTTTGCATCCTCAACCAACATTTTAATCCGAAATCGACGCTATCACCTTCAATACTGACTTCCTTCGACGACCTTTATCTCCTCAACTCGACGTTGCGTCTGCGTCACACATTTTCCTCCAAAACGCAGCTCCAGTGCTCTGGACAGGGTCTCGAAGTTATACCGTTCTTCCTTCGAAATAGTTTCTAGTATGTCGACTGCATCGTCCCGTAACACTGTTGCTAAATAAACTTTCTTGGCAGTTGTGTCCCAGGTGTTAGCTTCAGCTACGATGGTAGACTGTGTCTTATATACTTGCCAAGTTGATCTGCCATCATAGATGGATAGCTTAATTGATTCTTGATTCTGTATTCTTTTATATCTCTTTTCATCTTCCTGGGTCATGGATGCTAACTTTCCTTCCAGATTCCGGATCTTCTTTTGCACTTCATCACCTAAACATTCTTGAAATTTCTTATCATGTTTTCCTATCAATTCTTTGTTGCATTCTTCTTCCATTTTCCTCAAAAATTCTACATCTGTTTTTTAAAGTTTGCTATCTGTTTTTGAAAATCTTCTTTTCAGCTCTTGATAAAAGTTTTCTTCTATTTTCTCTTCAATACATCCTTCTATTCTTATCTTTTATCTTCATAACTTTAACTTCTTTCTCAATTTATTTTTTCACAATTTATTTTCTTATTCTTCTTTGACGGATATCACTTATTCCTGAGCAGCTCCCACTTTTTCTTGAATGGAATCCAGTTTTCATCTTTTCTTGTCCTGCACACATTTCTTTCGTCAATCTGGTTTTAATCCGCTCATTTGGGCGAACTACCTTTCCAGAAGTTTCTTCATTTCTTGTTCCATATATCGAGTTTTGATCAGTCAGCAGACAATCCCACTTCTGACACCAGAATTGTTGCGAACTCGGGGGTTCGTGAATTGTCGGTGAATGAACAGGTTTTCCACAGGCTTAAAAATTTATTTACAGAATATTCCAGAAGATTTCAGGACTGTTAAACAAATATAAGCTTCAATTTTACTAGAAAACACAGCTAAAATAACAGCTGACAACTTAAGAATCATAGCATATACGGTAACAGAAGCAAAACACATAGCAAATGAGCTGTAATCGATAGCAGAGGCTTTGTAAAGCAGAGATCTTTATACCGCGATATATTGGCGAAAAACTGACTAAATGGTCGGAACGTGATCCTTTTATATATTTATCCCTTCATTTAGTTATATCCTTCTCCAATATCTAGCAGAATAGTCCAGTTACAGCTTAGATAATCGATAATTAAAGTTTTCTCGTGAAGGTCGCTAAAAAAAAGTCCCCAAATTCGTCCCCGACTCAGCTTATTTCAAAGAGCTTCTAACTGAGACCATTTTTGCTGTTTGTTTACAGTCTGTTGCTTTATGTTAACGCGATGGTACTTCAGAAGTGCATGTAGCGATAGGTTGTATCTGAACCTGGGACTATCGTGATAGAAATCCTGCGTCGTGCCTTTGGGCAAAAGGTTAACCCGTTGTCCATCGGTAAGTTAGGATAATCTACCCGAGAATGGCGCCGCTACAGTACTCCCCTCCCTAGTGAGTACGAAATCGTACGAGCGATGTCACTCGTTTGGACGGTAGCTGTGGCCAGATTGTGCTGTCAGATGTCCGCTTGTAAAGTTGATGTGCGGTGTGACATGCTTTATGCTGTGAGCGTTTCACAGTGTCTGATGCTGCCATCTGTTGTCCGAGATGAAACTTAGTTGTGTCGTTTATTCGCACGTTCGGGTCACCAATACAGAAAGTGCGTGTGGCGATAGGTTGTATTTGAACATGGGACTATCGTGATAGAGATCCTGCGTCGTACCTTTGGCCAAAAGATTAACCCGTTGTCCATTTGTAAGTTAGCATAATCTACCCGAAAATGGCTCCGCTACCGCTACAGAATAATTCATACTGCGAATTTTATGTTGTCAGCTGTTATTTAAGCTAGGCTTTCTGACGAAACTGAAACTGATACTTGGTTTACAGGCATAAGTTTCTGGAAACTTCTGTAAATAAACTTTTAAATATCTGCAATATCCGCCTTTCATACACAGACAACTCATGAACCCCCGAGCATGCAACATACACATATTGTTACGAATTTGTTAATAATAGTCAGTGTTGCCAGATCTGACAGATTTTTTATTCAATATTCATCTATAACTTTGAGATGTGATATTTGATATACATAATAGACTGTCAATCTTCGAAGTGATTAGGCAAGCGTTACAATTAAAAATTATTCGTGATTATTGAATAAAAAATCCACCAGATCTGGCAACACTGGTAATAATAGTTATTTTTGTGTAAATTCATTTTAAGAGGCTTAGTCATGTTACCAAATATTAATTTTTGGCATTTTTAGTTTGTTTTCGCATTAAAAATGGTCATTTCCAGTTAAAAACACGCTAAAAATCTTCACCAAAGCAGATAATTGCTTTGGCGCCAAATTTGCCTCCTTTTTTGCTCTTGGCTTTTTTTTTTTTTTTTTTTTTTTTTTTTTTGCCGACTAAATCTTTGCTATCGATATACCAATTATCCAAACTCTAACTTGAATATTCTACGAGTAAATTGGGTAAATTCTGGATTAATAGAAGAGTATATTATAAAGTATTCGGATTTCGGCCTTCAGACAGATTTCACGCCAACTACTTTACTGGAAGGTGCTCCTAACTGAGTCTTATTGAATGCAGCCAATTGCTGTGTGTTAATGCTATGCTACTGTTTGTACTTACCAGCTGTTATTTGAAATTTAAGCTGTATTTTCTGGTGAAACTGAAGTTGATACTGTTATGGTAAGTTACAAATCAACTCTTGTAATTGACAAGCTACAACTGAACTCTGTCACTGTCTAAATTGTATTACCCAACTGTAGTATGCAATAATAATAGCGGTTATATTGCTTGTTTTGAAAATGCATTCTAATTATTTATTTGTATGTTAGCTTTTCGTTATTTAGCCCATTAATTAATGATAACCTTAATAGATACACGGTGTCCAGATCTGTAATATTCTGAAATTCACATTTGGAAATGCCAGTTACCATCATATGGCCTATGTAGCTGACATAGGAGATCCTCTATTCCTTGGACTTGATTTCCTAAGAAAGTATAATTTTTAATTCGATTTTAAAAATAATGAACTGCATTCACATTCAGATGGTTGGTTGGTTGATTGGGTTTTATGTCACACTAGTGCTGCGCAGTGGGCAATTGGCGACGGTCTGGGACCCTTGAGGTGGTATGGACACATGCCATCACAATTTTGATCCTACACGGAGAGGATAGCTCCCCCGCTTCGGTAATCACCAGAGGTATAATTTTGATGGGAACATGGAGGATTTTGCGGCCACGACAGATCTTACGTGCACCAGCCACCATTAGTGTAAACGACGGTCTTTGGCCAGCTCGAGTACCGAACCCGCAATCTTCCAATTACGAGTCCGGCGCTCTACCGACTGTGCTACCGCGGCCCATTCACATTCAGAAGACATAGCTGTGTTTAACAATGAAAATCCAGACATTCAAGAAATCTGCCAGATAACAACAAAGTCCGAAATCTCCGTCCCTTCACACAGCGAGACCATAGTTTCCGGGACACCTAAAGAGCAATACTTCTGCTATGGACAGAAAGAATACCCGAATCCTGACGATAGCCCAAGAGGAGTTCTGGTGGCTTCATCTCTGCTTAACCTTACAAAAAACATTATTCCTGTGAGAGTCGCCAACATAAACGATAAAGTAAGGACCGTGAAGAAGGATGAGGTGCTAGCAACTTGCACTACTGTTACATGCATTAACCGGCACACGCAATCATTTGAGTCCAAGTCTTCTGAGTTTTCAACAACGGAATTACTCAAGAATGCAGAGTTAGGAATCGAACAGAGACGTACTGCGGAGAAGCTACTCTATGAATTCAGAGACTGTTTGAACATCTGAAGACGTCAGGAGAACGAACATCACCCAGCACAAAGTTGACACAGGAAATCATTCTCCAATTAAGCAATACCCAAGAAGACTTCCATTTGCTAAGCAGCTGAGCTTTTAAATGAGATGCAGCATAATGATATCATTGAACTAGCAACGAGTCCTTGAGCTATAGTTCTTGTGCGAAAAAAGGATGGTTCAACAAGAAGATTCTGGGTGGATTATCGTCGTTTGAATGACATCCCGAAGAAAGATAGTTACTCTCTTCCTAGAATTAACGACACATTGGACACACTTGCTGGCAATGAATGGTTCTCGACGTTGGATCTGAAGAGCGGTTATTGGCAAGTAGAGTTACATCCTGATGACCGTTAAAAGACTGCATTCACTACGGGACAAGGATTATGGCAATTCAAAGTTAAGCCATTTGGATTATGTAATGCTTCTGCAACTTTCGAGCGCCTGATGGAGACAGTGTTAAAAGGACTTTCCTATGAAGTCTGTCTGGTGTACTTGGATGATATTATCATTGTGGGGAATACCTTTGAAAATCATCTAAGAAAGATTCATAAGGTTTTGGAAAAACTCAAAATGGATAACCTCAAATTTATTCTTAGCAAGTGCAACTTGTTCCGTCGTGAAGTAAGTTATTTCGGCCATATCATCTCTGCTGAAGATGTGAGAACTGATTTCGAGAATATCTATGCAATCAAGGACTGGAGTCACCCTGAAAACGTCCATCAACTACGAAGTTTCCTGGGGTTATGTACATACTACTGGAAGTTCATAAAGGGTTTCTCGAGTTTTGCCAGACCACACACTACAAGCTGACGGAAGATAAACTGAGGTTCCTGTGGACAGAGGAATGTGAAAAAGCGTTCAAGAGACTTAAAGAGACCTTAACATCATCGCCTATTTTGACGTATCCACAGCCAGACAAACAGTTCATACATGATACTGATGCAAGCCATGAAAGTGTCGATGCTATTCTGTCGCAAGAAGTTGATGGCCAAGAATGCTTCATTGCCTATTGGAGTAAATGCCTGTCTAAACCAGAGCGATACTACTGTACCACCAGGAAATAACTACACGCCATAGTAAAAGCTTGCATCATTACCTCTATAGCAGAAGCTTCCTGCTCCGGACTGACCAGACCACGAATCTTTAACCCTGCTGCTGTGTTCGGGTCCATTTCGACCCAGCATTGACATACATGAAATTTTGTATTTATGTAAACTACACTCCGTAAAAAGATTATATAAAGTGTCATATAAATTTAATTCAAAAATAGGAATAAAAAGTACGGTTATATATTGAAATTAACAACCTTTGGTCTCGTTTAAATTCCATTTCGTACATTTAAAAGTGAATGTCCATTTTGTTCATTCGTAATGAACACAGCAGCAGGGTTAAAGTGGTTGCTTAATTTCAAGAAACAGGAAGGCCAAATTACCAGGTAGATACGCCTCCAGAAATATGACTTCAAGATACGCCATCGTAAAGGGATTCTACATAGTAATGCAGATGCCTTGTCACGGAAGCCCTGATCGAAAGCTGCAAGTACTGCTCCAGAGCCGAAGAGAAATACCAGCAGATAAATCCGGTTGCTCGCCAAGCTACAGTCTCAACACTATCAAAACTGGACCACTGGAGTGACCAGGAACTTAGAGAAGTGCAGTTGGATGATCCTGACATAAAGACAATATTACAATTGAAGTAGACGACCAGCAACTGACCTACCTGGAAGGACATTTCCACATTTAGCCCCATTACAAAAACTTATTGGGCACTCTGGGACTCACTTTATATTAGAAATGGCGAACTATACAGAAAATGGGAATCTGACGATGGAAGGAGTTTCAGATGTCAGACTTTATTACCAATAACGAAGATTCAGGTGTTCTAGCATAGTAGCCCTACCGGTGGCCATTTCGGGGTGATGAAGACTCTACAGAAAGTTCGAGGAGAACGCTTCTACTGGTGCAAGGCAAGCGAGGACTTGGAGAAATGTTGTAAATCCTGTGATGCTTGTGCAGCATATAAAGGCCCAAAGAAACGAAGCCGAGGAAGACTACAACGATATAACGTAGGAGCACCATTTCAACGGATTGCACTCGACATCTTGGGTCCTCTAACACGGACCTCCAGTGGAAATAAGTACATCCTTGTCGTAATGGACTATTTCACCAAGTGGCCTGAGGCGTATCCCATTCCCGATCAAGAGGCATGCACAGTTGCAGAGGTTCTAGTGCAGCAATGGGTATCAAGGTACGGCACGCCCCTACAACTTCATACCAACCAAGGTACGAACTTTACCTTTGCTGTTTTCAAAGGACTGTATCAATTACTCGGCTTAGGCAAAACTCAGAAAACACCCCTACATCTCCAGTTGGACGGCACGGTCGAGAGGTTTAACCGCAGCATCCTGAATAACCTCTCTCTTCTAGTATCAAAGAAACAGCAAGATTAGGACTTGAAGTTGCCGTTGTTTCTGCTGATCGAAGTGCAGTCCATGAAGCCACTGGCTATACTTCAGCTCAGATGCTGTTTGGACGCGAACTTCGTCTCCCATGTGATCTCCTGTTTGGTTTTCCACCAGATGCGCCTTCATCACCCAAAGAGTACATCCAAGATCTTCAGGCACGATTTGAAGACGTACACAAGTTTACTTGGTAGCGGGTTAACATGGCAACGGAGAAAATGAAGAGGTATGATCTAAAGGCTACACAACGTAAATTAGGGGAAGGAGACAAAGTTTGGTTGTGGAACCCTATTCGAAGCAAAGGACTCACTCTCAAGCTACAGTGTAACTGGGACGGTCCCTACACAGTCATAAAATGACTGAATGATGTCGTGGTGAGAATTGCTGAAACACATTCCTCAAAACCGAAGGTGGTTTATTTTGATCGGTTAGCCACATACCACAGCTAACAGTAATGTTGAAATTTGAAATGTAAATATTTGTTAAATTTGTTATATGTGTAATGTAACTAATTGTATATAAATATTTGTACTTATTTGTAAATTTTGTAAATATTTCTCACTTAATTTTGAAATCTGTATTAATATTTTATTGTTATATGCAACTTAGTTTTTGTATTTAAATTGTTTAGTTTCGCCTTCTGACCAACGGTTGTACTTCCCGGGATGTACAGTCCTTGAGAGGGGGGCAGCGTTGCGAATTTGTAAATAATTCGTAGTTATCTTTATGTAAATTCTGCATTTCTAGCTCTTTTTCTCGTTGATTGCTAACTTTCCCTTAAAAACGCATTAAAAAACTCCAATAAGGCAGTAAATGGATTTGGCGCCAAATATGGAGATTTTTTCTTTCTTGGCGATTTTTTTGGCGACTTCGGTGACAAAATCCTTTTTATTGATATACCAAATATGGAAGGTCTAGCTGCAATATTCTACGAGTTACCAGAACATTCTGGGTTTGATACAGGGGTATAAAATGAAGCCCAATGCGCGAAATCAGTCAGTCTGAGTTGAGTTTCGCCAACTACTATCATTGCTACTGAATGAGCTCTGAGTCTCTTTGGATTAATGCCTCGCTGTGTGTTGCTCTAATACAATTCGTACTGTGAATTTGTTGTTGACAGCTGTCATCTAAGCTGTGTTTACTGGTGAAAGTGCAGTTGATACCTATTTTGTAGGCCTGTATTCTTCTGGAATTTTTTGTAAATAAAGTTTCCAGCTTATGCAAGATTCGCTTTTCATTCTTGGACAACTCACTAACCCCCAAGTACGCAACAATATATATATATATTTAATCCTTCAAAACGTAATCTGGTTACAACTTTAGTCTAGAAATTTGTCGGTGAGTTTTAATAATTTTTGGCATTTTGGCGATGGAAAAATCTGGTGTGAAACAATCACACGACTTTTTTTATCTACTATTAAACGTACTATATTCATTTTTTTTAAATAATGTGACCAGAGGAGACATAAAATTGACCTAACGAAGTCGACACCAAAAAATTTTCCGGTAAGAGAAACTTTATACACATCTAAATACATATAAAATATAGTATACATAGTGAGTAAAAACAAGACAAATAGTTATAAGATTAAAAAAAAACTTTTTATATACCATGTTTTTAAATTTTCTGCTGAATCGTTGAATCATAGCTATACGCAAGCGAAGTGTGACGTCACTAACCATCAGTGGGGCCAAATAAAAAGATTTCCTATGTTAATTATCCATTTGATTTTTTGTAAAACATTATTAAAAATTAAGAAAAATTATTTCCTGATTTTAACCCCCATATTTGGATAAAGTTATATAGAAGTTATTGTGTACATGTGTTAGATTGAGTTACTTTTGCTTTAAAATTGATAAGCTTTTAATTTTAAATTTCAAAATTGTGTCGTCCTTGGCGATTTTTGTATTTGGCGATCAAAATCGTAATACGAAAATATACATAGCAGATGTATATTTTTGTAATATGCATTCTACGATATATTGTCTCATATTATTGATTGCTCTCTTAATATACGTTGGTGAAATATCCATGATTTTTGAAAGGAACTAAATATGTTCGCCAAATAATTTGGCGATATTTTTTTTTTCTGCCAAGGACGACAGCTATCAAATATTCCGCTGCAATATATTAATATCTTATATCAGACACTTTATTTAGACATTTGAAAACAAATTTGACTTCAAATTATGATTCAATATATATCATTTCCCTTTTAATTAGTATATTAGTTGGATATTTATTGTGTAAATATAACCCTTTGAAATGAAATGTTTATGCTTACATTCGAAAATGGAAGTTAGAGATTTTTTTTCTACTGTTTTGAAATTTAAAATTAAACTTTTATCAATTTTACAGCAAATAAAATTTTTAAAGCGATAATGACGTCAATTTTTGTAAGATGCATAATTTAACCTTTTTTTTACAATTTTTTAACGTTCACGTTTAATTAAATGTATTTATTTTTATGTCGAAAGGAAATGAACTCGTAATTTTTTTGGCAACAATTAAATTATAGCTAATATTTTAATGCTTATTTATATGCTATCAGGAGGTTACTATTTTACTACTTTAATTAATTAAAAGAAAACTAATAAAATATTCGAAAATCTGACTTCGAAGTATTGTGTTGTCACCGGGTTCTGAGCTACTGTAAAAGTTTCAAATGTCTAGCTAGAAGGGAAGTTAGTTAAAAATAGATTGCATGATTTGTACCGGACAAACAAACAATCAAACAAGAATCGAAATTAAATAAAAACATGGTAATAAAATAAGAAAGCAAAAATTGTAGTTATTTTTTGAAACACCAATTTCTGAAATCTAAAACAGATCTACCTAATTAGTAAGACTGTTAATTTTCTTGTAATAGCCACGTTTTACATGAGAAAGGATACCTAAAACGGATTTCAGTAATAATTTTAAAGAAAATCGGTAGAGCCTTTTTTGAGGTACCAACATTTACCAAAAATTGGAATACTCAATTATTAAATAGAAACAATAATTACATATAGAAGGATATTTAAAAGGGAGTTAATATGGTAAATTTGAAAAAAATCCGAACAGCCGTTTTTAAAGACAGCAGTTGCGAAACCTGAAATTGAGTTATTTATACAGGACGTCTATTAATTTTCCTGGACAGACCAACTAATCATTGAAAAAGGCATTTAATAGAGTGTTTATGTAGCAACTTTGAAGAAAATCGTCAGAGATGTTTCTTAGATACGGACTTGCGATCCCACTTCCGGTTTCCTATGTTCCACTTCCGATTTTCCAATTTTCACCAAAATTTGGAAAAATCATCTGTACACCAGACCTGCCTCAATTCTGAAGTTTCGTAGTTCTATCTTTATCGGAGATATGATAGCCAGAAGATCCCCCCCCCCTTTTCACACACACACTGTCCAGTTTCCAAAAAGTGCATGTTTTTACTCAGAAGACTTTAAAACGTATAAATCAGGTGAAAACTTGATATCGAATTTTTGGACTGAATACAATACTTCCATTATCTACGGTAGATGGGTAATGGAAGTAAAAATATAGCTGTCACGACACTATTGCATAAGCAATGTCATTGGCTAGAAATGTTCCAGCTATTGTTTAAATTTCTAAGTTCGCCAACGAGGTCCTATAGTATCGCTGTTCTCTAATGTAAATGCATATTTACTTTATTCTAATAGATTTTTAATAAAACCGTAATAGAGTCTGCCTTTCCCTCTGTCAAATGTCTCCAGAAAATTCTACAGCACGATACCGTCTGCAACGTCTATAAGCGCACCTCGAAACTGAATTTTAATACTTTTAATTAGGAATCAATTCGAAGTGACACACTGCTTTAACCTTCACCAATGATTCACCTTTCACACTGCGAGGTGAAAAACTGAAGATTCTGCTGTTCCTTAATTGAATACTCTATAAAATACCGTGCGTTTGCTAATAGATCGTTTTTTTTTTTTTTTTGACAGGAAATTAAATTTTATAAGTAGTATTACATTTGGAGTGGGATTCCTATCAATTGCTCGAAATATTGTGGGTGAAAAAAAACGCAACCGAAGGCAGCTGGGACCTGAAGCAAGTTTTTGAGCGATTTATATGGATTTGGTTTTTAAAGGTTTCATTTATAAAATAAATAAAATATTAAAAAAAAAAAAAAAAAAAAAAAAAAAAAATTAAATTTTTTTTCTATTTGCGTGATTAGCACTAAAAAGTATGAAAAGATTAAAATGAAGTGCTGCCACTTAAATTTCATACTTTAGTTAATTTTTAAAAATCTAATTGTCGTGTAGAAAAACTGTTTCCGCCCCTGGATTAAAAAAAATCGCAGCTTTCATTTGGTACTGGACTTGTAACGGTAGGACTGATATTTCTAATTTATTTTCCCCTTTTACCGTTTTTAACCCGGATTCGGCAGAAGGTTTAGGGAAGGTAAGCTAAAAAAAAGTCTAACAAAATTAATGATTCTTTTTTTGCATGTTTTTATTAACTCGCTTTCTTGTTTGTTTGTCCAGTACAAATCTTGCAATTGATTTTTAAATAACTTCCCGACTATCTAGACATTTAAAACTTTTAGAATAGCTCAGAACACGATGACAACGCAATACCACGAAGCCCGATTTTCGAATTTTTTATAAGTTTTCTTTTCATTAATTAAAATATGAAAATAATATTCTCCTACTTGCTTTAAAATTAGCCATTCAAATATTAACTATAATTTAATTGTTGCCAAAAAAAAAAAAAAAAAATGTTTAACTGAACATAAACGTTAAAAATTTATAAAAAGTTAAATTAGGCATCTCACAAAAATTGACGTCATTATAACTTAAAAAAATTTTTACGCATTGGTAAAGTGCTAATGTAGTTTATCATATTAATATATGTTGTTCTTAAAGGATTATTATTTTATTATTAAAACCAACGTTTTTTTTTTTTTTTTTTTTTTTTTTGTATCGCTTTCAACTCGCTTTTTTGTTATTTGTCCAGCACAAATCTCGCAATCGATTTTTAGCTAAATTTCCGACTAGCTAGACACTGGAAACTTTAATAACTGACAACACGATGACAATGCCTTTTTGTAATTATTCGGGTAATGTGCCAATTTCATATGATTCAACAGAAAATTTAAAAACATAGAATATAAAAAGTTTTTTTTTTTTTTTTTTTTATCTTAAAATTATTATTATATGTTTTTTTTTTTTTTTTTTTTCAAATCACAAATTAAATTATTGAATGTAAAAGACAAAAATGTTTAAAATGTAAAAGAATTTGTGCAAAGTACATTTCATTTTCGAATTTATCATGCTATAACTAATGGATTGTAACATTATGCTGTTTCTCAGATTAATAAGTCATTAAATATTAGATACGGATTTTTTTTTTTTTTTTTTTTTTTTTTAGCAAAATTATGCAGACATTAATGCATATAAAACCTTATTGGTATTAATAAAATTTCGCATTGTCGGCTTTTTCACTCAACTGATCATTGCATATTTAAAAAAAATTAAAAGATTTTATTACTATTAATTTAGTTTGTTAAGAGCTAAATTTTGGCATGTTTCAAACTTTCATATTTCCAAATTTGCTTTCCGCCCATTCCTTTAAATTAAAATATTTTGTTAACGAAGCCAGCGCAAATTCTAACATTAGCAAACAAATTAGAACAAATTAAGAGCTAAATATTGGCACTTTCGAAATTTCGTCATTCGAAATAGGAGTCTCGGTGGGACTAGCGTAAAGTCCCCCCCCCCCCCCCCCAATTTATCCTCAACCCGCAATAAAACTGATATATCTCTATAACTAAGCCAGAGCGAATTCTAATATTATGCAGCAAATTAAAGCTAATTGAGAGCTAATTTTTGGCACATTTGAACTTTCGATATTTTCAATTTTTCTCCCCCCCCCATCTCCTTTTCTTTTACATTGAAATATCTCGTTAACGAAGCTAGAGAATATTCTGATATTAAGCAGAAAATTAGAGTTAATTGAGAACTAAATATTAGCATTACGATTTTTCTTTCTTTTTCTTTTCTTTTCTTTTTTTTTTTTTTTTTTTGTAATAGGGAGTTGGGTGTACCAGCGTTAACTTAGCCCTCACCCCCACCCCACACACACAGAAAAAAAAAAAACTGATATATCTCGATAACGTACCCAGATATAATTCTAATATTAGAGAGCAAATTAGAGCTAATTGAGAGCTAAAATTTGGCATATTTGAAATTTCGATATCTGTAATTTTGCTTTCCCCCCTTCCTTAACCCCTTTCCTTTAAATTGAAATATCTCGTTAACGAAGCCGGAGCAAATTCTGATATTAGAGAGCAAATTAGAGCTAATTGAGAACTAAATATTGGCACTACCGAAATTTTTTTATATGTGATAGGGAGTCGGGTGTACTAGCGTTAACTTAGCCCCCCCACAAAACCAAAAATATGATATATCTCGATACGTAACCCAGAGCGAATTCTAATATTAGAGAGCAAATTAGAGCTAATTGAGAGCTAAAATTTGGCATATTTGAAATTCCGATATCTGTAATTTTGCTTTCCCCCCTTCCTTCCCCCCTTTCCTTTAAATTGAAATATCTCGTTAACGAAGCCGGAGCAAATTCTGATATTAGAGAGCAAATTAGAGCTAATTGAGAGCTAAATATTGGCACTACCGAAATTTTTTTATTTGTGATAGGGAGTCGGGTGTACCAGCGTTAACTTAGCCCCCCACCCCACAAACAAACTGATATATCTAGATAACTTACCCAGATAGAATTCTAATATTAGAGAGCAAATTAGAGCTAATTGAGAGCTAAAATTTGACGTATTTGAAATTTCGATATCTGCAATTTTGCTTTCCTCCCTTCCTTCCCCCCTTTCCTTTAAATTGAAATATCTCGTTAACGAAGCCCGAGCAAATTCTGATATTAGAGAGCAAATTAGAGCTAATTGAGAGCTAAATATTGGAACTACCAAAATTTTTTTAGTTGTGATAGGGAGTCGGGTGTACTAGCGTTAACTTAGCCCCCCCCCCCCA
Organism: Salticus scenicus; assembly: GCA_963930645.1. Taxonomy (NCBI): domain Eukaryota; kingdom Metazoa; phylum Arthropoda; class Arachnida; order Araneae; family Salticidae; genus Salticus; species Salticus scenicus. The sequence goes on from OZ005658.1 coordinate 78,240,628, forward strand.
CCAAACCAAAAATATGATATATCTCGATACCTAACCCAGAGCGAATTCTAATATTAGAGAGCAAATTAGAGCTAATTGAGAGCTAAAATTTGGCATCTTTCAAATTTCGATATCTGTAATTTTGCTTTCCCCCCTTCCTTCCCCCCTTTCCTTCAAATTGAAATATCTCGCTAACGAAGCCGGAGCAAATTCTGATATTAGAGAGCAAATTAGAGCTGAGAGCTAAATATTGGCACTCCAAAAATTTTTTTAGGTGTGATAGGGAGTCGGGTGTACTAGCGTTAACTTAGCCCCCCCACAAAACCAAAAATATGATATATCTCGATACCTAACCCAGAGCGAATTCTAATATTAGAGAGCAAATTAGAGCTAATTGAGAGCTAAAATTTGGCATCTTTCAAATTTCGATATCTGTAATTTTGCTTTCCCCCTTCCTTCCCCCCTTCCTTTCCCCCTTTCCTTCAAATTGAAATATCTCGCTAACGAAGCCGGAGCAAATTCTGATATTAGAGAGCAAATTAGAGCTAATTGAGAGCTAAATATTGGCACTACCAAAATTTTTTTAGGTGTGATAGGGAGTCGGGTGTACTAGCGTTAACTTAGCCCCCCCACAAAACCAAAAATATGATATATCTCGATACCTAACCCAGAGCGAATTCTAATATTAGAGAGCAAATTAGAGCTAATTGAGAGCTAAAATTTGGCATATTTGAAATTCCGATATCTGTAATTTTGCTTTCCCCCCTTCCTTCCCCCCTTTCCTTTAAATTGAAATATCTCGTTAACGAAGCCGGAGCAAATTCTGATATTAGAGAGCTAATTAGAGCTAATTGAGAGCTAAATATTGGCACTACCGAAATTTTTTTATTTGTAATAGGGAGTCGGGTGTACCAGCGTTAACTTAGCCTCCCCACCCCACAAACAAACTGATATATCTAGATAACTTACCCAGATAGAATTCTAATATTAGAGAGCAAATTAGAGCTAATTGAGAGCTTAAATTTGACGCATTTGAAATTTCGATATCTGCAATTTTGCTTTCCCCCCCTTCCTTCCCCCCTTTCTTTTAAATTGAAATATCTCGTTAACAAAGCCGGAGCAAATTCTAATATTAGAGAGCAAATTAGAGCTAATTGAGAGCTAATTCCTGACGTTCTTGAAATTTAAAATTTCGAATGTGGGGGGGCTAGCGTTAACTTGGCCCCCCCACCTTTAAACTTGTTATATCTCGATTCCATACCCAGAGCAAATTCTAATATTAGAGAGCAAATTAGAGCTAATTGAGAGCTAATTCCTGATGTATTTGAAATTTAAAAACTCGAAGGTGGGGGGGCCAAGTTAACGTATCTCACGCGTTGCCGCTTTGACTGCAGCACGGTAATCGGTTTGTTCGGACACGTAAAAGTTTTTATTTTACAGATTTTTATCGCTTACTGTAAAATTCCTAGTCAGCCAGGTGCATTGCGGATACAAATCCCCTAAAAGTGTAGAATTACTGGAATTTATTATTGCTTACATTATTATTGCAGGGATAGAACACGGGCGCAGAATTCATACCGGAATCCGTTTAAGAAATTTCTCTACCTATAATATTGTCGATTTAAGAAGTAGAAAATTTTCTTACATTGATAGTGGTATGAATTCTGCGCCCGTGTTCCATTCCTGTTATTGTTATCATTTATTATTATTATTACTATTATTATTTCTTTATTATTATTCTATTGGCGCTGTTTTCAATCTAAACGTATGCTCTAGTCTTCGAAAAAACATTTAAAAATTTCCTCTTTTCGGATAAAGGAATCGTTTATGCTTTTACTGCTTTTAAGAGTTTTTCTATCCAGTAAACCACCCCAAAAGTTTAGTAATAGAAATCAATTAAATAATGTTTATTCGAGAGAGCGTAATCTAATGTGCCTTTTGACGCGTAATCTGTTTGCCACCGTGGCCTCGTTCTCGAGAAATCTATATTTAAGTTTGAGTTAAAAATGTAGTAACGAGAAAGCAGGGATGGAACACGGGCGCAGAATTCACACCGGAATCTTTTTAAGAAATTTCTATACCTATAATATCGTTGATTTAAGAGGTAGAAATTTTTCTTACTTTCGTAGTGGTATGAATTTTGCGCCCGTGTTCCATCCCTGTGAGAAAGGAGTAAGTGTGTGTGTGGGGGGTCCCAATAAAACTTGTCATAACATGACTTTTATCAATTTTCAGATTCTACATAAGCGATTTTTCAAACAATTTATCTCGATAGAACATATCTCAAAACTGGAATGAGAAGATGATCTATGCATCAAACAATACGTTTATCTATGTTTTTTTGGATTCCATTCGTTATTTCAGTAAGGCGTGGTTGCACCGATCATTAGCGAACTTTCACAATTTGTAACTCCAACACGAGTTGACGATTGCAATAATTTTATGCTTCAAAAAATATTTTTATGTATGCTCTTTTGGTTCATGATTGTTTGGGATTATTTTTAATATTACAGTTTGGGAGGGTTTTCTGGTAAGCTGTTTTGCGCAGGTCTGTCATTTATTTTTGTCTGTGAATTACTAACATCAGGGACAGAAATTTGATTATGATTACTCTTTGCTTTTTTCTCTATATCTCTAATTCAGTTATCTCAACCACTGTGCCTCGGCACTTTTGTGTTCCACCACATTCTTAAAGTATTCCGCCAAATTTTAGAAATGTATACAGTAAAAATAATAATGCTTTTTTTTATTATTATTATTACGAGTAAAGTTTGTTTAAATTGAAGAAATGTACACTGTAAAAGAAAACTGTTGTTTTTACAGTTACATACCATATTTTTAACTGTTTTTATGTTCGATATTTGTGACCTTTCATAAAGTGAAATATTTGCCCTAAGTGAAATGTGTACCGCCAAATTTTGAAATCGTTAAAAGTGTGCCGCGACAAAAAAAAAAAAAAAAAAAAAAAAAAAAATGTTGAGAATCTCTGCTCTAATTCTTTTTCTAGTTGCACTAATTTGATTTTTTGAAACCCAATAATTTGTGCTTCATCATTTAATGTTCTCTCTTCTCATACTGTCGAAGACAATATATCCAACAAAACCTGCATCTGCTTTTTAAAGATTTGCATAAATTTAATTTTATTTTTCAATTCCAAAAACAATTGGTTAGTAGGAATAACATGTTTAACCATTTAAATTATCAAAGTTGCGAAACCAATTTTTCTTACGTCTGTAAAATAGACAACAAATTTATGTACTATTTAAATTAAATTAGTTTTCAAAAATGTATTATTATAATTTAACGATTATTTAATTAATTTTTCGTTTCTTGTTACCATATTCTTAATATTTTACACATAGTCATTATAATTATTGTAAGATTTACTCCCTTATGCTGCTTTCGTTTTCCTCGACTTGATAATGTGGATTCTAACGCTGAAAATCCAGATATTTTGGGGAGGGGAAAGTGGTGATACAGTCCGAGTCTAGGAGTATATACTAAATGATCAGTCAAGGCTCGACGTCAAACATTTATTACGACTATGCCTGCCAACATTTCTAATTTCATCTGCAGCTATTTAAAGGACAGCTTATTTTTCGCACCGCAATTTTTGACGAGTATTTTTCTTCTTATTTCGTTTTTATTGCAAATTTTAAAAAGTGCTCTAAGAAAAATGGTGTGAAAAAACGGTAAGTACTAAGAACGCTACGAAATAAATTAAAAGTTTTGGCACGTTTGATTAGTACGCAGACCATCACATACAAAAAATATGGAAAACGCAATCTGAATTGCCATCTTTTCGGCTACGTTTGCTTCTTCATCCATCCTAATACTCAACTCCTCCCTGCGGTGACTTTTTATATGTAGCTGCTTCTCATAAAATTATTGTTTTAAATCATTTAGGTTCAATGTTAGCTTCTTACCCCGTCCACCCAGTTTTCTCTCATCTAATTATTTTTGACTTGTTCAACTCGATATATATATATATATATTTATTTATTTATTTAAATATACATTCTATGGTCGCAAAAAAATAAAATTTCACTGTATTAACTCCCTATCGGAGGCGCCGGCGGTGTCTTCTCACCGTTATATAATGTACAACAGCTTGCTTACTCACAGTGCAAATATCTTTGAAAATTTTAACTGTAGCAAATTTATGCTATGTAGCAACTTTACGTTTCATGATATGAAACAACAGGCTCGTTCACCGTGTAAATGAACTTTGAAAATTCTGTTTTTGGAAAATCTCTAAACTGATGGCGCTTACAGTTTTCTAATCTATCATTTATAAGTAGTGCTGCCAGATTGAGAGAAGCTTTTATCTACTACCTCCACTAAATTTTAATTGAAACAATTTCGTAATTATTTACATACATTGTACAACGAAATCTTCTATGTAAATAGGTACCATTACAAGTAACATTTAGTGGTGCATTTTGAATAAAAATTTCTCTCAATCTGTCAGCACTTCTTATAAGTAATTTAATCATGATTAGAATTGGCGATATTGAAATTGTAAACTATCAAAGCTCCGAAACTAAAAGCAAAACTGGTGTACAAACGATAAATAGAAAATAAGACTTCTTCACACACCATAAATTTTAAGCCAGCACAACCGGTTTCGAAAGGACGTAGCCTTCCTTCATCAGGTGCAAAAAAGGCTACGTCCTTTCGAAACCGGTTGTGCTGGCTTAAAATTTATGGTGTGTGAAGTCTTATTTTCTATTTATCAAAGCTCCATCTGTCGAAAGAGATTTGCGACATCTACTTTTCAATTGCAACTCAAATAACTTTAAAAATTCATGATATATTACTTATGAAATTGTGTTAATTAAAAGCTGAGATGCAAATGTAAAATTAACATTGTTATAAAAAAAATTGTGTTTGGTTTTTTCCGTCCTTTTCTCTGAAGAAGAAATTCCTTAATACGAAATGTGAGCGGAATATGAGGCTTCTAAAGTCTGTAAAAAAAAAAAAAAAAAAGGAAAAATGTGTTCTGGGTTTTCCGTGTTTTATTCTGAAGCTCCCGTTCGGAATTTAGCGGCTTTTATCAGTTTAAAAGTCCACAATGACAATTTTTATTAAAATCACACAAACAACTGTGGAAGAAAATCATATTTATTGAAATTTTATTTTTTCGACTGAGTGAAAATAATGCCAGGACCGGTCCTGGCATTATTTTCACTCAGTCGAAAAAATAAAATTTCACAATGACAATACTTTAAAATATATTTCGAAGAATAATAATAATTAGAGTTGGAGGTATTGAAATTTTAAATATTAAAGCACCACATGCAAGAATTATATTTCAAGAGTCTTAATTTTGATAAAAGTTTAATATACGAGGTGTGGCTATAAAATAACGAGACTATTGCTGCTACAGATGAACTACATATGCGCCAAATCCGAACGACCGACAGCTGTGTAGTGTAAAGTCTTCTCTTTCGATTGTTGTGCTTCCCGTGTTTGTAGAGAAATTAGTCTGGCCGTAACCTTCGTTTGTGTAAGAGGTGTTTGTTTCGTTTTGCCGAAAACGTGATAAGTGTAAAAGTAGAGCAACGAATTGTCGTGAAATTTCACGTGAAAAACCGCTAGTGAAACTTATTTTTTATAAAATCAAGTTTATGGCAATGAATGTCTATCACGTATGCGAGTTTATGAGTGGTTCAACCGTTTCCAAGATGGCTGAGAAGACTTTGGAGATGATGACCGAAATTCAAAGCGATGATGATCCTTTTTTTCGACATTCATGGTATTGTGTACCTTCACTGGGTTCCTGAATGCCAAACTATTAATCAACATTACTATCTTGAGGTGCTTGCTCAACTCCGTGAAGGGGTAAGGAAAAAATGACCCGAATTGTAGAAAAACAAGTCATGTGTTCTCCATCAAGACAACGCACCGGCTCACACGTCATTGTCTGTCAAGACATTTCTAGCCAAATACAACATCCCAGTTTTAGACCATCCGCCTTATTCGCCTGATCTGGCCCCATGTGACTTTTATCCGTTCCCCAAAGTTAAATCTGCATTAAAAGGAACAAGATTTGAGTCAGTTAAAGCTGTGAAAAAAAAGCGGCACGCCTCATGCAGGAGCTCACAGGACAAGACTTCCAGCACTGTTTCGAACAATGGAAAATTCGCATGGAGCGTTGTAGGGATAGAGGAAGGGTATATATTGAAGGTGATAATAACTAAATATGTATAAATGTAAAATAAAATGTTTTACAGCAATAGTCTCGTTATTTAATAGCCACACCTCGTATATAAGTAACATACAAGTATATTGGAACAAAACTCTATTTTTAGATAATTTGGAATATCAAGTTAAGTTATTCTTCTTATGAGAAATGAGTAGAATATTGTAGTAACTGTGTTTACAATGCTAAATCATACTCTTAAATGTTATTGATGGCTTTATTCAAAGGAAATACCATTCAGCGTAGTCACATCAGTGAAAGTAAGTGCAGCATAATAACGACCTACCAAGGAAAATGCCGCCGTGTGGTTGTGAGGAATTAGCATCAGAAAAATGTAGAAAAAATTAATACATATCTGACAACATTTGCTTGTACCAGAGTTCTTAACATTTTAATTTATTCCAGTGTATGTTTAGCTCCGTCTTCATTTCATTCCACTTTTATATTAAGTGGTTTATATATATGTGTGTGTGTGTGTGTGTGTGTGTGTGTGTGTGTGAATTATTAATGCTAGTAAAAGCCAAGCAACATACATAAGGTTATTGAAATAACATAGACCAATAAGAATGAAATTACAATAAATTTAAATTACCTGCGGAGACTGAATGTGATTTATTAAAACGTTCATTTTTTAGGTAATTTAACTACAATCTAACCATAAATTTAATCCTAGATTGTTAGTTGCACTTTTAATAATTTTACCGCTGCATAAAAACGACATGAAAGTCAAATCAAAAGATACAAACAAGCAATGAGAAAAAAATCAATTAAGACAGTATTTTAAACGAAATATTTTTTCAGTTAGGAAAAGCTCAGAACAGTGAAAAAAACTGTTCAGCGGTGACCTTTTTCAATGTATATATAAACATAATCGTAGTTCTGTTTTGCTGAAAAAATTTCTATAAATAAATTAGTGCGAAATAAAGGCGGGGCTAAAAATGCAGGAATAAATTAAATGTTTGCAATTATGTCAGTACCCGTTTTTTCTTTACATTACTTTATTTATAGTGACTTTATCACTGTTGCCAAATTTAGGGACCTTTTTTATCTGATATCTGCCATTAAATTTTAAGTAACCGAATAACTTCGAAATTTGTTCGTCTATTATATATATATCAGGGATGGAACACGGGCGCAGTATTCATACCGGAATCTGTTGAAGAAATTTATCTACCTATAATATCGTTGATTTAAGAGGTAGAAAATTTTCTTACATTGATAGTGGTATGAATTCTGCGCCCGTGTTCCATCCCTGATATATATATATATATATATATATATATATATCAGAGCTTCCAACCAAATCCGGCAAATTGTTTGTACCGCCCCTTTTTCTACACCACTTAATTTTTAGAGTATTTGTTTTCTTAATTCATCGTAAATATAAAGAGAATTACTCTAAAAATTAAGTGGTGTAGAAAAAGGGGCGGTATAAACAATTTGCCGGATTAGGTTGGCAGCTCTGATATATATATACATATGAACTATTATATGAACTCGTGATATTTATCGATGAAAAAAAAAAAAAACTTTGAGCAAAGGGCGAATACTAACAGTGCTCCAGAATAAATTAAAATTTTGGTATGTCTCAATATATTACCGGGGTCATACTTAATTTTTCCAGAAGTGGCTATTTAATATAATCTTTTATGTAACGAGGAAAAGCAAATAAGGCTGTACATGATTCCCTATTTCTTGGTTACCATGTTATTCTATGGGTTTGTTGTTGCTTCTCAATCAAAAATCATGTTTTTAGAACATGTCCCTTTTTGTATTAGTAAATATTTTTTTGAACAAAAAAAATAAAAAAAATATAGAAAGAAATACTCTATTTCAATAAGTAAATTTAGGATGTTTGGATCTGTAAAAGAAATATTTATTTTTTTTAAACCTTACACACTAAGATAAAAGACGATATAGCCAAGAGTAAATTTCAAGAAACAGAATTCGAAAAACTTTACTTCTGAATGAGATATTTTTGTAAAACGCACAACGAAAATCCCAATGATAATATAGGAGGATAGAAACAGGAATTTCACTCACATGCAGGTGTGAATTCAGTTTAAATGTTGCTTCCTTGTTCGCTCGTAGCAGCTCCTGCAGTAAAGCGAAGCTGCTCCATGTAAAGGTCTAATAAATTACAAGAAAATACTCACAACCAAAGCGAGTACAATATTAAGCGGCACAGCATAATACAAAATAATGTCCGCTTACTGCAGCGCCAATTGCTATTAGCGGTCGGGCGGCAAATAAAAACAATCGTTGGAAAGGATTGCGATTCAGCCAAAACTTGTACCACATTTGGCAAGTTAGCTTTTTCTTAAATCGCCAAGATTTAATCGCCAATTTTGTTTGTTGTTTTTCTCGGACCTCAGTTTCTTGTTGCTTGTTGTGTGAAACGGAAGATAAAGAGTCTGTTCAAGCGTACAAATTTGATGTATACGCCGTAGAAAAAAGTATGGAATAAAGTTGAACTTTTACAACAAGTATAATTTTAGAAAAACGTAAACAAATGATAAAAAGCTTGATTAAAATAGTAAGGTGACGAATACTTCAATCAGTTTCAATGTAGATAGCTCTCAAACGACAGGTATTTCTGAATCCATCCAGAAACAGTTGTTATTCTATTTGATAGTAGATTTATTAAAAAATATTTTATTAATTAATCACTTAAAGAGAAAGAGAGAAAAGAAGAGGAATACAACTTTTATTTTTAAAAATATTACTTTGGAATGTAAGATATATTTTAAAATGTTACAGATATTCAGTTTCATTTATTTTTTACCATGGTGATTTTTTAGAAAAGTGTAATGTTTGCATCCGTACAAGCTAGATTCTCCGGTTTTAGGGACTCTTGTGCCGGCTGTTTTAAATTCATAGATGTTAATTAAATGTTTTAACGTGTCTTTTCTGAAGGTGACGACCACTTGTGCAGATTTTAAGAGATCACTGATCTCTTTACCTTAAATATTTCTGATTTTGAACATTATAATAATAAAATATTACTATTACCAGAATTTCACCGAATATTCGGTTCGGCCAAATATGCCTATATTAGGCGACCAAATAGTTTAATTAAATTTAAAATTAAGTTAAAATATTAAAATTGGTAAAAATATTTTTTGTCATAAAATTATTATTATTATTATTTATTATCAACAGTTTTATGAATAATGCATTTGAATTAGAAAAATTACAGAACAATATTTAGTCTTCATTACTAGTCAAAATAAAAATAAAAAATATTTCACATAGAACTTTTTCTGTAAGATATTTTTAAAGTAACAAAAGAATTATATTATTTGAGTTTTTAAAAACATAATAAACTCCCAAACATATACTATATGTATGTGTAGGCTTGTTCTTGTATCTTGCAGTTTTTGAAATATGATATTTATAAAAGGTCTGTTTTCAAGAGATAAAAAGAAATGTAGAGAATCTTTGTTTATTGATTAAAAAAAAAAAAAAGTGAAGAGTCTTTTTTCAGGATAAAAAGTTTTGTGAAAGGTCCTTCATCAGGATATAGAATTTTGCAAAAGGTCCTTTAACAGACCCAGTTTTACCTCTAGAATGACCCCTGATACACTCACAAGTGCAAGTTTTCATGTAAATAAGATCAATTTTTGAAATTTATTCTTATTTAATGAATCTGGCTGTTTTACTCAATTTACATATATTTGAGATTTTATATGCGGGAAAAAAAAAAAAAAAAAAATCAAAGATTTAAACAAATAATAATCATGATATTTTGATTTTGATTTGAAAATTTCTTTTATTGCTTCAGATTTACGCTGATACTTTGTATTGTTTTTCATATGCAAGAAATGATAAAAATAATTAAGCTGTTTTGGTGTGTGAAAAATATTTACGTTGAAATTTAAGTATTTGGCTCAAATACTGTCTATTTGGTACTCGACAAAAATCACTATTCGATTCAACTCTAATTATTATATTGTATAACATATTTAAAAATGTCATAAACATAAAAAGATGAGATGCACAGACAGTAGGCTGAGTTTTATCTTTTGATAAGGTCATACTTATTCACTGGGCTTAATTTGCATGATTTTTTTTTTTAATGAACACCACCTACATCTGTCATGTAGCTTGGAAAAGAATCTTTTTATCTACCTTTCTCAGTTATGCCAAGAATGTTTAGAATTAACCAAGTGTAGTTTTTTCTTCTTTTTAGCATCACATTTGCAACTTAAAACTGAAATATCAAAAGCAGAAACTTCAATTTGTAGAAGAAAGCAATTTATTCCACTGGAAACTGGGAAAACGAAAAAAAAAAAAAAAAAAAAAAAAAAAAAAACTATGCCTTTACTATTTTTCTAAAAATTTGATATACAATTTTAAAAACTGGAGAATAACTTTTTCAAAATTTGTTGGTAGACTTGTAAAATAGAGATTTGTATGAACATAATTTCAAGTTCTAAAGAGCATTAGCATTCACACACTTTTTTTTTGGTTAGAAATTAAGCTTATTCCCTTTTTGTTTTTCAAGAATTTTATATAAAATAATGATAAATTATTATTATTATTTATTTATTTTTTACTTAACTTTAGTATTTATTTTCAAAAAGCATGGCATTATCTATATATTAATAGGGAAGCATACAATTTGTAGTCCCTTTTTAACATATTAATTATGGGAGTAGAGGGTTGAAAATGGTATCATTCGAAAGGTATGGTTAGCAAATACAAATACAGTAGGTGCAAATACAAATACAGTACGAAGCCAAAAATCCGGACAATTTCGGCTACGTTAATCATCATCATCAACAGCGATTTTTTTTTTTTTTTTTTTTTTAGTATAAATATATCTAAATTAAGAACCAAAAAAGTATTTTATTTCTTATTAATCTTCAAAACAGGCATTTGCAAAATCTGAAAGAGAAGGAAGAAGATTATAATAATAGTAACAATTCTTCATTAGAATTTAATATGATAGAATTTAGATAGAAATATGATAGAATTTAGCTAGAACTTTTTAGAATTTAGAAATATGATAGAATTTAGCTCTCAATTAGATAAATGTTTATCTAATTGAGAGCTAAATTCTATTATAATTTCAATTATACTCAAACTTTTAATTAAAAAACCTGAATTACTAAAAAAAAAAAAAAAAATCGCGGAAATGTTTTAAAAATGGTGTGTTTTTCTTATATATTTTCTTTTATTGTAACTTGTACTCATTTTTCTACGCAAATATTTCAATAAATTTGTTTTGTTTTTCAAGTTTAACTTTTATTTATTTTTTGTTAAAATTGATAAAAAATATATTACAAAATATGTTTAAAAATCGTTAGTATATGTTTTTTTTTTTTTTTACTTGAATTTGCATATTATGCAAGTACTTAACCAAAATATTATAATTTTTAGGCATGACCAAAAATCCAGAAAATCTGGAATCGCCGCGGTCCCGACGATTCCGTATTTTCGGCTTTGTACTGTATTATTTCCTTACGATGTCAAGAAGGTATTTAAAAATACATTTATTTTTTATACATTTTTCCCTTTTATACACGTATTCCTTTACATTAAAAAATACCTAAAAGTAGAAAGTTGTTAAATCTGGCAATTTCATAAAGCTCAAATAAAACCATCGACACAGTAATTTGTATAATGTAGCATTACTAAACGCAAGCCAAGTGATGACGTCACTGTCTGTCCATGGAGCCATGAAAAAGATTTTCTATGTTATTCGTCCATTGGATTTTTTGTAAAAAAATTACTAAAAAATAACGGAAATTATCTGCCAATTTTAATTCCAATATTTGGGTATAGTTATATACAAGTTACTGTCTACATGTGTTTGATTGAGTTATTTTTTCTGTAAAATTGATAAAATTTTAATTTAAAATCACAAAACTCCAGAAAAAAAAAAAAAAAAAATGGCAAACTTCCAGTTTCGAATGTAAACATAAACATTTCATTTCAAAGGGTGATATTTAAACAATAAATATTCAACTAATATACTAAATAAAAGGAAAATGGATTTGTTACTAACTGCTGCATGTATAAGTAGACGATTTCTGTTTTTTGCTGAATTTACATGTTTTGAACTTTCTTTACGTTTCAATTAACTGAAATTGGCTACTTCCTTTTTAAAAAAGTGTCTTTATTGCTAGCTTTTGTGGGTAGAAGAAGCAAGTAGAAGATACTTAAAAACTTTTGATTTTCGGTTTTCGATGAATTTACACGTTTTGAGATTTCCTTGCATTTTAACTAAGTGAAATTGACTACTTATTTTTATTTTTTAAAAAGTGGATTTATTATTCTTTCCTCTGCAAAAATAAGTAGAAAATATAAGACTCAGAAAAGTTTTAGATTTTCGGTTTTCGATAAAGTTACACGTTTTGAAATTTCCCGAACTCAATTCGACCATTTTTGAAAAATATCTTTTTTTTTTTGTTTTTTGTTCAAACACTGTACTTTATGAACCAATCGAATTAATTTAACAGAATTTGATACTTGGTTGGGCCTTGGTTTGACATGGTACCTGTTAGCTTCTGGGCTGTATCACACAACAAGGGGCGTTTTCACGTTGCGATTTTCTCTCATTTCAGGAAAGGCTAACATCTACAGAGAGAAATAGTTATATTAAGTAAAACTCTGCTGATTCATTTAGAGGGAATATCGGCAAACAATTGTCGCAGCTGTGTTGCAATTGCATTCCGTTTAGGACAAGGCAATAACTTTGCTTTGCCTTGCTTTGCAAAAAAAAATGGTCGAGTTTCGACCACTGGGCGATACTAGTTATTATTATTATTTTTAATTTTTTTTTTTTTTTTTTTCATTCTCATACATTACATTTTAGTTTAACAAATAAAATTAAAATTTAGAGATTATTATTCAAGAATTTAAAATCTTCTCAAAGCATGAGATTTAACAAAATAAAGCATGAGATTTAACAAAATAATCTGTCGTGTCGTTCACACGACTTTCTCTTACCCTGAAGTTTAATACTATAAGTACAGTTTGGAGATTAAGAGGTGACATAACGAGTACTGTTATATAAACCTATGTTAAACAATTCAAATTAGGCTTTGGAAGAGTTTTATATGATAATTAGTTCTGTGTGAGGGGGGCTACTGCCCCTTCAACCCCCCGTTTCATTAATACACCTACATTTATATAGAATTTAATTCGGATATTAAAAAATAATCCTGTTTTTTTTTTTAAATAATTTATTAAAATCATTATTTAAAAAAAATATCTTTTATGATAATGCAGACAATTTCCATATTAGAGAAGTAGTATAGCACTAAATATCCCCAAAAAAAAGTCCATTTTATTCTCAATATTTAAAAAAAAAAAAAAAAAAAAAAAATACGATTTTTTTTTCTAAGTTTATTTTTTTCGTAAAAAGGAAAAAAAAAAAAATCAATAACTTTGTTTTAAATTATCACACATTTATATAGTTCAACCATTCGTTTTAAAGGTATTGGCGAGCTCTTTTGAAAAATAACCATTATGAAAATTTACTCCCCTTGAGGGGGGACCTCACCCCCAGGGGGGGGAGCCGAGACTCCTACATATACAAAAAAAATTTCCCGGTTGACTATCTCTATTACAAAAAATATATATTTGGTTTATTTGGTTTAGTGCAGTCTATAGATGTTAAACTCTACTTACCTGCAATTTCCCCCATAGACGTAATGTATTTGAATACTTTTGAGTGTCCCTGTACACAAACCATTTGCTTCATCTCAACAAAAAGCTTACTGTAGCATCCCTATATGATACACATTGAGAATACTGAGTTTGGACTTTCTGCTACTATTTTTGTTCGTGAGATATGCTGATAACAGACACACAGACCATTTGCTAAAAATATGATTTTCGTATTCAGTGGACCTCAGAACATGTAAATATAACAAAATCTCACATTCAAAAATTTGACCCTAAAACAATACTTTCTCGACCCTGTGGGTAAGAGAAAGTAAAAATGAAAGATATAATGGAAAAAAGAGAGCGAGAGAGAATTCTAGTTGAATTCGCTATGATTAGAGCTTATTCTTTTTAATGCTTCAATTTTTATTAAAACCGCTCTTTTAATGTAAAAATGTTCTAAAAAAGACATTAAAATGTATACCATCTTAAAAAATAAATAAATAAACAAATAAAATAAACACAAATAAATGCCATTTAGAAACAAGTATTGCAAAAACATAGTGAAAAGTTTATAAAGAATTTATTTAAATCAAGAAGAGATTATTACAGTATCAACTTTTAAACATCAAGGGGAAAAAATATGTCACATATGCATATTTAATCATTAATATGAAATTATACTATTTTAATAATTTTTCAGGTAATAATTAAAATCTTTTGCAAAAGTTAGCATAACATTGAGGTATATACATTGAAGCAGTGAATGCTGCAGAATACAATTTATAATCTGAATCAAGTATTTCTGTAATATAAATAAAGTTATTTATAGAACAATTAAATCACAAAAATCTTACTGTGAACTGAAGAAGAAGAAGAAAAAAAAAATGAAGGCAGCAGCTGTGTTTTCTCAGCACCTACCTAAAAATCAATATCATAAAAACTACACAACACATACAATTTTACTTTTATGATGTATCCCTGTTAACCCTTAAATGCTTACTATTTAAAAAATCTGCATCCTTTTCAATGTAATTTTTAGCACTATTGTTGCCTCAACATGATAAAGATTTCTTTAATAACACTATCAGTATGTAATTTATTGGCACCATTAGGCACTAGAGCTTCAATATTATTCTAATAATATTTTAGAAGACAAAATTGGCTATGTTGCTAAAAGGCAACACATGACATTTAAGGGTTAAATGGTGACAAGAAGAGCAAGATCTTGATCATATTATAATGAAACATGCAATATAAATGCGTAACAGCACATCCTCAGCTACTTTCAACTGTAAACAATCTTGCTGATGATACTGAAAGCAGAATGCACCAAACAGGTACAGGATTACCATACATAACTAGAATTGGCCCAAATCCCACGTTTGAATCTAATTTTTGATACAAAGTAATAAACTGAAACCTTATTCGTGTTAATTTACTTATTTTTGGCTGCTTTTTCCTACAAAAAAGTTACCTTGAGAACATATATACCAATCCCATAATTTTTCTCAGCCTATTAGAGGTTCGTTTCAGCTAAATGCACGCATTAGCTACTTCACCGGCAGCCACACAATCAATTTCAGTGGAGGAGATAGTCACTGAATGCTGCATTAGACACCCACCAGGTATTTTGGCACATGCATTCATAGAAACTATACCAATTGCTGATCATCTTGTTTTAGGTAGATTCCTTATAGGAGATCTAACTATTGCAATGGTTCTCATGACATGACTTCTGGAAATTTTCTTCATATCTTCACTGATCATGACCCCTAGAACCCAAAACCACCCTCCGTTCAAAAGTTTATACACTCATGTCCATAAATTAAGGATAATGCTAGCTGGGGCAAATAAAGGTTCAGAAACAAAATAAACATGACTTATTCATAAAGCCCATTTATTAAACAAAAGATCAAGAACAAAAAAAAGTGGTTTATGTAGGATATTACTTATAAAAACTACAATTTTTGCTCCCTGAAGCAATTACAAAAAATATCTCCATTACAAAAACTTAACATTACATGGTTGGTATGATGGTTAATACATTGTATGACTCTCAGATGATGAAATACAGTCCTTACAACATCTAGGAATGCTCAGTATTAAATTGTTGATCTTATCTTGGGGAAGATTACTGCACTCAGTAATAAATGTTCTCCGAAGTTCCAGTACACATGTAGGAGGTGGTTGACGGGCTGTAACTCGTCGGAAAAGCATTTCCTACACATGCTCTATCGGATTCTAGTCAGGTGAGAATGCTGGCCATTCCATGCGAGTTATAGCTTCAGATTGTAGGCATCCGTGTACAATGTTTACATGGTGAAGACGTTCATTGTCACCCATAAACACAAATTCTGGGCTCATGGCACCCCTAAACAAACGTACATGTTGCTCCTGAATGATGTCCCGATAAATATGGCCTGTCATGGTTCCGATTTGAAATGCAGATCTGTTCTGGTGTCCACTATGATTCCCCCCCCCCCCCAAAAAAAAAAAAACGAGCACTCCTGCCCCACAGTAACGGTGTCGTTCAGTGATGTTATGGTGGTAACGGGTATCTGACGTTCTACACATAAATGTCTGGCGTGAATCACACAAAATCTAAACCTGGACTCGTCGGAAAACATCACACAAGCCCACTGTGCTGCTGTCAACATTGCATGTTGTCTACTCTAAGTTAACCGCTGGCAACAGTGCATTGCCACGAGCGAAACATTTCTACCAGGCCTGCCAGCATATTTCCAAACGTCTATACACGGTTTGCCTTGAAACTGTGGTACCCGTGGCTGCAGACAGCTGACGAGATATTTCTGTTGCTGTGCTTTATCTGTTCATTTTGCTAATTACTGTCAAATACCGATCGTCATTCGGCATTGTAACTCGAGGTCGTCCGGTATTGTAACGCCAACTGGCATTTCCATCATTTTGGAATCGATGCCAAAGCCTAGAGATGCCACTTTCGGCGATTCCAAGTCCCCCCGGTACTTCTATCTGAGTACGCCCACATTCTAGTCGGCCGATAATTCTACCACGTGAAAAATTATCTGCATGCGTCCTCTGTGTCATAACTATTCGGTTGTGGCACTGAGCGGCATACAGAACACTTGTGAACAATTTTACTTCTTTTCTCCCATTCCTCATCTACACCCTTTTTACACTTTCGTCACTGTAACATCATATCGGCGTCATCTGATGGTTTCCCATAATTTGCATATTGCCCTTAAAGATGTGTGTGGTATTTCTACAGGTGAAATTTTTACATTAAAGTTCGATTTCCGTGTGATTCTGAATTATCCTTAATTTTTGGACATGAGTGTATATTAGGTAGATTCCTTAAAGGAGATCTACCTATTGCAATGGTTTTCATGACACGACTTCTGGAAAATTTTTTCATATCTTCACCGATCATGACCCCTAGAACCCAAAACCACCCTCCGTTCAAAAGTTTACATATATATGTATATATATATGTATAACGCTTTTTCCCATGTTAAGTTGTGAACACGATAACTGGAGTAATTTTTATTTAAATTTCCCCAGCTCGGGATATGTTGTCAGGACAGTAAAAATCTCGGTCGAGTTCGTAGATGGGGTTTCCAGCTCAAAGGGGGTGGAAATGATGGGGAGTGGAAATTTTCATTTTACCCATAATTTCTTTATTATTGAAAATAGGAAAATACTTCAAATCAGGCGAATTACCGCCTTACCTTAAAGAACAACTTTTGTATTTAAACTTTTTCGATAACTTCAATTGCTTAAAAGTTACAAGTTAAAAAGTGATTTTTCTTGTGATGAAGCCGACATTTTCTATAGCTTTCATTGCAAAAAATTATAATCTGATGCTTATGTCACGTGCAAATGATAATAAAAAAGATGACTGAAAATATAATAAAATTTTAATCATGTTTTTAAACAATATAATAATCTGATTAAAAAATAAAAAAAAAGTTTAATTTAACAGAAAATATGATGTCACAATTACAACAATGTACTGAGAAAAATGAAATAAAATTTTATCCGTGATTTTAAACAAATAAAATAAAAGTTAATAAAAAAATAAGTAAATAAAATCAACATATCTTAGGGCTAAGCAGATTTAGACTTAGCTTTATGACATAGATGCTATAATGTAAAAGGTAAATGTCATCGTTTAAAAAAAAAAAAAAAAAAAAAATCTTGTAAATCGATGCTAAACGAATTAAACTGGCATGGTAGAAAAAATGATGAATTTCGGGACATTCAGGTATCCCTTTAACGAATGAACTAGGGACGATTTTAATGAATTTTCCATTGAAGTTTATTTTCATGAAAATTTAAATTTAAATTAAAGTATTTCATTACTCGAAGTCCCTTATTTTGATAAATAAAATTTTCAATTTAAAAAAAATAAAGAACACTCTTATATTGAAAAATGAACTAATAAAGGTTTTAGAAAACTATTACATACTTTTAAATATTTATCAAAAAAAAAATTAATTGTTGCCATTCGACATTATACAAATACATGCAAATCCTGTGTCACATACGATAGTTTTGTATAAGTATAGATTTTTTGTTTGCCCTTGGAACCTGCCCCAGTTGGGAAAAGTGCCTGGAAACTCTTGTATCTAGTATTGTCATTGATTATGAAGTCGTGTGCAAAATTTCTGGTCCTTTGGATGACAAGAAGTTGCCGAAAATTGAATTGCAAAATTCCGTTACATACATTAATAGTTGCATCATATCAAGTTAATAAAAGTGTGCTAACTAAGAACCATATTAAACGCTTTAATTAATCATTTAAAAATATAAAATTAAAATAATACGTGAATCTTAATACAAATATCGTTTGTGGTGAATAGTTTAGAATGTCAGTTTAGGCAAGAATTCAAAATTTACGATTGAGAGTAATACGTTACAGCTTCCTTTGACTTTTTATCTTGTCGAAACAAGATATTGGTCTGTGAAGAGATATGAGGTTTTCGCATGGAAAGAAAATATAATGACGTCAAAGCTGCCTTTCTCATCGCCAAACTCGCCAAATTTTGTCGCCAAGTCAAAAACTTCATCGTCAATTATCAACTTTTGCTGCCAAATCAGAAATTTCATTGCTAAGTCGCAAGTTTTGTCACCAAAAATCTCGCCAAATCATACAATTTACTAAATTCATAACAAATTTGAAATTCAGTGGTGTCAAATGTTAACTAATGTTAATGTTCCAGCTTATGTGAACTAAAACAGTTTCACTTTACAATTTTTACTCATCTGACAATAAGAATCACAAAATCACAATACAAAACTTTCAATAATTCAATAAAAATTACAAGGAAATAACTATCCAAAAACCGCTACCACTTATTTGTATTTGACTTGACCAAAGCAACGCCAGGCTTACCAGAACTAGTAAGATCACAAGTGCATTTTTACGTTTCTATTACTTTTTCTTTTAAAAGAAAGATATTGAACAACAGTTATATGGATTTTAAATAAAAATTATAATTTTGATTAAGCTTCGGTGGGGAGGGGAGTTTAGCCCAATAGCCCCCTCCGGGATTCACCATTGCTGGGATTATATGTGTCTTTAAAGCTTTTATTTGTTGAATGATTATGAGCTTGAATTTTAAAAAATTTAAACATTTACAAACCAATAAATTTAGCCTAAAATTTTAAGTAGAATGAATAAAACCCTTTTGTAGTTGAAAATTAAATTTCTTGAAAACAGAATAGCGACGTAAATAATGCAATGTGTGGGAACTAAGTCATTGGCTAGGTATTAGTGCATATGTAAAATTTCTTTACAATTGTAACATTAAGGTAAAGGAATCTACCTTTGCCTTTAAGCTTGCCGAAAAGGGATTTTTTTTATTTTACAGCACAATCAGTTACACTGAAAACAGAGAATTATATTAACACGTTTCGCTTTTTCAAAGGATCAATATTGCTGTACAATCTATAAAATTTTCACATTTTTCCTTTTTTCTTTTTCTTATTTTGCAAAGAGCTCTTGACATCAAGACTAGTACCAAAACTATATCTGGCCTGCCAGCAACTGTTATACTCTGTAATTTGTCTATTTCCTGCCCAGTAGCAGAAATTTTTCTGTCAATCTGCGACAACTATTCACGCATTAGAAAATAATCTGCAGCATAATTTCACAGTGAGTTACGGACAATAAAAGTTACCGGATTCAGTAAGCATATTTTTATCACAAGTTTGCATTTATCTAATGTTTCAAATGAATATTAACATTTATGGTGTGGATGGAGAAAGCTCAAAAATTACAACGCTTTTGTGGAACGTTCAATCACCGATTGTTAGCTGTTGGGGGGGGGGGGATATAAGTGAGATATTGAACAGTTCTACTTCTTTGTAAGTTATAGAATCTAATTAACTAAGTTTTAAAAAAATATTACTGACATTTATGTTGCTGATGGGGAAAAAATGGAAATCTCAAGGATTCCGCGATCTGTTTGATAGCCGATCGTTAAATGGGAATAGAGTTGACGGGGGGGGGGGGGGGGGAACAAAAAAATTACACGAGTGAGAAATATTGAACAGTTCTACCTCTTTATAGGTTCTAGTATTTAATAAAGCATGTTTAAAAAGAATATTGACATTTATGTTGTGGATGGAAAAAGATTGGCAATCTGTATCTTTCATGCCAAAATTGGGAAATTTCGAATTCCTACATAATGCTGATTTGGAAACAATCTGCAGACTAAAAAAAAAAATCTGCGACGTACGTCGCGCGTCTCGCATTTTCTGCTATGGGGATTTCCTGTATGTATAAGGATCATCAACCACGACCGTATCTCTTTCCTGAACCACATTACAAAGTGTTAAGACAGCTTTCATGTTTTTTTTTTTTTTTTTTTTTTTAACTTAAGCCTCTACAATATCTTTTCAGATACTGATATGAAATATAATAATTTCAAATAGATTTAGTATCGTGATATGAGATACTAGCTCTGTAATTACGTTATGAATTTTGTGAAATAAAAATTTGCCCAAAAGTCTATATGTTGATATACGCTCCTAAAAATGAAATAGGAGGTCCATCAATGATTTTAAAATCTATATTTAATCAAAAAGTAGTAGTTTTATCTCTGTTGCTTATAATTATGCTTCAGATCCACAATTTACAAACAGAGCTATAATCAATATAGGTGACCTATTATAATTTGTAAAACAACAAAAAACAGCATGTGACAGTTGAAATTGCAATTTTTGTATAGCTTAAACAAACCCCCTAATAGCAGGAAGTTTGCTTCAGATCATACTTATAGAATACTAACTTGCATACACTATCAAAATCACCATCAAAGCTTTCATATTTCTTCATAAAAATCTCTTTGTTAAGAGAATTGTAAGAAAGATATTTTAACATATGAAACTGATGAAGGTGCAAATATGAAGCTACAACAACAACATGAAAATATTATCTATACCTGACCATTTCTGGAAACTGACGTTCATCATCATACCTAGCTTCTTAAAAAAAAAAAAAAAGTTCCAAAAGGAGGTGTGTCTTTGAAAGAGAATTATCAGCATCTGTTTTAATTCAGTACTACAGTAATTATCTGCACATAAAATTCATACATACATATCATTCACATGAAATTTTAACAAAAATATTTTATTAATTCACTAATAATTTCCATCTGTGATAATGAAAATTATAATTAATCTGTCAGTTATTTAAAATTGTCAATAGAAACTTAAAACAAAAAAAAAATTGTTTAATATATCAGATTTTTGGTATTTTGCTTGAAAAATAAAATCAAGCATGAAATTCATTGCACATCTGTACATTGTTGACTAAAGACGAACTCGCTATGAATATTAAAAAATTGAAAGCACAGAAATATACATATCCACTTATATATTTATATGATCTTTATATTTTCCCCTTATTTTTCTGTAACTGTATATTTTGTAATCATAATTCCAAGTTCCATAACAAATACTTCCCTTTATATTGATGTTTCAGTTCTATACATCATTTAAAAATAAAGATAAAAATATATGTATACACATATATTTTGAAAATAAGATGTGGATTTATCAAAATACTTTTTTTGCATACTGCAACACCTTAAGGGAGACACTGTCCCTCAACCCTGATATTATCTCCCACAGTGATAACTTTCTTTTAAATATCAAAGGAGAGAAAAATTCATATTTCAAAAATTAGTAGTTTTGGGTTTACTGAATGCAGGACTTCTTTGTATTACTAATGTACTTAATTCTTGAAAATTTAACTTTTTTTTAATTATTATTATAATTATTATTAAAAAAATAATAAAATATAGGCTTTGCTGTAATATCTGAAATATATATATCAGTTTTTATTTGATAAATCTGACTTTCATTTTGAATGACACATCTTGAAATTGTTTAATTTTTTTAATGATATACTCTTTGCTAACCATTTATTGTTCAGTGTATGTCATATATGGAAGTTCACTGAGTTCCCAAGTTTAATTTTCAACATGAGATTGCAACTTTTCTATAACATTGCTTATATTTCCACTGTGTGACCACAGGTAAGCTTACAGTTTCTTTGTAAGAAGCAAACTGTATCTGAATCTGTTTAAAAGAAATACACAATTTTCTGAAAGAAATTGTATTTTTTAACATTGTAATTTAGGGTAGTGTTTTTTAGGTTCAAGTTCATCTTGCATTTATTATATAACCATTTATCATAAATATTAAAATTTTTTTCTTTCTTTCTTTTTTCTAGACTTTTCAATAAGTTGCTTCATCACAGAATAAACTACTTTTTTTTTTTTTTTTTTTTAAGAATAAATACTCTGTATGATCTTGAGCTTCATTTTAACAAACAGACTTTCTTTCCCATTATTAACACTTTCCTTTTTTTTTTAATAATTCATTCGTTTACTTCTTTTAAAGTTGATGCACATAGCATTTTTTTTATCAAATTTTCTTTAACATTTTAAAATGAGATTTTCAGGTTTTCTATTTTGAATGAATAAATACACTGTATGATCTAGGGCTTCATGTCCAACAAATAGACTTCCTATCTCATTTTTGATTTTTTTTTTCTAAGGTTCATTTTGTACCAAATTTTCTTCAAAATTTTAAACTGAAATTATTAGATTTTCTATATTACACTTTATCTTCTACGGGTGAAGGACCTGTATGGTTCCATGTGTAGACAACTGTCTTGCATACTGTAGCCTTAAATTTCTTTGGTTCCTTTTAGTGATTAACAAATCTGCCATGTGGAAAAAGAGGGGGGAAAAAAGCTAAAAAACCCATAGGAATAGCATGGGAAGAAAAGCAAAAAAACTCACAATGTCAAGTGTGTTAAAAAAAAAAAAAAAAAAAAAAAAAAACAGGCTCACACCGGAAGTAATAAGAGGACAAAACTGACAAGAAAAAGACATCGAGTCGCAGGTGGGTAGGGCTGGGGTTTGTTAACAAATCTGGCAGCTTCCACATTGATGTAGCTTCTTATTTCAGCCAGTCTAAATCTGTTCAAGAGTGTCAATTGTTGCACATTGTTCTAATACTTCAGTCATTCAAAATTTTCCTCATAGAATGGTTGATTAATTCTGTGCCAGAGAGAGTTGTGAGATAAACAAGTTCTTAACTATAAGGCTGGTATTCTTTGCATTATCACAAGTCATGTATAATTTGCAAATTCATTTTACATGCTTTCATAAAAAAAGAAAAAAAAAAATACAAGGCCAGAATTTTGTTTAGTCAGATTTGAGAATCCACATGAAATGCGAACCACCAATTGAAGTTTCTTCAGCGAGGATTATTGACATTGATTTGTTTTTCAGGTTTTGGTGGTTTAATAGAATGTCAGTAACATGCATTTCTGTTGGTTTTACATAAAATTATCATTTGATAAAGAAAATGCCTAGTCTTTTTATAAAGTTCATTTTGTGTTCCTTGTTTTGATGTATTATTCTTTCACGCTTCACTTGGAAAGTATCACTTGTATGTAAAATGAACATTGTTGGAGGTATTCAAGAACTTTCAGCAAATGTTTCCTAAAAAGTAAACCATTTTCATTTTTATGCTCCAGTGCAATCACTGTGGTATGAGCAATCATTCTTAGCATAGCAAAATTCATTTTAAAACAGTTCATATCTTGCTTAGAGTATGTGAAACTGGAAATAACTATTACCTTAAATCATTTACATATCAGATATTTGTACAGCAATATCTTACCATTTATCACCAATTGAAATCAGTAACTTTACCGCAACAAAAAGTGACAATTTCTGACTAGCATTAACTATTACAGAGTTAATAATTCGAGGAACAGAAAATAATTTCAAACTTTCAAATATAGGTTTGTTAAATGTCATTGATTGAGATGCTTTAATATCAACATTCTAATTTAGATCATCATATAAAACAGTTCACTGCATTTGTAATTCTATACCTTTTACTCCACTTCTCATTTGTATGTTGCTAAAAGGCATACAAATCTAAAATAATTGAACAATATTCAAGTGAATGATCTTTTAACACAATTTTAGCTAAAATTGTCCTAAATACAATGTACTTTGGTGGTAGAGTTGAAATTAATTAAAACAATCTTGTTCGTCTGGGATTAGTAAGGTTTTTAAAATTATGTTGTTCGCTTATCATTTGCTTCATCAGTAATACTTTAACTTATAAATGGGGAAAATGAGAGAATTAAACAGGACTAAATTGAAGCCAACAACAGTATTTTGTCAGCACACAAATAACTGTAAATTAAAAAAAGCTTACAAAAGGATGCATTACTTTTACAATATTTCAAAGGTACTTGCAGTGAGTAAAAATACAATGAATACACGCACGGAATGCAATTAATCTAGGAATTAATGTAACTGCAATGAGAGTCATATCTTCTAAACATTAAAATAAAATATAAATTCATTGTGATAATTTTAAGTAGGATTAAAATGACACGAAGTATGCAATACTGCAAGGATGAAAGTGTTTAAAGATAATAATGCAAAAACATAGTGATTAAAATTATGCAATGAGACATACATCATAAATATAAATACCCCCCCCCCCCCAAAAAAAAAAAAAAAAATAAAATAAAATAAAATCAACTAGGATTTAAAACAAGTAATAGAAAAATTAATAAATTATAATCATTAAACAATATATTTACAGTATAATTAAATGGGGGTAAATATGACTAGGCACACACCTAGCTGAAAACCAACATCAAATACATGGATATACATTATACATACAAAAATATGATATTTATAGTGATTACAAAATTGGATAAATACACGGCATAGTTATGAATATGCCAAAATATATTTTAACTAAGAATTTGTATTATCAAAATGCAAATTAATAATTTCTAAATATTAAACAAGTTGTTCAGTGTGCATTGTATATAAATTATAATACAGAGATGTTGAAACTGTTAAAACAAAAAATGATAGATACACACACAGCATAAATACAAATACTCCAGGATACAACTGAACAGTATGCATAACATATGCAGTATTTAGATTATTTTTAATATACATAAACTGAAAAAATCTTATTACAAATAAAATTTAAACAAAATTTTAGTTTTTAATATTACTGTGTTCAAATCATGCTGGGAGTGAACTTTTTTTTGCAAACTGTTGTGAATTTCATTTCAGAGTAAAACAAATTTATAATGCTGATGAAGAAAGTTACATTTGCAGGATGTGTGAATACTTGAAAACAATTTTTAGTAATCATGAAATGAAGTAAAATTGCTTTTACACAGAATTACGATATTTGTTTGCATAATAACTTCAAAAAATAATACCAACAATAAACTAGTATAAAACAGATATCTGCAATAATATTGGCTGGACACAAGAGTATTAACCACCATCTGTTTTGTAATGATCAGTTACGTATATCTTAATGTCAGACCTAGCAGTGACATTTTATTAAAATATTATAGGAATTTGAATTGCAAAGTATAGGTTGTGTTTTATAGGGATTAGTGCTGAATTACATATACAGGGTTCCAAAAACTTTTTGTCAGGAGTATTAAAGTTGTAGAGTTCATCTAAGTAAACATATCCTATAGGAATACAGGGCCAAAAAATGCAAGGAGAGTGCTCTGTTCAGTTTGGCAGGTAAACACAGCATTTTGCTTGGGTGAATCATAATTCACCACATGGATCTAAGCAACATCTTATGTGTGTTACATCTATCTGAAGCTTGTTTATATGCATTTCATGCATTGATGCAGTTTTTCGAAAGATAAATGTAATAAATCTTCATTACCACATGCATCTAACCATAACTCACATCTGTAAAATAAATAAAAATAAATTTAGTAGTGATGTTATTTATTTAATATTAAAACAATATACATCTGTAAATGGAGATAAACCACTTTCAGATTTACAGTAAAAGGAAGTCTTTAAATAAGAAGTTAAAAATACATAAAAAAAAAAAAAGGGGGAAATGCTACTGTTGCTTACAATAATAACCAAACAGGGTGTGTGTGGATTCTCATTTGCAGTTTTTTATTTTGATATTTACTTCTTTATTTACTTTTAAGTAAATGTTTTTAATCAATATAAATGGTGCAAGTAAATTCTTTGATAGCACATTTTATATATATATATATATATATATATATATATATATCAGGGTTAGCAGGTTTTTGATGATTTGAACTGCAATTTAAACAGTGGCATCATCAGAATTATTTTCAGGTGGGGTCAAACTACGAACTTTGAAAGTTTCAATATGATTTAGAAAACAAGTTCAATTACATGTTTAATTCAGATTATTAAACAAGTCTGTATATAAGCAACTATTCTTTTTTTTTCCCATGCTAATTTTATAAAAGTATAGAGCTTGTTCCAAAACATCGCAAATTCGAAAAACTTCTTGTCAAGTTGACTTGACTCAAATTCTATTCTCAGGAAAAAATTAGAGCTAATCTAATCCATGAGACTGATTTCTAATTGGCTCAGATATAAATTTCATCAAGTGATTTAGATAATACTCTAATGACACGTTTTAAAAATATATTTAAAGCTGTAAAGCTTATTATTTTTCTCTAATTAGAAATATCTGTTTATGTAGCGACCTTTGCACAGTGTTATTTTTTTTTTATCTCAATTTTACCAAAAACTATTTTATCATTTCCAAATGTAACTGGAACAAATTATTTCTTTACCTGTGACAATTTTCATTTGTTGGTAAGCTATCAAAGAACAATTTCATTTCAGCAGATGTTGTGAATTATGATTATTTATATAAAAATTAATAAAAACATACAGGAAAAATTGTTTATAGAAAAAAAAAATGTAATGAGTAATACTTATATTTTTGCATATACACTGAAAAATTTGAGCAAGAAAAATGTAGCATTTTTGATGATGTAGAAATAAATCAATGTGTTTTTTAGAAAAAAAATCTTATGTGAATTTTCTTTTACTTTTTTTTTTTTTGTACTTTTCCTATCAAGTACACTCATTTTATAGTTGCTTGCAAATGTTATTAAAAATAAAGTTTCATGCACTTAAGGGTTAAACAAAGTGAAAAGCCATTTTCAGATTTTTTTTTTTCTGTCTATAAATTTGACAAAAACTTTCCGAAAAACATTCCATTCGCAATCATATATGTAAACAATACTAGCATAAAAGAAAATCAGAATATAAGGAAATGAGGTAGAGAGAAGGGTCTGAGACAGAACATAATAGCAAGTATTCAAACCCTCTAAGTAAAACATACATTTTCTTTTCATGCAAAAGGAGTAGTACAACAGCAGAATTAGTCTAACAGAAAAATAAAATTATAACAAATAAATAACAATACATCCACAGGAAATTACAAAAAGAAAAATTACAGAAAAAAAAGGAAGGAAGAGTATTCACAGGTATTTTTACAGACATAACTTGCATAAAAGAATGTTAGAATATAAGAAACTGAGAGACAGATAGAAGAATGAGAGGTGTAGATTGGGGGTCAGAATATAAGGACATACATCATGAAGAAAACATGCCAATTGGAAAATAAAAATTGTTGTATAGAAAATTTGAGTAGCGGCCTCGTTACTGCATGCAGTGAACGAACGAGTTTACCATATTAAATTTTCTTGGAACAGAATTATGGTTGGGGCCAAGTCCAACAGGTGCTTCCTAGGAACTGTATTCATTGCTGATTCAGTGTATGTGTCGCTGCAGAAGAAAAACTAAATGACCGTCATCTGGTAATGTGGTGCAAACAAAACACACAATTACCAATCAACAATCATTTAGTCACTGATAAAATCAAAATCTAAGAAAAAAGGAAAAACATCACCATAAATAATGAGTGATTGAAATAAATACATTTGCCACAAATTGGAGAAAAGTAAAATTTCTTGAAATTTGATATATTTTATATATATAAAATCATTGTACACAAGAAAGATCACAAATCACTTTTGAAAGATTATTAAAGAATCATCTTTTTGTAGAGTAAAATAATTTTATTTTTAAAAGAAATCGTTTAAAAAATTTTTACTGGGGGACGTCAACGTCATGCCCTACAAAATTTTCCATCTTTTTAATGATTCCATCCAAATGATTCTCCTGTCCTTATATGAGCCGAAAAGTCTAGTTTTTACTTGCCTGACAGTCCGTTGCATTCAAAGAGCGACTTCCCCTTGCAGCAAAGTTATGGAAGAACTCATATTTGTAATTTGATTTATGTAAGTCTTTGTTTATTTCTTTTCTCTTTATTATTGAGGTATTTGGAAGGACAAATCTGATTTTGGTAAAAACGAAACTCTAAATATGATTAAACTGTAATCCCTAATAAGGGAAATTTAGTGTGTTCTTTGAGCTAAATATTGGCTGTAATCAAACTAAGTGTACAAACATAGAGGAACTGTCTCGATAGTTTAATGAGTATTAAATAACTATTGGTCTACCTATGAATATTTCTGTGTTATTTTTGTTCAGAATTAATTAATTTAGTGAAATCTTTATCAAAATTATGCATTTGTAGAAATATTACTTTTTAACGTTTTTTTTTTTAATTTATTAAAAAAAAACTAGCGAGGAGGTAATGCTTGAAATAATATTTATGTTTTTTTTATATATATATTTATATATATATATATATTTTTTAAGGTGAAGACCACTCTTTCTGAGATAAATCTTTGTTTTGTCTCTTTGAATCTGAGGTTGGGGTATCAGAAATTTTATTTATTTATTTTTTTTTTTTTTTCACAGAGATGATAGTGCTCAGGAGGAAAAAAGGGTCAAACATTTAACTTTATCAAACAAATAAAGATAAAAGAATATATAAATAAATATTTGCCAAGGAAATAATTTTTAAGGATTGTTTTATAATCAAATGATGTTAAGCAGTTTTCCTGTTACTTGAAATTTAAGTCAAAAATTGTTACTAGGCAGTACAAAGATTATTTAAGAATATAAGTAATTACTGGATAAACTCAGTGAGTCATTTTATCTCCTTTTTGAAATTGTGTTAAGATTCTAATTGTTTATCTTCTTAAAAAAAAAAAAAAAAGTGCATATTCGGTAACAATTTCGGCTAAAATTGTTTGATTAAGAAAACAACAATTCCCGAAATGGGTTAAAATGACAATTTTGCTTTTCAGGACAAGTATGCTGAACATAGAAAATTTTTTATAAACATGTTGTTATATCTTTATATATTTTTTTTATTATTTTTCTACTTACCTTAATTTTTTCAGAACTGAGTTATTCAGTTGGTAATAACTTTTAATGTAAATTTTGTGAGATACATTGCGGGTTTTTCAATTTTAGAAATAAGAAGCTCAGGATTTATGATGTTAATACTTATATGGGATAATTCCTTAGGATGTCACAGTAACAATATATTTCGAGTACTGTTATGATTTTTTTTTTTTTTTTTTTTTTGGGGGGGGGGGCAGGTAAAATCACAACGCTTTGTACCAATGCAGTTTGAAATTCACTTGTGTACTAATTACTAGCTTTGAAAATCTGGGAACAAATATGAACTATTTAAATCATGGCTATTCTGGTGTTCTCTCTGCTCTTGTTGTTTGGGTTTCAGTGTAATGAAAAAGGTAATCATCTTGGAGAGTTCAGTAGTAAACCAAGAAAAATCCAGGAGATAAAAGTTGTATATGTTTATATAATTTCATAATTCCCAAGTTTGTTTGTGAAGAATTCTAGCCCCTGACACTTTTTTCCCCTCAGAATCTGATAAAATATAAATTAGTGAATGTTTATAAATTGGAAAATTGCCATCACATGGAAGCCCATGCAATATATTGTATAATACTATTTAAATAAGAAAGTAAGAGAAAACACTAGAACAATAATCTGTTAGATATATGATCAAAGCATTGTAGTCATAATATTTTAATTACATATAGATAGATAAAGAATTAGCATTAACCATTATCCTTCATATCAAGAAATATTTTTGTACATAATTTTGTTTGCACTGACTCTAGTAAAATGTTTGCAGTACGAGATTCTAAATACTGAAACTAATCTAAAATTTTCTAGTTCTTGTGTAACCAGCTGGAGGAACATTAATAAATATAAACTTTCTATTACCAACAGTTACAGTTTGTTTGCCATAGCCTTTTGTACATTTTAATTGCATTTTGCTTACTTTCTCAATGTCTGAACCCCAATTTTCACAGAAAACTTCTGATACTTTAATTGAAACTGTGTATTTAAGTAATTTAATAAGCACAGGTATTTCCTTCAACAGTTCTCTAACATACTTTTTGTATAAAGCCTTTCAGATATAACTTCTATAGTACTAGAGATTGATTTACAAAAATGCTGGTTCTCAAACAGAAATATGTGAAAATCATCAAACTTTAAAACAGATGCAAAATCTTGTATACATATTCAAAGAAGCAATAACAAAACTTAATGAGTAGAGTGTGATATTGAACAATTCTACAATTTTATAAAGCAAGTTTAAACAGAATATTGACATTTATACTGCCAATAGAGAAAGATCAGAAATCACAAGACTTCTGCAGAAAGTTTCATCACCAATCGTTAGCCATATGGTAAAGGAAGGGGGGGGGGGGAACGAAGAATTATATAAATAAGAGATATTGTACTTCTTCATAGGTTCTGGAATTTAATTAAACAAGTTTATAAAGAGTATTGACATTTATGTTGCAGATGGAGAGAGATTGGAAGTTGCAAGGATTCCGCGCTCCGTTTGCTCGTCAAGTGTTGCTGTGGGAGGGGGGGGGGAATAAAAATTAATTGAATGACAGATAATACTATTGAATAATACTATTACAGTTTCTAGAATCTAATAAAGCATGTTTAAAATAAATGTTGACACTTATGCTGTGCATGGAGAAAGATTGAAAATTACTATCTTTCCTGCCGAAATCGAGAGATTTGGAATTTCTGCACAATACTGTTTTGGAAGTAGTTTGCAGATTAAAAGAAAAATCTGCGACATATGTCTTGCATTTTCTGCAACGGGGCTGTATGTAAGTACACAGAATTGCCAAAACCCGTCCTTTCTCAACTACTTTTCCATAGAAATGTTACTGTTTATAATCACATAAACCTATGAATGACAAAAGATGGCTACTTATAATTTATGGCAAAAAAGTATGAGTATGGATAATTGGGAATAGAATTGATTGTCATTAAACTGTAATATACTATGAAATATTACTTCAGAAAACTGACGTCAATAAAGGGTGGAGCCCACTTGCTGCAAGATCCGATGCGGGAGGGGGGGTTACCACTTCATAGGTTAGTAATACGAGTACAGCTTCACTTAATTTTTAATTTCCAAGTGCAAAATCTAATTCTTGAAAGTTTTTATAGAATTTTCTTTTTGTAACTTACAAAAAAAAAAAAAAAAAAAAAAAAAACTTTATTTCTTCTCTTGTAACATATTTAAAAATTCTGGTCGCTTTTGATTTTCAATGAGCAAAATTACTTTTCCCCTCAAAGAGTTACAGAACCTCCTACAAAGAACTGAATATTATGATTGTTTGCAAATAAAGTATATTTTCAGAAATATCTGTCAACTGTAATATTGTGAAAATTTTACAATTTTCATTATGGGCTTAAATTTATTAATTAATAATATTTATTAGTAATGTAGCTTTTAACTAATTAAATTGCATCAAACTAAATTAAACAACACTACCTAAGTAAATTTTCGTTTGTTTTATAATTCGTAAATAATTTATTTCAGTATCATTTTGATTTGGATCCCCCCCCCTCCCATATGCTGAATTACATGCACAGAATAATGTTTTCTTGAATTTTTTTATCTTATGACATGATATTTCAAAATGTATCCTTATGTGAGATGAAAACAAAAGGATAAGGGGTTCTGTAAAGTAAGCTATCGATCCGGCAATTATTATTATTAGCAGTAGTATTATATTTTGGCAAAATCAGTTTTAATTGGTAGCATACTTTTAGTACCAGTTGAACACATTACAAGAAACAAAAAATTTCGATGAAATACATCTGGATTGGCATAAGTAATAATCGTAATATGAAAATTGTAGACATCAGGCACTCAGAGAGCTGTCAAATACAGATTTTATATATTATTACGGAATTTATTTATAACTATGCATATGCTTAATATAGTATATGTTATAGTCTTTTTCCTGAAGTGAGACACTTCAAGGCCATCCACTCTCCCCCTTTCCACTCTAGGTTGCTTGGTTACAAGGGATACAAAACTTTCCTCTTTTTTTCTGCACATCACTTCCACCTAGTTTTGAAAAACCCTACCCCAAATATTTTCGCCCTAAGTGCAGTGAGATAAAAAAAAGGGAGAAACTGGACAATCCCCCATTCTCCCCTCTGATAGTAGGGGAGTATAATGACCTTCACCCGACTATTCTAAGGAAACAGAGTATAAACTTAGTTATGTGATACTTTAAAAAAATTGTTTTCAATAAGATATTATTCATAAGTATGTTTCAAAAGGTAAACATATTAATGTTTTTGGAGAACATTATTATAACATTTTAATATTAAAACAAAACTTCAGGTTTCTAAAAATTTATGATTTATAAATCATTGATAGATCATTTTGATTGACGAATCATTTTAATTGCAATACAACATTGTATATTTCAATTTTTTTTAGTATTGTGCTTTTAATATTATGTATTAACCAGTAAAATAAAAATGCATAGTCTAATATTTTGTATTTAAATATTTTATATAAAAATATAACTTTTTTTTTTTTTCTTTAATGACTGCTGATATTGCAAGTTTTTAAGAAAAAGCATTAATGCTGAATGTTATACAAGCTTGAATTGCATCTGAAATTCTTATAATTACCATGAGAAAAGAGAAATATGAATGCTTTTCTGGACATGTATAAATTATAATAAATTTAATATTTACCCGTACAGATTTTAAAAAAATTATTAGTCTAAGCTGTAGGGCTCACCAATGGCCAGGCGGTTTTACGCTCAAAGCTGGTAGATCTGAGGTGCCGGGTTTGATCCCAAGGTGTGCTCGTCGGCCTAGCCATTCAGAGTTTTTCGTGGTTTTCTACAAAATTTGTATAAATACGGACTAGGACCCTTTAGAAACACCCCCGAGGAGTGCACTCCCCCTTAGGCCTAAGACACTAGAGTAGTCAATCAGCCTTACTCCCAAAATGCCAAACACCAATAGTTTAAGCTATAAACAAGTACAAATATTTATACAATCAATAATAATAAACAGATAAAAATTTATCAATAAATGATAAGTGTAATAAATATAGATTATAAATATAATTATTTTCAAATTCATATTAATTTACTGACCACATATGTTATGTTTTACTTAAAGAAAGAAAAAAAAAAAATCCAGTATTCCTGTGTTTTCATGGCTTATGTGAAAATTCATAAGTAACTTTGGAATTTCAGAATTTCATAATATAAATAAACATAAACATACAAACAAAATATATCTATGCATACTTTATGTGTATTTCTTAGGTTATAAAACAGTATATTTACCTAATTTTTTATAAATTATCTACAAACTGTTAAGATTTTTTAATTTATAAACAGCATAATATTTAGATATTCACTTGTATATGGCAAATATTACTAAATCCTATTTCTAACCATATTCTAGCTCATTTATAGATTTTAAATTTTGATAATACTGGTTTTTGACAGTTTAAACCAGGTTTAAACCTTTGTTATATCAAAAACCACTTTTTGACGTCAAAAACCCAACCCTATTTTACAGAGATGTAGAAAAGAATTTGGATATATTACATTCCATTAAACAATATACTATTTATTTGGGAAAAAATATTCAAACACCCATTATAATTTCCTCTTTTGTTTATTTAATGACTTATCTCACTTTGTTTTATTTAAAAAACAGTGAGTTACTTAACGTTCAGAAATTGAAATACTAGTCACTCAACATTTTTATTATTTCGTTAAAATTTTTACATATTCACCAAATTCGTTACATATATATATTATATACACTTACATACATATATGTGTTTAATAAAGCACCACAAAACTGGCATTGTAAAAATTATTACTTACAAACTTTGAATTGCACATATATGTGCATACTTACGTTATTATAGACATTACTATATAAAATAACAGAAAATAGAATACAAAAGATAATCATTGAAATTATACCGTTTAAAAGATGGTGATATTCGACAGTAGACAGATATTCGACAGTACGCAGAAAATTATACAAATAAATGTGTATTTATTTATCATAATAGTTATTAAAATAATAGATAATTTAGCTTACTAATTGATTTGCAGAATTAAAATTAACTTACCTCTCTTGATATTACACTAAAAAAAAGGGAAAATATTTATAAAAATTGAAATAATTTAAACAAAATTTGCAAAAGAAAAACACAGCTCATCTTGAATTTGCTTCGGATGGAACGTAACTGAACAGTACGAATCAAAACAATGTAAACTTGTATATTAACCGAATACGCCAAGTCGCTGCGCCAATATTTTTCCCGTAACCATAAAGTGTGACATCGTTTGTTTACATTTGCCGCCCGTAATGGCCGACATTGGGCGGACATCTATCGCCATAGGAGTTGAGCTGCTTACTATTGTACGTGCTTTGCTCACAACCTACTTAAATAAAAATTTATAGAACAGACTCAAATAAAATTTTCTGGTGTCTTTTATATTAAAATAAAACAAATATAATAATGTGAGTTTTTACTACGTCATCAAATATATCGAATATGTTCTCTTCATTTTACACAGTTGCCAGTGTTTTGTTTATTCCACACCTCTTTATTTATATAATAATTGTCTCCAATATAGAAATACAGTACAATAAGAGGTCATAATTGCCAACTTAGCACCGTTTGGCTACCTGAAAAGTTCAATAGAAATATCTATATGATTTAATCAGTGAACTATAACGGTTTTCACCGATAAATAAATATATAATAAAAAAAATATATATATTAAAATTTTCCGATAGCTTAAAGGTGCTAAGTTGGCAATTATATAAGAAAATATTGCTGTTAAAAATAGTATGAAATAGAGGCTAAAAATATTCCGGAGTACATTAAAATCTTGGCAACTCTGATTTTGTTACATACTAAAGTTATCGATGATATATGTTATCTAAGTTAGCACTATGATACAAAGAAACATTAACATAAATTTTACTTACAGTTTCAGATAGCTTAACGCAATAGGCAAATCGATTTATTGAAGGAGTATAACTTCAATTTATAATGGGAATTCAGTGAAAGTTTGATTATTTAACAGTATATTTGAAAATTAAAAACATTATTTCAATATGTAAATATACTTTATTCAACAAAGCAAAAGTAATTGTTATGAAATCTAAAAAGAAATCTTTTTAAAGTAACACTCATGCGTCACTGAAATTATGATATCATTTCTTTTAAAACTTATATTTTGAATTCACGAGATGCGAATCAAAAAGCATCAGTGAGTAACTTCTATATATTTTTTTATTTAGAAGTTGAAAATATTACGTATGCACTGTGATGCAAATATATATAGAAGAAAATACCAAATTATGAAATAAGACAAATCTATGTATATTTCAATTAAAAGCAAACCTTCACTCAGAATTTGATATCATTATTTTGAAGACCCATATTTCCAATTCATATGGAAATAAATTGCTGCGTCACAGACTGTTAACCAGTTGTTTTTTGTTCTAATATCATTATTATTTAGGGGTTATTGATCAACTGATCAAGTCCTACCAGCCCATAGAAAGTTGTTTCTTTTCAAATCATGTAGCTGCCATTTTGTTTAAAAAAGGCGACTACAATTTATTAATGGACTTAATGGAAATATTAATGAGGGATATGTATATGGAGTTTTAAGTAAATCGGTTCATAAATACCTTTTTAGTGTGAATTTAAATTTCTAAATGGTTGGCACTTGGAAACATGATGGCGGATCAAGTTGGTAAATCAAAACATATCAAACGTATTTCTGAGATAAGTCTACACAAAAAATTTTGTTTGAATTAATTCAGTATTTCAAAAGTTATGGTGCTGACAAATTTTCAAGTAGCCGGCACATGGAAACAAAATGGTGCAGCAAGTTGCTGAGTAAAGGAACTAGCCTAAGATATTTGTAAGATAAGTCCATTGTCCAACTGTGGTTTGAATAAATTCAGTATTTCAAAAGTTATTGTGATATATTTCTAAATGGCAGTATTCAAGAGACCGCAACGCGGGAACAAAATTGCAGAGCAACTTGCCCAGTGAAATAATTTAGGATATTTTAATGATAAGTTCACTGTCCAACTTTAGTTTGAATTAAGTATTTCAAAAGTAATCGTGATGATAAATTTTCTTGTGGCCACCACTTTGAAACAAAATGGTTACCCAGTAAACTGATCCAAGATATTTGTATGATAAGTTCAGTATCCAACTTTGGTACGAATTAAATCAGTATTTTAAAAGTTATCATGATAAAGTTTTAAGTGGCACCGTGATTCCAAATGGCCACCATTTAGAAACAAAAAGACGGAGTGTGATGACAGTGAATTTGTTTAAGATATTTGAATGATAAATTCACTATGCAAATTTGATTCAAATTGGCATAATATTACAAAAGGTATTGCATGTAATAACAAATTTTCAGGTGGCTGCCACTTGGAAACAAAATGGTGGAGCAAGTTCCTCAATGAAATTATTTAAGATATTCACTATCCAACTTTGATTTGAATCAGTTTAGTATTTCATAAGCTATCGTGATAGCACATTTTTAAGTGGCAGCCTGATTTCAAGATTATGCAACTTGGAAACAAAACGTCAGAACAAGTTGTCTAGTGAACTCATCCAATATATTTATATAAGTTCACTGCATAACTTTAGTTAGAAATGATTAAGTATTTCAAAAGTTATTCTGCCGATGCATTTTTAAGTAGTAGCCTGATTTCAAGTGGTTGTGCTTTATTCAAGATATCTGCCATTTTGTTAAAAATGGCAGATAAAGTTCATTAATGAACTTGATTAAGACCCTTATAGGGTCTATGAATACACCAAAATTCAAGCGAATTCGGTATACACATGCATACCCCAAAACTCAAGCGAAATATGCTTTTTTACAATGTAATTTGGATTTGAAATTTTAAAGTGGCTTCCACTTGAAAACAAAAGGGTGGAGCAACAGATAACAAACTTCTCCAAGAAATCTGAAGGTTAGTTTCGGGTCCCCGCTGCCTTCGGTGGCGTTTATATGATTCAATAATTATGTAACTTACCGACTACCTAGACATTTGAAACTTTTAGAATAAATCAGAACTTGACGACAATGCATTTTTTAAATAGTTTTAGCCAATTGTTCCGGGTCCCTCCTGCCTTCGGTAGCGTTTTTGCGATTCAACAAGCATATAACTTTCTGACTAGCTAAAGATTTGAAACTTTCAGAACAGCACAGAACACGGTGACAATGCATTTCTTTTTTTTATTTAAATATTTCTAGCCATTTGCTTCGGGTTCCCACTGCCTTTGATAGCGTTTATATGAATCAAAAGAAAACTTAAAAACATGTTATATAAAAAGTTCTTTTTATCTTGTAAATATTTCATATATATTACTCCGCTTATTGCATCACTATTTTTTCAACCACTCAACTTAAGACGTCACTTTAGAAGTGCAATATGCAGTTTCTGTTCCTTTTCTTTGTCAAGGTCATGTCCTATCAAAAAAATTTCTGAATATCGCTAGCATATTGTTTGACAAATAGTGTAGACGATAATACGTATGGGGGGGAAATCATTCTTTAGAAATTCATGAATGTTATTTCTTGTGTGAATGTCGACGCGGCGAGAGGGGGATACACAAGGTCAAAGGAGAAAAAATGATTTCGCCTCTGGAAGTTTCTGGAGTGTAGAATGTTTATTATTGTTTGATTTTCATATTTCCTCGTGTTTACTTGCCCTAGATAGTTGCTTGTTATTTCCGTGTTCATTTTAGCTTTGAGAAAGCATGAATTAAGAAGCTAAAATGTCTACTAAAATTCGAGTATGCTTGTATTGTAACTGATAATTTAAAGCCTGTAGTCAAAGGAAAAAGTCTAATGCTATGGTGTTTCAGCAACGTTAAATCACTTAGAGTAATCTATAGAGCAAACTGTAAACCATGGATGACATCAACCATTTGGGAAAAAATGATTAAGATGTTCGACAAAAAATTTTGTTCTGATAAGAGATAAGTTTCTTCACAGGGATGGAACACGGGCGCAGAATTCATACCGGAATCCGTTTAAGAAATTTCTCTACTTATAATATCGTTGATTTAAGAAGTAGAAAATTTTCTTACATCGATAGTGGTATGAATTCTGCGCCCGTGTTCCATCCCTGTCTTCATTATCGATAACTGTTGGGCCGACACAGAAGTCAAAGGTTTGAAATCCCTCAAGATTGTTTATATACCACCTAATGCCATATCAGTGCTGAAACCGCTTGATCAAGGAGTCATTTTAAACTTCAAAACTAAATACCGCAACTTTTTCATCAAAGATTTGATAAACTATTCTGGATGCAATTAATTATATTCACAACAGCTGGAATGATGTTTCAAAAATGAATATAAATAATTACTTCAAACATGACGGATATGACACAGGCTCTGAGTTAATCAAGGATACGGAAGCTGAGGATATTTATTTGGCTTCATTATTTCAAGAATTGCATAAACGGGGGCAGCTTAAAACACAAACTGATGGCGATGCTTATATGAATATAGACAGCAATTTACAAACTTCTCCAGAAGCAACAATAACTGAAATTATAGCAGATGTTTTGGAAGTAAAGAACGGGCCAGAAATTGATTTAGGCAACGATTATGAAGAAGAGGAACCTGACAAACCAATAGTAACCAAGAAGAAACCATAGAATACATTGATGATTTAAGGAAATATATTTCGACTTAAAATGACACTACAGATAAACACTATAATGTGCTGTGTTCCTTAGAGAAAAAAAAAAATGATTTCAGAAAATTGACATCAAACAAAAATGGATGTTTTTTCTAAACCAGTAATAAATGGGTATTGTTGAATTGTGCAATTAAATAATAAGTACTTCGTATCCTATTTACTTTCCTTAATTTGTAATCCATCATTTTATGACTTTAATTTCTTATTCTACTAATTTACAGTAATTTATAAAGTAATGTAATTATAAGCATACTTAATATATAAACATTTGGAATTTTATTTAAAATTTAACATAAACTCCGCTTACGAAGACACTCTGCTTAGTAAGTCATTTTTAACTGCTACCGAGAATGCCGTACAAACGAGATTTGACTGTATATGATTTGTAGATTCCAGCAAGAACAAATGATTTTAAAAACATTTCTCCTCTTTCAGTGTTTTTCAAACACTGAATTTCAATACACATTTTCTTAAACATTTATTTAACCATATTATTATAACTTGCACTATATTTAAAAAATATTCAAATACGGATAGTACATTATCTTCATTTTTCATTATATAATTTGTAGGGCCTGTTGTTAACGTAATCAGACTTCGGTTTGAATTTCTCAAGAGTATCTCTTAGTAGAAGGTATAGAATAATTACTATTTAGCTTTCGACCTATAAACACAAAATATGCTCAATTGTATTTTTAATTTAAACACAAATAATATAAAAATTGTTTTTTTTTTTTTTTTTTTTTTTTTTTTTTAATAGAAGAAATTGCTAAACGTCGTATTTTTGAATTTGTTTTATTTTTAACATTTTTGACATAAAAGTGATATTTAAAAATAGATCTTTCAATATTAATTTTCAAAAATATATAGATATTTTCCAATTAATTTCTCCTTTTTTCTGCGAAATGTCACTGGGGTCATTATTGACCCCATTAGTATCCAGTGAGATGAATGAGAAAAACACAGACACACACAAAAAAAAAAAAAACTTATATATTTATGCTATTGTTAGCTGTCGTAAAGATTATGATTAAATGAACAATGTATTTTTTAAGTACTTCAAGTATAGTGAAACGGCAAACTGGGATTGAGATCATATTTGACCCCATGGTAGTGGGAGTGAAAATATGAAGTAAGCAAGGTGTTAATATGTTCCCTATGTAAATTTATAAAACCCTTAATAGGCTGTTTCTATGGCATTGTTAAATTGCTCTTTCATAGCTGCCAAAATTTTAATTAATTCCGGGATATTTTTAACCCCGCCTTTATTTTTGCACCATTTCATTTATACAAAATATTTCTCTGTTATATAACTTCAAAAAGTTAGCAAAAATTACTCTTAAAAAATTAATGTTATGAAATAAAGGCTGAGATAAAAGTACTCAGGAATAAATTAAAATATTGGCAGCTAATGCTCTTTTACCAACGGGGAAAAAGAATTAAATTAATCAAAATATATAATGAAAAATAATAAAACAAGTATACAAATTTCATGCATGCCACAGACTCAAGCATAGTAAGTTAGCCGTATCCAATGATGTTGAAATTTACAAGGGTCGTTGACTTGGCCTTTTATTTTTATTTTTTTCAGGACACTTACAAAGATGAGAAAATTTCGCCTATTTTGCCACCACTTTTGTCCTAAAGAAATTTTTATGGTATATTTAAAGTAATATGTCGTGATTAAACACTATAGAAATTATTGTATAAAAATATTGATAGCAAAAATGGCATAACTTCATTTCTCAAAGTGTCCTAAAAAGAAAAAGAAAAAAAAAGCGAAGACTACGACCCCTGAGTTTAGGTATTACTTTTACCCAGTATATTTATACATATTATAGTAACCGAAGAAATAAATGACTAAGTCATGTAGGTAGCGTACAAACCGCTTTCTCCTCTTTACTCTAAGGAAAAAAATAATTAATTAATTAGTAATTATATTATAATAGTAGTAATAAAGCTGAAAATGTTTCGAAATTTTGCTGTATTATTTTCTTATTTTACTTTCGGTAAATTTTTTTATTTTTATTTATTTATTTATTTATTTATTTATTTTTTTTTTTTTTTTTGGAACTACGGTTTACATATCTCGAAATTCCCGTATGTACATTCAAACATTCAAAATGAAAATGAAATAAATACAGTAGAACTGCAACTAGTTGTTTCAGTTGCTACGATATAACTAAAATAGCATAAAAGATACAGTAAAAAAGTTATCGA
Source organism: Salticus scenicus (assembly GCA_963930645.1). Lineage (NCBI taxonomy): Eukaryota > Metazoa > Arthropoda > Arachnida > Araneae > Salticidae > Salticus > Salticus scenicus. The sequence continues at coordinate 78,282,045 of OZ005658.1, forward strand.
ATAGAGAAATTGAATAAACTATATGCATACTACATGGACTTTGGTTAAGCGATGTTTTACTTCACATCATTCTGTTATAACACATACATACATATACAGGGTGGGCAAAAAAACTCGTAAATACTTTAAAAATTGATAAAACCCGAAAAAATAACCGAAGTAAAAAATGGTTTGTAGGTTTAGCATTGATAGGTCACGGGAATTTTTTTAAGATACGAAAAAAAAAAAAAAAAAAAGTTAAAAGCAGTCGACAGTTGGCACTGGTACAGTCGCTAACAAAAGTGTCCGAAGACTAGCAAAAATTCCTATGTAAATAAAGTACACTTCATATGGTTTTGTTAAATAAATCCTTATCGAATCATGTTCTTACACTGACTAAGAACAGGATTCGACAAGGATTTATTTAACAAAACCATATGAAGTGTACTTTTTAAACATAGGAATTTTTGCTAGTTTTCAGACACTTTTGTTACTGACTGTACCAGCGCCATCTGTCGGCTGCTTTTTGAACTATTTTTTTTTCTTATCTTAAAAAACATCCCGTGACCTATCAATGGTAAACCTGCAAACCGTTTTTTATTTCGGTTATTTTTTCGGGTTTTATGAATTTTTAAAGAATTTACGGACTTTTTTCCCATTCTGTATATCAAAACCAGTGTGTTGTGAATACCTTTTAAAAAAAATCAGTTTTAAAAGTTATGTTTTAAACTTAGTCGTTATTTAAAGGGTATTTCAAAATTTAAAATAGCTAACAAGTTTTGGCAGATAGTGTTGCCACTTTTATATTCAATGCCACCACTAAATTTAATTGTAATTATTACCTAATTCCTTCGAAGAGTAACTGTGTACTACGTTACTTCTCAAAATCTAAACATTGACTTAAATTTCAAACTTGAATTCCCCAAAACTAACCCTAAACGTAAAATAAATCTTGACCATTCTGCTCAAAAGCAAAAGATTCCTAATTCAAAAATCAATCTCCCTTTTTCGACAAAAACTCTTTCGAAGTCTTAAAAGAGAATGTCCTTATGGATGAGTCTGTTTCCCAAAAGGAAATTTCTTAGAGTAAGAAATCTTTTGTTCTAAAAATGCGTTACACAATAGTAAAATGCGGTAATATGACACAAGTGGTCACGAACACGACAAGCACAAAGATCATTGTGAGTATTCGGCCACCCCTGCAGGTAACTCCTTAAAAATATTCTCGGACAAACCGGAATATTACGAGTATATATCTAGTACTATAGACGAAATGAATGTTAATTATTGTATCATGCCTCAGAAATCTTCCGTCCCCATAAAGGCTGTCATCCTAGGGCTTCCGAATGATACTGTAATCCTTGAAACTGAAGACACTCTCTTAGAGCTCTATTTTGAAGTTATCAAAATCAACCAACTTACGACCTGAAAACCAAACTATCTCTTCCCCTCTTTCAAATTCCTTTGGTTAATAACGAAAAATCCAAAAACAATTTCAAATTAAATCGATTCATGCCTTTTTGCTTTAACGTCGAAAACTACGGAAGCCCATACTATGCACCAGAGCCCTCGAGGGCTGTACTATGCACTTTTATAACTGACAATATCTACCATCATTCAGCGCAAAATTGTAGGATGAAGCCAAGTTACGTTATATGCTCTGGTCCAATGAGTTTAAAAATTGGCAATTTGGTGTAGGAAAAATCAATCAAGAAAATCTCAAGTGCTGTAATTGGGGAGGAGAATATCCCGTGAGTTAACCCTTTGCGGCGCAAGACAATTTAAAACATTTAAATTATACTGACACCGGAATTCATGAACTAAATTAAACTAAAATAAATTTTAAATTTTAAGCTTTAAAAAACCGGCCTTTTCTGTAAAGTTATAAACGTGAATTTTTGCAAAAAAATTTCCGGTATGAAATTTTGCAGCTGGATCTTAAATTTTGCGTCCTCGCAGCGAGGACAGCGCGCGTTAAGGGGTTAACGTGGAAATTCATTTTTCCCAGGAAAACGTCGTAGATCTCACACTCATTCAATCAGAAATCACCTATTCTATAACGGCTCATCCGGCTCCCCAGATTCAAAGTTATTCTTCGGTTAATGAAATATCGGAACTTTCTCAAAATTTGAACTCTTATAGCCCAAGAATTTAAAGTTAACAGTTTTTTAGAGCTCTTAAATAAACTCAAAAACAATCTTGAAAGAATTAATAACTGCAACGATACGTTAGGAAAAGTGGACATTTTATTGAAAACCTTCGAAGGACAGTCTGCTCTCTTGTCTTAGTGCGGGAAGCTTGTTTTTCTTGAAAGTTTTCTTTATGGTGGCTCCTCATTAAAACTGTAGTTTTTCCTTAAATACCCTTCATTTCTTAAATTTTATTTCATTTTGATTAAAGTTTTCTCCTTTTTATTCAAAATTCTTAATTTGTTGTAATTTCTGACCTTTTTTGGTGAGGATTATCTCCCGGTCGTCTCGACCAATGAGAGTGCAGCATTTCATCTAATCATTAAAAATCTCTAGTTTCTACCTTATCAGCCTGTAACTTACTCCATTTATTGTATTTTTGACTTTTTTTTTTTCTGCATTATCTGATCGCCGCTCCTTTTAGTTACCAAGTGAACTTCCGGGGGTAGATGCGTGCTACACAGAAAAACTGCTCTGTCGTCATCTACTACTATCCGCGATTGTAATGAAATGCTCGCCCTCTGGTGGGCTAAGGTGAAATTACAATAAACATGGTTTAATTCGAATTCCATACAGCGGCCATTGCTTGCCGATATTTAGTTTCACATATATTTATTGAATAAAAATGAATAAATACGGTAAAAAAGATAACACATACTTTTGTGTGCCACAGTGTAACTCCAAAGGATCAAGAAATCCAGAATTGAGCTTCCATTTATTTCCAAATGACAAATTTAAAATTTCAGTTGCTTCGGCTAATGGAAGTAAAGAATTAATCAGATGATTTGAAATTAATATTTGTTCAACTTCAGTTAAAAATCTACTTCCGATCGAACTTTGAATAAACTGAAGTATTTTTTCCAAAAGCAATCAATTTTCCATGATGTAATGGCGGAGAAATTATAGTACGAATATTAAGTAGAATAACTAATGGAACACACGTGGCTAATGTTTACTAACAACTGCAGTGTTCACAAAGCGCCGTCTATCGATCATTACAAACGCGGATAGTAAATATTTCTTATAAAAATTATTTGCGACAGATGAATAAGTCTGATAGCACTCTTATCTAACAGAAAAATCCCTAGACACCAATATGCTGGAGTGCTGCCAGATTTGTATTCAATAGCCATCGTTAAATATTACTTGTAATGGTTACCTAATCACATCGAAAATTTCTTTAAAAGGTGTTTCGAAACAATTAAGAAACTATTTCAATTAAGTTTAGTGGTGGATGCTAAATAAAAATTTCCCGCAATCGGGCAGCACTGATATGCTTTTTAAATCCCCCTCCGCACAAAATTAACTCCCGACTTCCAACTATGTCACCTAGCAGACACGCTACACAGTGAGTCCGCTTTCGAGATAGATATACCACCAGCCTCTTCCACATATTAATCCAATAATTACAAATGTATTAATTAATATTTAGTAGTGGATTACTGGTGTCTACATATTAAAATAAATATCGATTTTGCAATTAATGAAAATTATGATTCCTGTGAATGCCTTAGCTTTATTTTATTGTATAAAAACATTATTTTCGATAGTATATGTTACCTATTATCATTACTAATAGTTACTTATAATTCTATGTTTAATTGTTGCATGATAGCAATAATGAACTATTTTTTTTTCCTTAAAAAAAGAAAAAAATAATAATTAATAAATAAATAAATAAAATAAACAAAATCCAAAGCACTGTTCCTTTTTTCCATATAATATTCTCCATTTACATTTGTGTTATAAAATTTGGCAGAGAATGAAAAAAATCACATCTCTGAATGATTTTTCGATACCATTTCATGCAGTAGGATGTGATGAAAAGTTTCCCTGTAGGAAATAGTAGCTACATTTCGAATATGAACGGAACATTACCCTTTGAAATTTTTTACTTCGTTTTCTACAGAAAATTAAAAAAATATTTATTAATTATGAAGAATATTTTTTATTTCAGGTAAGAAGAAAGTTTCATTTATCTGTTTATTATTATAGTTCTTTTAAGTGAGTTGGTGTTTAATGTAACACATAGGATTGAAGGTTGCTACAACAACTGTGAGTTTGTAACGGTCAGAATTTTCAAATATCGCGGAAATACCGCTTTCTGAAGGCGATTGGAACAGATCTGCAGACATTTTAATTTTTTCAGGGGCACTTTCAGTAACCTATTAACATTTAGTATGGGTTAGTTACATAGCTGCCAATATTTTAATTTATTCCGGAGTACTTTTAGCCCCGCCCTTATTTCGCACCACTTTATTTATAGAAAAATTCTCTTCAACACATAACTTCGATAAAATAAAAAAAATTACTTTTAAAAAATAAGTGGTACGAATTAGAGGCGGGGCTAAAATTACTCCGGAATAAATTAAAATATTGGCAGCTATGTAGTTATTTAACTTCTAACAGATTTAAAGCCTTATTTTCTTTTCACTTATTTGTACTGTATTTTCACGATTCTACAATTCTAATTAAATATAAAGAGAATATTTTTTAGCAAAAGTAGTATTAAAAAAAGGCGAATTTAACAATGTTTAGAAATAAATTAGAATGTTTGGACGTCAACTGATATAAAATTTGGGTACCGAAAAGGGTGGAGCTACACCTTGAGGAGATATAAATGCCACATTTTGTATAATTGCAGGAAAATGTTATTATGATAGAAACGTTTGTATTAAAGCGAAATCAGATATATTTTTGTTACACTGTATTTATGTATTTAACAACTCTTTCAAATATTTTGTATATTGCAATTTCCTGGGGAAAAAAAAAAGATTTTTCTGTAATTTGTTATATAGTTTTATTAGACGAATAGTAATTTTTTAAAACGACTGTAAGTCTGAAAGTCTTATTTCTATTTTACTGGGGGCAAAAGGTAGGAAGAAACAGAAACAACTACGACTCCCAGTGTATATATATATATATATATATATATACATACAAAGCGAGTCTTTATTGCACTGACAGACTCAAAATGGTAATAGCAGATCCCCCATGAAACCTGAATCAGTATATCAGCCCTGCTCATTCAAAATCACTTTCAAGTTACTGTAAATAGAATGAAAAAGCTAAATATGTCATAACACCCCTCATTTTTTAAGTTTGTAAACACGGTACACAGAAACCATATTTAGAAAGAGCGGAAAAGAATCTACGAAATGACATCAATTGTTAAAATATCTAGATTTAATAAAGAGTTACAAACCCTGAAACTGAAAATAATAATAATAATAAATAAATAAATTAATTAAATTAAATTAAATAAAAATTAAATTAAATTAAATTAAATAAACAAATAAAAATAATAAATAGATAAAATAAAACAAAAATGCAAAGTCAAATATCCCCTAAAATATTTAATTGGATTTTGCAAAACTGTTGTTTTCGCTACATTAGGTAAAATTTATTGAAAATTGGCCAATTCAAATGTTTTGAAAAAACTTACAATAGAGCATGTCAGTTGACTAGTGCATGAGAAATTTAATCGGATTGTTCGTTATAAACAGAGATGCCAAGTTATATATATTACGGATTGTTCGTAATCTTAATACCGGAAATTTTTTAATGTATTCTTTTGTAATAATTATCTGCGATGCAATAAGAAAAGTTTTCCTTTTTCTTTATTGTGGTATGTATTGATTTTTGGTTAGTAGTAACTTGGCATCTCTTGTTATAAACAGAGTTCGAAGTGTCCATCCATTTTTCAAGACACTTTCTTCGCTGTGAAATGCAATAATCTCGAAACAATTGTTTCGAGTCGCAAAAGTACACGACCATTCATCAGGCGAACAAAGTAGGTACGAGTGCTGCAGGCAAACAGCAACGCACGCGTTGCCGCTTTGACTGCGGCACGGTAATCGGTCTGTTCGGAGACGTAAAAGTTCTTTTTTTTACAGACTATTTTTCGCCTACTGTAAAATTCCTAGTCAGCCAGGTGTATTGCGGATACAAATCTAGCAAAAGTGATGAATTACTGAAATTTATTATGGCTTACTTTATTATTGTTATCATTTATTATTATTATTATTACTATTATTATTTCTTCATTATTATTCTATTGGCACTGTTTTCAATCTAAACGTATGCTCTAGTGTTCGAAAAAACATTTAAAAATTTCCTCTTTTCGGATAAAGGGATCGTTTATGCTTTTACTGCTTTTAATAGTTTTTGTAACCATTAAACCATCCCAAAAGTGTAATAATACAAATCAATAAATGATGTTTATTCGAGAGAGTGTAATCTAATGTGCCTTTTGACGCGTAAACTGTTTGCCACCATGACCTCGTTCTCATATTTAAGTTTGAGTTGGCGACCATCTGATTCGCAATCCTCGAAAAATAAAATTTCACCGTATTAATCACTGCTAAGTGGCGCCTTATCACCGTTTTAGAACCTACAACAGATTGTTCGCTCATAGTGCAAATATCTTTAAAAATTCAAACTGTAGCAAAGTTATGCTCTGTAACTACGACGCTAATATATGCTTCATGATATGAAACATCCTGTTCGCTCACCGTGTAAACGAACTTTGAAATTTTTGACTGTGAGAAAACCTCTAAACCGGTGGCGCCTATGATCTTCTCATCCACCCCTCATATGTAAAGCTGCCTGATTGATAGAAATTTTTATCTTACACCCACCACTAAATTTTAATTGATACGATCTTGTAATAACATTGCTCGGCATGAAACTTCCCCTCAACACCATTCTTGCAACCTGTGTTGTAAAATGACCCATAGCCTCCTGAACTAGATGCCTTCCGCGTGGCTCAGAAACTTGGCAGTAGTTCAAGCGGTAGACAGCGCCACCTGGTGCAAATTGCGCCACTTTTTTATTCAACAGCCACCGAAAAATTTTAAAAGTGGGATTTGATGCACATAAAAAATACTAATTAATAGTCTGTAGTATTGCTAGCCCCGCCTTCTTATTCACGCTAGTATCTTTCTTGAGTATTTTCCTATTTATTTAATGGCAATTGCACTTTGCGAATATTACTCTAAAAATTTATTGGTGCGAAAAATAGGGCGAGGCTAACAATACTACGAAATATTAATTAGGATGTTGGAGAGTATGCTAAAATTACGTCGGATTAAATTAAAATGTTGGAAACTATGCAGTAGTTAAAAATATCCCGTTCTTCACTTTCTTTACCGTAGGTTTTTGTTCTTTTGAAAGTATGTTCCGCCTGTGGGCATTATTCTTTCAAGCTACATTATTTCAGAACAAGATTTTCTTTATCATACTTATATTACATATGAATATGCATAATAGTTATTTTCTTTCTAGGAAAAGTATTTGTATCCAGAGTATTTTGATTGTACAAATATGAGTACAAGCAATTTTCTTAAGAAATACAGTAACATACAAATTGAAAAGGAAACGCCCACTGGAGGAGTTACAAATTTCAAAATGACGTGAATCTATGTCAGCGGTCGCGAAAGTGTTAAACGGCTAAAATGACCTTTGCAGCTAACAATTCTTATACAATTTTCAATCCGTTGTGATGTTATGTACCTCTCCTACAAGTTTATACTATAACAGGGATGGAACACGGGCGCAGAATTCATACCGGAATCAGTTTAAGAAATTTCTCTACCTATAATATCGTTGATTTAAGAAGTAGAAAGTTTTCTTACATTGGTAGTGGTATGAATTCTGCGCCCGTGTTCCATCCCTGCTATAACCTTAGCATATAATTAAATTTACAATGAGTATATATTTAAAAACTTGTTAGTTTGCATTCTATATAAATTTCTTACTGGAAGCAAAGAGTACAAAAAAAAAAAAAAAAAAAAAAAAAGAGGAAAAAATCCTAAAATCTACGTAAAGAAAGGAAAACGATTTGTTTTCAAACATTAACTAAAAACTTAATACCAAGTTCCTTCCATTTAGTATTGAATAAAGTATTTTTGATTGTTTTAAAAGGGATAAATATAACTCTAAAAATAAATACACAAAAAATATTAAAACCTTATTGAATATAATTGAAGAATAATATGTTTTATGCAGTTCTTAGTCCTTTGTTGAGAGTTTTAAATTGAACTTTCAGAGAAACACTATAGGGTAAGTCATGCCAACATTTTAATTTATCCCGAAGAATTGTTAGCACCCACACTTTTCCCACACTACTTTTCTTGTAGTGTATTCTTCTTCCTATTTAAATGTAATTAATATATCATATCTGCCAACATTCTAATTACTAGTCCGTAGTCCTGTAATTCCCATCTTTTTTACACACCAGTCTTTTTTTTTTTTTTTTTTTTTTTTTTAGAGTATTTTTCCTCTTATTTAATAGCAATTAAATTTGGAGAAAATTACTCTAGAGATAAACTGGTATGGTTAAATGGGACGATTCTAACAGTACTATAGAGTATTAATTAAAATGCTGACAGAAAATTAAACGGCTGAAAACGTAAGTTGTTTTCATCATTGTTTAATTGTTATCCAATATGAAAAGTTCTAACATTGTGTATTTTAAATTGGTTAAGGCCGTAGAATTTTAAAATGGGCTAATCTTAGGCATAGTTTAGTAATTTAAAGTTTCGTAAATTAAGATTCATGTAAATGTATCTTATATTACTACCACCTGAAAATGTTAATTTCCGAAAAATATATTATCTCATAAACTGTAATAGCACCACATGAGTTCAAAAGCCGTGATATTTCTTATACATAGCAATGTATAGCTTTAGGTACGAAGAGGTCGCATTGTGGTGAAAAGCCTAATCGAACAGCATTTTCTCACATTTCATTATTGTATGAAATTTTATATACTATTTCAATATATACGTGTGTTGAATCACACGCATACGAGCACACGTATTTTAAGGTGGCAGGCCGATTTTTCAATAATTCGGTAAAGACATTCCGCTATTTATGGAGAAATAAATGTTAAATTTTAAACTTTTTTTTGTTGTTGTTCATTTATCGAAATATACATAATACACACACACACACACACACATATATATATGTATATATACATATATATATATATAGAGAGAGAGAGAGAGAGAGAGTAATATATAACGTTTCGGAATTAACTATAAACACCATTAGGAATACATACGTACATTCATTGAATATCACAGTCACTAACAGTTCCCAAAATAATTAATAAACTGTAATTTCAGAGATTTTTTTAAAGTTCCATTTTCAGATTCCATTAGATTCAGAAAGGGGAAAGTTCAAAATACAAGTCGGTAAAAGAAGCAGACTAACTGCTTGTGTAGAGATAAATGTCACATTTGGCACATATATGGCGAAATGCAAAGACTATGAAAACATTGTATTTTAGCAAATTTAGATATAATTTTCTTACACAGTATTTATATATTTCGCTGTACTTTCCTGTATCCGTTCTTTTGCATATATATACAGAGAGTTATTCCAAGGTCTAGGGTCAAAACTGTTCGGGATGTAGAGAGTTTCACAACGATTGAGAATTGTATAAGAACTATGAGCAGAAACGTTATTTTAACTCTTTAAGAACGGATGTTTTTCATGAATGTGGGCGTGGCTGTCGAATGTTTCATTTTTTAAAAACATTTTCACATAACTAAATACATTCCGTTTTTTATTGATGCATTTTATCGCATTAATATGAACGTTTTGCATGATATTGAGAAATAAGGAATTTTTTCTAGACACTCACAGGAAACAGACATTTCTGCCTTTATTGCTACCGCAATTTTTATGCAATAATTTCTATCCTATAAAATCACGTTACATAAATATAAAAATACTACAAATATTTCTGCATGAAATTAGTGGTGGCAGAAAAGTAAAAAATATCAGAACCCTGATTCTGTCCTGAAAAAAGGACGGAGAGTACGACCCCTGTTTTATATAGTAGCATAGCTGCCAATATATTAATTTATTATGAAATGTTTTTAACTCCGCCTTTATTTTGTCCTCCTTTTTTAACACTTTCGCAACCGCACGTGGGCGTTATTCTCCCAAGTAACAGTATTCAGGGGTCGTACTCTCCGCCCTTTATTCAGGACACTGTTTCAGACATAAAATTTTCGCCTCTTTTACCACCGCTAATTTCATGCAGAAATAATGCTGTAATACTTGTAGTAATGTGCCATTAATGTACAGGCTAGAGATTATTTTATAAAAATAGTGATAGCAATAAATTTATTTATTTATTTTTTTTTTTATGAGAGTTTCCTGAAAAAAGGGCGGAGAGTACGACTCCTGCAATCTTAAAAAAAAAAAATTCTATATTCAAATTCATATTACAAATGGATTTTCTTATTTAATTGTTGTCTTGTCACGTATTAAATAGAAATAATCTGCAAAATTTCTGGTGTGGAAAATAAGGCGGGGCTAAAAACGCTCGTGAATAAATTATAAAATTTGAGAACTATGGAAGCAGTGTTGCTAGACGTAGGGATTTCCTCCTACAGTAGGGATATTTGGCTCTGTTTTTGGCGAAGGGTGGGGAGGGGACTTTTCAGAAATTTCGTTTTTGTAGGGATATTTTAAGATTTTAAGTAACCAAATATATTTTTTTTTCTTTTTTCTGTAATTGCAAAAATATTTAATTTGTTTTATTGACATTTTGTATTTTAGGTTCTAGCAACTTAGTATGTGTAGTGTACAGTGTACGTAGTACTAGTGTACGATGTAATAGTTTATAGAATAAAAATTGAATATTTGGTGATTCATCCCTCCCACTTAGCTAATACAGAGCACCTATGTTTTACAAATTTAGCAAATCCTTATATAAGCTGACTTTCATACTCAAGCATTAGAAATAGTTCTAAGAATTCTAGGCTTATATTTGAAAATATAGTGTACTTAATACTTTTTAAATAAGTTATCCTTAACAGGTGTGGGAAAAATAACTTTTCAGGTACTTGGTAGCAAAAACTACCTCTCCTCTGGCTGAAAACATTGTTTAATTTTATGAAATATAAACATATTCAATTCCTTTTACATTTATATCTTTGGCATGTTAAATGATGGTATAAAATAAATCTCGCCTGATTTTTAATATAAAGTTTGAATTACTGATCTCGCATTTAATATTTGACAAATGCCTCTGTTTCTATTTATTTATTTTCTAAAGTTTTATTTGTGGTACTTTTACAGTGGCCCCGCCCCATGTAACCACTTTATAGTACTTTTCTATTATAGCTGAGCGGCTCCATGGCTGCTATGAAGGAAATGTGCTATATTGGTTTAATTACAATTTAATGTCAAGAAAAACTAAAGATAATAATAAAGAAAAAAGGTTATTTCCCTATTCAATAAATATTTTACACTGAATTAAAAATGCCATTGAGTTATTTTTACATAATTTTAACTGGCTAAATAAAATTCCAATTGGTGTTTTTATTGAAAAGATTATGTGTTTTCACGAAGGTCTGATTTTACCTAAATTTACACATGGCCAAAGTAAAAAATACAAATTGCATATTAGAAAATATACTAGAATTCAGCAAATAATTCGTAAATAAAAATAAAGAAGAAAAAGCACTTTAACTGTACACTCGTAATCTGTGTTTTTAAACAAGATAATAATTTTTTTGGATGGAATTTAATAATTTTACTATTATTGGAATAAGAATAGTATAAGAGATTTTAAATTCAAAGAATCATATACATTTTCATTCATTCAATTTTTATAAAAATACTGTAATTTGTTTTAATAAAAAATAATGATGAATGATATTTCACATAATCATATTACGCAAAAAACACCAAAATTGAATTTTTAATTTAAATTTAACATTTCAGTACTAACGATTGTTGCCTTTGACAAGATAAATAAGAAATCTATATAAATCTTTTTAATAGATGGCGCCACAAGTGTATTTTGAAGTAAGGATTTCCGCAGGGCGAAATATTTTTAATGTAGGGTGAAAAGATATTTTTTATGACTTTCGTAGGGAGAATTCAAATTTTCATCTTGAAACACTGTCTGGAAAGAGCGAAAATCCCAATGGTGGCTTGGAAAAAGAAAAGACACAAAAATCTGTTAGACGCACGAAGTAAGGATCGTGATTAACAGCTTATATGTTTCCATTTAGCAGCCCCAGCTATTAAGCGGAACTGTTTATCAGGAAGTATTATTGAACTTTAAAGCACCCGCAAAAGGTTGAATTAAATATCAAAAAAGCGAACTCAATTATAATTTACTGGTGTATATATATTAAAATAACAGAAATATTTAGTTAGTGAGGTTTTACTATATCACTAAATATTTCGAATCCATTCTTTTCATTTTACAGAGTTGTCAATGTTTTAGTTTATTCCTGGCCATTTTAAACCCCGTCCTTATTAAAAACTACTTTATTTATGTAATAATTTTCTGTAATGTATAACTTCGATTGAATAAGAAAATATTACTCTTAAAAAATGGTTTGAAATAAAGGTGAGGCTAAAAATGTTTCGGAGTACATTAAAATCCTGGCAACACTTACTTTGTTACATACCAAAGTTATCGATTATATGTGTTATCTAATATTTTTACAAAGAGCTATTTTTAATTTCTTAATTAGTTATTACATGTTTAAAAGAATACTTTTATTTTTCTTTATTTATTTTATTATTATTATTATTTTACTGTTATATATTTACATTAAATTTAAGAATATTTTGCAAAAAATCTACCTAAACTTTTGACAATTTGATCTTTTAAATTTTCACCATTTATATTTATGCAATAAAATTAATGCAGAGACATGTTTGACATCGCATCAGTAATTTATTTTTCAAAAACAATTGATGGAGAAAGATGCAAAAACAACTTAGACTATAAAGTTATACCTACTTCTTTTATATGTACTGAATTTTAAGTTTAGAAAAAATTAATTATTCACAAACAAAATTTTTATTTTAAGCAGTAAAAAGTTTTAAAGTGTGTAGTTGTTTAACCCTTTCAAGGGCAGTGTAATTGCAATCAATTTAAATAAAGAGCCAATAAAATTTTCAAACAAATAAAAAATTAAAATAAATAAATAAATATAAGAAAAGAAAAGAAGCAAAAAGAAAAAAAAAAAAAAATACACAAAGAGACCGGAAAGAAAAAAAAAAAAAAAATACACAAAGAGACCGGAAAGCAAAAAAAAAAAAAAAAAAAAAAAAAAAAAAAGAAGAAGAAAATTAAAAGAAAAGGAAAACTGTTTCGTCCCTAAATTTAACTGTTAAAATTGGTAGTTTTTTTAAAGGAGTGAGATTTTTCTTTCTTTTTTTCTTTCTTTTGTCTTTTAGTGTACATGAATTTTTTCATCTAAGCTAAAAAGTAACAGTTAAAAAAAAAAAAAACTTCAAGATGAATTTTTACATTAAGGAATCAAAAATAGGTTGTAAAAAATATATCCTATAGCACCTCAGGGGGTGATTGTAAACATTGCCTAAGGATTGCCGCAAGCGTGAGTTTGCTACGCTCCAAATTTTTTTGAGTCGCCAGATTCCATTAGATTCAGAAAGGGGAAAGTTCAAAATACAAGACGGTAAAAGAAGCAGACTGCTTGTGTCTATGTCACATTTGGCACATATATGGCGAAATGCAAAGACTATGAAAACATTGTATTTTAGCAAATTTATATTTAATTTTCTTACACAGTATTTATATATTTCGCTGCACTTTCTAGTATCCGTTTTTTTTGTATATATATACAGAGGGTGATTCTAAGGTCATGAGTCAAAATTGTAAGGGATGTAGTGAGTATCACAAGGATTGAGAATTGTATAAGAACTATGAGCAGAAACGTTATTTTAACCCTTTCAGAACGGATGTTTTCCATGAATATGGGCGTGGCTGTCGAATGTCGCATTTTTTAAAAACGTTTTCACATAACTAAATACATTCCGTTTTTTATTGATGCATTTTATCCCATTAATATAAACGTTGTGCATGATTTTGAGAAATAAGGAATCATACAAGAATAAGAATTTAGACAACAGGCAGAGTAGGTAGTATCAAGGGTTGCACTCTCCGTTCTTTTTTCTAGACACTCACAGGAAATAGACATTTCTGTCTTTATTGCTATCGCAATTTTTTTGCAATAATTTCTATCCTATTATATCACGATGCATAACTATAAAAATACTATAAAAATTTCTGCATGAAATTAGTGGTGGCAAAAATGTAAAATATATCACAACCCTGATTCTGTCCTGAAAAAAAGACGGAGAGTACGATCCCTGTATTATATAGTAGCATAGCTACCAATATATTATATTATTATGAAATATTTTTAAAACCCGCCTTTATTTTGTCCTCTTATCTTTAACACTTTCGAAACCGCATGTTTTTGTCTTTTTGACAGTAAGGTCCGCATGTAGGAGTTATTCTCCCAAGTAACAATGTTCAGGGATATTCTCCGCCCTTTTTCAGGGCAATGCTACTGACATAAAATTTTCGCCTCTTTTACCACCACTAATTTCATGCAGAAATACTGTTGGAATACTTATAGTAATGTGTCATTATTGTACAGGCTACACATTATTTTATAAAAATAGTGATAGCAATTAATTAAAAAAATTTTTGATTATGAGAGTTTCCTGAAAAAAAAGGCGTAGAGTACGACCCGTGCAATATTTCATAATAAAATTTTCCATATTCAGATTCATATAACAAATGGATATGCATCATAATGAAAGAAATAATAATAATAATAATAATAATAATAATAATAATAAAATCAAAGTATTTATATCCATAGTATACTGGTTATACAAATATGAATATTGATTATATTTTTAAGAAATAAGTAACATACAAATATCAAAAGAAACGCCCACTGGCGGGGTTACTGGTTTTCAAATTTCATAAATGTACGTCAGCGTTCGCGAAAGGGTTAAGAGTATTCTTTTCTTATTCTATCGTATTTACATATTCGAGAAAATTATTTTATAAATAAAGTTGTGCGAAATAAAGGCGAGACTGAAAATATACTCTCCAACATACTAATTAATACTATGTAGTGTTGCTAGCCCCGCCTTCTTATTCTCACCAGTGTCTTTCTAGAGTATTTTTAAATTTATTTAATCGGAATTGCATTTTGCGAATATTACTCTAAAAATTTACTGGTGCGAAAAATAGGGCGGGGCTAACAATCGACGGAATATTAATCAGGATGTTAGAGAGTATGCTAAAAATACGTCGGATTAAATTAAAATGTTGGAAACTAACTATGCAGTAATTAAACATATCCAGTTCTTCACTTTCTTTACCGTAGATTTTTGTCCTTTTGATAGTATGATCCGTCTGTGGACATTATTCTGTCAAGCTACATTATTTCATAACAAGTTTTTCGATATCATACTTATATTACATATGAATGTGCATAATAGTTATTTTCTTTCTAGGAAGTATCCAGAGTATTTTGATTGTACAAATATGAGTACAAGCAATATTCTTAAGAAATACAGTAACATACAAATTCGAAAGGAAACGCCCACTGGAAGAGTTACAGATTTCAAAATGACGTGAATCTATGTCAGCGGTCGCGAAAGTGTTAAACGGCTAAAATGACCTTCGCAGCTAACAATTCCTATATAATTTTCAATCCGTTGTGATGTTATGCACCTCTACTACAAGTTTATACTATAACTTTAGCATATAATTAAATTTACAATGAGTATATACTTAAAAACTTGTTAGTTCGCAATCTATATAAATTTCTTACTGGAAGCAAAGAGTACAAAAAAAAAAAAAAAAAAAAAAAAAAAGAGGGAAAAAATCCTAAAATCTACGTAAAGAAAGGAAAACGATTTGTTTTCACACATTAACTAAAAACTTAATACCTAGTTCCTTCCATTTAGTATTGAATAAAATATTTTTGATTGTTTTAAAAGGGATAAATATAACTCTAAAAGTAAATACGCATAAAATATTAAAACCTTATTCAATATAATTGAAGAATAATATGTTTTATGCAATTCTTAGTTCTTTGTTGAGAGTTTTAAATTGAACTTTCAGACAAACACTATGGGGTAAGTCATGCCAACATTTTAATTTATCCCGAAGAATTGTTAGCACCCACACTTTTCCCACACTACTTTTCTTGTAGTATAATCTTCTTCCTATTTAAATGTAATTAATATATCATATCTGCCAATATTCTAATTACTAGTCCGTAGTCCTGTGATTCCCATCTTTTTTACACACCAGTCTTTTTTTTTTTCTTTTTTTAGAGTATTTTTCCTCTTATTTAATCGCAATTAAATTTGGAGAAAATTACTCTAGAGATAAACTGGTGTGGTTAAATGGGACGATTCTAACAGTACTATGGAGTATTAATTAAAATGTTGGCAGAAATTTAAACGGCTGAAAACGTAAGTTATTTTCATAATTATTTAGTTGTTATCCAATATGAAAAGTTCTAACATTGTGTATTTTAAATTGGTTAAGGCCGTAGAATTTTAAAATGGGCTAATCTTAGGCATTGTTTAGTAATTTAAAGTTTCGTAAATTAAGATCCATGTAAATGGACCTTAAATTATTACCCCCTTAAAATGTTAATTTCCAAAAAATATATTTTCTCATAAACTGTAATAGCACCACATGAGTCCAAAAGCCATGTTATTTCATATATATTGCTATTATAGCTTCAGGTACGAAGAAGTCACATTGTGGTGAAAAGCCTAATCGAACAGCATTTTCTCAGATTTCATTATTGTATGAAATTTTATGTACTATTTCAATATATACTTTTGTTGAATCACACACATACGAGCACACGTATGTTAAGGTGGCAGGGCGATTTTTCAAAAATTCGGTAAATACATTCCGCTATTTTGGGAGAAATAAATGTTAAATTTTAACCTTTTTTTTTTAAATTGGTGTTCATTTATCGAAATGTACATAATACACACACACACACACACATATATATATATATATACATATAGAATAATATATAATGTTTTGGAATTTACTATAAACACTATTAAAAATACATACATACATACATACATTTAATATCACAGTCACTAACTGTCCCCAAAATAATTAATAAACTGTAATTTCAGAGTTTTTTTTTTAAAGTTCCATTTTCAGATTCCATTAGATTCAGAAAGAGCAAGTTCCAAATACAAGTCGGTAAAAGACTCAGACTAACTGCTTGTGTAGAGGTAAATGTCACATTTGGCACATATGGCGAAAGGCAAAGACTATGAAAACGTATTTTAGCAAATTTAGATATAATTTTCTTACACAGTATTTATATATTTCGCTGTACTTTCCTGTATCCGTTCTTTTGCATATATATACAGAGGGGGAGTCTAAGGTCATGGGTGAAAATTGTAAGCGATGTAGAGAGTTTCACAAGGATTGAGAATTGTATAAGAACTATGAGCAGAAACGTTATTTTAACCCTTTAAGAACGGATGTTTTCCGAGAATCTGGGCGTGGCTGTCGAATGTTTCATTTTTTAAAAACATTTTCACATAACTAAATACATTCCGCTTTTTCTTGATGCATTTTATCGCATTAATATGAACGTTGTGCACAATATTAAAAAAAAAGGAATTTTTTCTAGACACTCACAGGAAATAGACATTCCTGCCTTTATTGATACCGCAATTTTTATGCAATAATTTCTGTCCGATTAAATCACGATACATAACTATAAAAATACTACAAATATTTGTGCATGAAATTAGTGGTTGCAAAAAAGTAACAGCAAAATATCACAACCCTGATTCTGTCCTGAAAAAAAGACGGAGAGTACGACCCCTGGTTTATAATGTAGCATAGCTGTCAATATATTAATTTATTATATTAAATATTTTTAACCCCGCCTTTATTTTGTCCTCCTTATTTAAAACCCGCTAGTAGTCGCTAGTTGGTCGATTTGCCGCCCATCGTTCAGTTTTGCAAGATTTTTTTTATTCAATAGCCACCAAAAATATTTAGAAGTGGACTTTTATATAAATAAAACGCAAATAAATGCGAAGAAACGTCGATCACATCACTTCTAAAAATTATTGGTGGCAGTTAAATAAAAAGTATGCAATCTGTAATAGGTGGCGCTGTGTATAGCGACTACTAACGGGTTAACACTTTCGCAACCACAAGTTTTTGTCTTTTTGACAGTAAGGTCCGCATGTGGGCGTTATTCTCCCAAGTAACAATATTCAGGGGTCGTACTCTCCTCCCTTTTTTCAGGACACTGCTTCAGACGTAAAATTTTTGCCTCTTTTACCACCACTAATTTCATGCAGAAATACTGCTGGAAAGCATATAGTAATGTGCCATTAATCTACAGGCTAGAGATTATTTTATAAAAATAGTGATAGCAATAAATTTATTTATTCATTTTTTATGAGAGTTTCCTGAAAAAAGGGCGGAGAGTACGACCCCTGCAATATAATAATAATAATAATAATAATAATAAAAATCCATATTCAGATTCATATTACAAATGGATATACATCATAATCATACACTTTCTAATCAAAGTATCTATATCCATAGTATATTGGTTATACAAATATGAATATTGATTATATTTTTAGAGAAATAAAAAACATACCCATTTCAAAAGAAACAACCAGTGGCAGAGTTACAGGTTTTCAAATTTCATGAATCTACGTCAGCGGTCGCGAAAGTGTTAAGAGGTTTCTTATTCTATCGTAGTTGCATATTGGAGAAAATTATTTGACAAATAAAGTTGTGCGAAGTAAAGGCGAGACTAAAAACATACTCTACAACATAGTAATTAATATTCCGTAGTATTGCTAGCCCCGCATTTTTATTCACACCAGTATCTTTCCAGAGTATTCTTCTATTTATTTAACCGCAATAGCATTTTGAAAATATTACTCTAAATTTTATTGGTGCGAAAAATAGGGCGGGGCTAACAATACTACGGAATATTAATTAGGATGTTGGAGACTGGAGAGTATGCTAAAAATACGTCGGATTAAATTAAAATGTTGGAAACTATGAAGTAGTTAAAAATATCTAGTTCTTCACTTTCTTTACCGTAGGTTTTTGTCCTTTTGATAGTATGTTCCACCTGTGGGAATTATTCTTTCAATCTACATTATTTCAGAACAAGTTTTTCTATATCATACTTATGTTACATATGAATATGCATAATAGTTATTTTCTTTCAAGGAAAAGTATTTGCATCCAGAATATTTTGATTGTACAAATATGAGTACAAGCAATATTCTTAAGAAATACAGTAACATAGAAATTGCAAAGGAAACGCCCACTGGAAGAGTTACAGATTTCAAAATGACGTGAGTCTACGTCAGCGGTTGCGAAAGTGTTAAACGGCTAAAATGAACTTCGCAGCTAATAATTCTTACACAATTTTCAATCCGTTGTGATGTTATGTACCTCCCCTACAAGTTTGTAATATAACCGTAGCAAATAATTAAATTTACAATGAGTATATATTTAAAAACTTGTTAGTTCGCATTCAATATGAATTTCTTACTGGAAGCAAAGAGTACAAGAAAAAAAAAAAAAAGAAAGAGGAAAAAAATCCTAAAATCTACGTAAAGAAAGGAAAGCGATTTGTTTTTAAACATTAACGAAAAACTTAATACCAAGCTCCTCCCATTTAGTACTGAAAAAGTATTTTTGATTGTTTTAAAAGGGATAAATATAACTCGAAAAATAAATACGCAAAAAATATTAGAACCTTATTGAATATAATTGAAGAATAATATGTTTTATGCAGTTTTTAGTTCTTTGTTGAGAGTTTTAAATTGAACTTTCAGACTAACACAACAGGGTAAGTCATGCCAACATTTTAATTTATCCCGAAGAATTGTTAGCACCCACACTTTTCCCATACTACTTTTCTTGTATTTTAATCTTCTTCCTATTTAAATGTAATTAATATATCATATCTGCCAACATTCTAGCTAATAGTTTGTAGTCCTGTAATTCCCATCTTTTTACACACCAGTCTATTTTTAGAGTATTTTTCCTCTTATTTAATCACGATTAAATATGATGAATATTACTCTAGAGATAAACTGGTGTGGTGAAATGGGGCGATTCTAACAGTACTATGGAGTATTGATTAAAATGTTCCAGATAGGAATAATAAAAAAATTCACCACAGATGAAGTACTGTGAAAAAAGGTCGAGTGTAAATTAAAATGCTAACATGTTGGTAAGGCATCCAAAGAGAAAATAATCGTTCTCAAAACATCCAATTAAAACTGTTTTACGTTCAAATGACCTCCTTTCCTGACGTCTTAAATAAATATTTGATGTCCGCTCCGCAAACCACATTTCGACAATCGATTTCTGAAGAGTTTTATAGCAACTTTTTTGATTTTTCTGTCTTTTTTCGACCACTTATTTATCTGGCGATTATTTCCTGACATTTTATCATACCATGCGGAATATCTTGCACAGTAAATGTGCTTTGTAAATCTAAACCACAAATTTTAATGTTCAAATTAATAAATTATTGATAACAGCTGTAGATTACAAAATAATAAACTTTTGAAATAAGAGGACAATGGGTTGAGAATTTTTTACGTTTTTAGGGTCAAGTTTTGCTTTTTAAGTTTAAATAGGTTACTTTGAATTGCATATTTATTTATTTTAATTACTAGACAATAAATATACAAAGAAATATAGCTCTTAAAAATTCGTCCTGAAGATAAACGCATGTAAAGTAAAGACAAATAGCGATTCATACATAGTAATTAATATTTTAAAAGATTGAAATTTTGATTGATCAAGAGAAAGGATTTTTTTACTTCTGGTAGCTCTCTCTAGTAGCTTGGTAGTTCTCCAAATATTATCTCATATTGTTATGATTTAATTACGGTTTCCATTGTTTAGTATTAGTTACTCTTACTCCTAATATTAATTATTCCTTACATCTAATAACCAAATTTTGTGCTAATCTGCAATACTGAGGTCCTCGTATGAGAACCTCTTACGTTTGCTTTACGAAACGGAAACCATTTATTATTTTCAGGTTTTGACTAGAACACTAAAAAGCTGAATGATGAGGAGTAAAAAAGATATCTATATATATTGCATCAGAAACTAAAGATTTCTTATAAAATGTATTGTTGTTTCGGAATCTCAAAATGGCTTCAAAAAATCCAAAAAATTAAATGGCTAAAAAAGTGAGTTATTTTCAAAATTGTTTAATTGTTATCCAATATGAAAAGTTCTAACATTGTGTATTTTAAATTGTTTAAGGCCGTATTATTTTAAAATGGGCTAATCTTAGGCATAGTTTAGTAATTTAAAGTTTCGTAAATTAAGATCCATGTGAATGGACCTTATATTACTATCCCCTTAAAATGTTAATATCCGAAAAATATATTTTCTCTTAAACTTTAATAGCACCACATGAGTCTAAAAGCCATGATATTTCATATACATTGCTATTATAGCTTTAGGTACGAAGAGGTCGCATTGTGGTGAAAAGCATTATAGCATTTCCTCACATTCCATTATTGTATGAAATTTTATATACTATCTCAATATATACTTTTGTTGAATCACGCACATACGAGCTCACGTATGTTAAGTTCAGGGATGGAACACAGGCGCAGATCTCATACCGGTATTTGTTTAAGAAATTTCTTTTCCTATAATATCGTTGATTTAAGAAGTAGAAAATTTTGATAGTGGTATGAGTTCTGCGCCCGTGTTCCATCTCTGTAAGTTGGCAGCGCGATTTCTCAATAATTCGGTAATATTATTCCGCTATTTAGGGAGAAATAAATGTTAAATTTTAAACTTTTTTTTTTGTTCATTTATCGAAATATACATAATACACACACACACACACACATATATATAGAAAGGAAAGAGAGTAACATATAACATTTCGGAATTAACTATAAACACTATTAGAAATACATACATACATACATTCAGTGGATATCACAGTCACTAACTGTCCCAAAAATAATAAATAAACAATAATTTCAGAGATTTATTTAAAGTTTATTCCGTCATCAGTCGGAAACATTCGTAAATACGGGCTAGGACTCCTTAGAAAGATCCCCCACGGAGGGTACTCCTCCTCAGGCCCAGGAGTCATAGATGCCAACATTTTAATTTAATCCTGAGTATTTTTAGCTCCACTTTATTCTATACCGCTTATTTTTTAAAAGGTTTTTTTTTCTTATTTTATCAAAGTTATATATAGGAGAAAAGTTTTCTATAAATAAAATGGTGCGAAATAAAGGCAGAGCTAAAATAACTCCGGAATATATTAAAATGTTGGCATCTATGTAGGACCCTAGTGAAGTCAATCGGCCTTGAAATCCCGTAACCCAACTGAACCCAATCCATCATCGAGTCCTCATATAATAACCATATATTATGTATTAACTATTTGCGATAAAACTAAAAATAATTTATATATATATATATATATATATATATATATATATATATCAGGGATGGAACACGGGCGCAGAATTCATACCACTATGAATGTAAGAAAATTTTCTACCTCTTAAATCGACGATATTATAGGCAGAGAAATTTCTTAAACACATTCCGGTATGAATTCTGCGCCCGTGTTCCATCCCTGATATATATATAAAGAGCTAGGGCAGGACGATTCCATATCCCTCCCTATCATGCGCCCCTTACCAGAAGTGACGATCATAGGGTTAATATTTACAAACCCTTAAAAATACCTTATTAGGAAATTTGTATAGTCTGAAAATAACTTTAAATGTCAGTAATGATAGAATAAATATATATTATATGTTTAAAGAAATTGCCTATTAGAAAATAACAAATTGTAAAAAGGGAAACAAGGTTCGTACCGACACACCTTTTTTCAAAGACTCTTCCACCAGTACTGTAATAGAATACATTTCCTTTTAAATTTTAAGGCTTTTTTCATATCAAAAATTGCTATTTACTATTAGTGACGCAGGATTTTTTTTTTTTTTTTTTTTTTTTTTTTTCCCAAGAACTGTGAGGAGGAATCATTCACATCTTTCAAATTTTACAGAAAAATTAAATAAATAAAACTTAAAGTAGTGAAAGAAATAATGTTTCTGAAGATACACTCTGCGGATCTATAATAAAATTAAAACGTAGTTTTAAGAGGTATTTTTAAGTGTCCTTCAGTTAAGTGTCCTTCATACAGAGTCTGCCATCGTAAATGAAGCCCTGAGAAATATAAAGCACGGCTAGCACAATGCAAATGTAACACAATGCACTGCACGTTTTATAATGACCACGCCTTGTTTTTATTATGCGGGTGTGTTTTTACGTTGACAACCGTGCATAACAAAACATATATTGTTTATTAACTATCTGTAATAAAATTTAATTTAATTTAATTTAAACAAACAAGGATAAAAAAGCAAGCGGTAGTAGAGGTGGAGCAATAATAGTCGGGAAAGGGCCAAAAAATTCATTTTAAAATAGCTCAAAAAATCTTTTCCAGAAAATCAATTAATATTTAAGAGTTAAATAATATTCACTCCTTATTAATATTAATTGAATAAAAATAATTGATAATTGATCATTTTTTATTCAACAGCAACTACTAAATATTAAGTGCGGTAGTTGCTTCGGACAAGACCTTGGAGCCTCAAAGATCGAGAAATCTTCTTGACATTTGTTCTGCGCAACTCGTCAGTGGTTTGCGTACGTCATGGAATGTTTACATCACGGAACCAATCAGCTTTGCTGACAAATACAAATTCCGCTTAACTAAACGTATTTGGAAGGATAGTTTGTTTTGTTTGTATGAGCGATTTGAGAGATAAATTTTTAATTATTCATTTAAAACATATTTATATATTTTCAAGTTATTCCTCCTTTTGATTTGGATATTTCGAAATTGAATAGATTTTGTTTGATAAACATCTCGCGGGTGTATTGTTTATGGGATTGTTGCAACTTCATTATTGTATCTTTAAGACTACTTTTATTTGCTATATATATTTTAATCGTCTTACATAATACTCACCAAAATTTATTGTAAACATATATTAAATTTATAACTTTTAAAATGAAAAATCTACATAGAAGTATTTTTTGAATAAGTTGAATGTATATCTTTTTCTTTCATATATAATCTTAAGTGTGCCTGACATTAATTTAATTTTACTATATAGCTGTTGATTCTTAATAAGGCAATTCCACGGGAATGTCAACCTAAACGTCAATATTTCAAATGTAACAAAATTTTGAGTGTGATACTTACATATTTTTAAAGCTTGTAATATATATTTTAGTAGCGTGAAGTTTGAATTATATAAATTGTTTTGTAAAAAGGGGTTCGTCCATGTGTTTTCAGATTAGGATATTTAAGAAATGGACTTGCATAAAATGCTTAAGTATGTTGCTTGTTACTTGCATATATATAATTTTAAATATTTAACTGTTTAATTATGTATATATCTTTTGTTAATTAAAAAGGAAAGAAAGACAGATTAGTTTTGCATTTGATTTAATGAAGGCTTTTTTATTTTGGAAAAGAAAAAAAAAGAATGATGTAACAATTTTGTCAAAAGTTTACTCTAATCCTCTTGTAAATATTAATTTTACATATTTATTTAACGCATTTGAAGCTGGATGCTGTTAAATTAAATCAAAAAAGAAACAGATTACGTTTAGATTATGAATTATCGTTGTTTTATTGAAATACAATGTAAACAGATAAAAGTAAGCTTAATCGCAAATTTATCATCTACCACTTGTATTTAAATTAATATTTAATGCAGTATCTATAAATAAAGGTTAATTTGCAGAAAATTATGCATTAAAAAGTTTAAAAGTACTGTGCAAAGCCCTGTTTAAAATATAATCTATAATATTTATTGAATTAGTTAAACGCACACTATTTTGTGCTACACATGCTTTACAAATTTTTTTGTTTGTAAAATCAACCCATGCCAAGTGTGTTTTTAATTTTAAACTTTCAGGAATCATTCCTTTTTTTGAAATAAATGATAAAATGCTCTTAAAAATATTTTATTTCTTTTGATTTTGAAAATTGGGCATTTTTTAGCTTAAATAAACACATTATGTTTTTTAAGAGATAGAGAAATTTCGGACTCCTCATTTTAAAGAGAATTTCAAAGATTTAATTTGATGTCTACCTTGATTATGTTAGTTAAAAGAATATTTTTATTTATTTATAAAGATAGTGTTTTGTAAACTTTTTGAAAAAAAAAATACTAACTATAATAACTTAAACTTTTTAATAAGGAATTATGAGAAGTTACTGTACATGTAAGAATATAATTATAAATTTTAATTACATGGTAAAAGACCTCATTTTAAAAATTAGTAATCTATAAAAGATAAATAGAAATACACCTATTGATTTTACTATAGCTGAAGTCGAAGAATCCATAGCCTAGTGTAGGGAAGGGGCCGGCACCTGGAAAACAAATAAACCCCTACACAATGCCGCTATGGACGAGACTCCAGGTGTCAGGTTGAAAATCAACCGTGAAAGGCCTAGTTTTTTTCTTTACAATCTTTTGTTATTATTGTTCTTAAACTTTAAAGAAATTTATCTGTTAAGTTTAAAACGAACAATAACTGCTAAGCTTACATTGTAAAATACAGAAAAATAACTTTAAAGTAAGCTTTAAATATCAATTTATTCTTTTTAAGATATTTTGTATTTTCTTTTTCCCCTGTCTGTGAATAAACACAAGGTCATAGTAAATTTCTACATCATTTGTTATATGTTTTTAAACAGTACATAGACAGAAATTAAGTAATTAGATAATTTAAGTACTTAGGTTAAACTCTTAATAGAAAGTATTGTTAGAGTATAACACATAATTTATTTTAACATTTTTACAGTATATGTTTCATGTATAGAATTATGCAATATACTTAAGTTGTATGAAAAGTATTTTGAACATGAAGGACATTTTATACTAGATATTATTAAAAATCATTGGAAATTCAGTGTAATCATTATAGTAGATATGTATTGATTATCATACTAGTTAATTTTCAATTAAAATATCTAAAATAATTAATAAGATAAGATCATTTTTAAGTCTTTCTATATATATATTGTTTTTTTTTTTTGTTTTTTTTCACCTTATTTACTAAGCCTAACTTGTGAGTATTTTTTCCTGTGGTTATTCTTATCAAAATGTTTATAGAATGCTAATTCTTTTTTAATTTGTTAAAGCAATACTGTATATTTTTTTCTCTTACATGTAACATTTAGTGTATAAAATAATACAAAACTTACCCATGGTTTATCTTTCAATTCAGATTTTTGCTCATGCCATTATTGAAAGATTCAAAATGGCTGCTGACCATAATGAATGATGAAACAGCAGTAAGATCTGTTTATATCATTAGACCTGTTTTTAGCAGTGCCAATATTTAATGTAACTGATTATTTGAGTTTGAAAGGGAGTGTGAGGTAACATTTGTATCCATCACTGTATTTTTTTTTTTTTTGTTTTTTAAGTATTTTAAAGCCCAATGCTTCCAATTTTTAATGAATATCGGGGGTTTCATCAGAGGTAAAAACTGCTTGTGAATTAATGAATGCAAGGACAGAAGATCTGGAATAATGTGAATTGCTAATGATGCATAATTTTACAGCTCATTTGTATAATTTGAGTTTAATTACATTTAATTGCTTAAAAATGTCTTTTTACTTTCTTCTATATGTAATATAGAGAAAGTATTGGATTCGCGAAAATTTTCGAAGTCCACTTTTTGATGGATTTACATGTTTTGGGATATGGAGAACACGAATTAATAGTTCTTAGAAAATGTCTGTCTGTCTGTATCATTTTTTTGTGGACGCTGTATCTCACGAACCAATGAATGAAATTTAACCAAACTTGGTATTTAGTTGCACCCTGACATAAACTGGTGTTGATCAGATTTTGGGATCAATCGCTCAATAGGTGGCATTGTGATCGCATTTTATGCAAATTTTTAACATGGCAGCATAGGACAAAATTCCGTATAAATGGGCATAAAGAGAGTTATTTTACACTTGTGATTGTAAAATTAATATGAGTTATTGATAATAGTAATAGTTTACTAGGAAAAAATTTCTGTGCATGTGGGGGCATCACTTCCCCCCTGTGGGGGTTATAGGATTATCGCTACTCCCCACACACCAACAATTAATTTTCAGGCATTGATTTCTTTCGTGAATCGGTGATCTGCTATTTTTGGAATTTTAAAAATTTTATTTTGTGCTAAAATTCCATATTTTATTATTTTTCAGCTCCTCTATCCGACTTAATTTACAATATTGAATCAAACCATTGCAATACTTCATTCTTATCATTCATAAATATGAACGTCGATATTAAACATTTTTTTTTTTTCTTTTTAAGCTAGAAATATTTTCTAATTACATATTTTATAACTCTTTTCTATAATGCATAAGAGTATTGGAATCGCGAAATTTTTTAAACTTTGGTTTTTGATGGATTTACACATTTTGAGATGTCCTGAACATGATTTTTAATTTTATAAGTTAAAAAAATAAATAAAACTTTGTTAAAGAAAAAAAATGTATAGCTGTCAATTGTTTCTTTTTTTTCCGTATTTGTTCCTTTTTCTTTCTTTCTTTCTTTTTTTTTAATTAAAAAAAACAGTGATCAAATGCTTTGCAGAAACCTTGTGATTTTCTATCTTTCTCCATCTGTAGCATAAATGTTAATATTTATTTTAAGCTTCAGCGGTTGATCCAGGTTTTAATTTTTTTGGACCATTTTTGTGAAAAACGAATTATTTTGGAATTTATTATTATTTTTTTTTTGTGTGTGTGTAAAAAACAAAATATTTTTGTGAAAAAAAGAATTGTCGCTGGAAACCTTTCATTTTAGCAGTTACTCTATCTGATGTTTAATATCAAGTTAATAGCATTTTATTAAACAAGTATAGACACTCATTAAAAATACTATAAACATGGAAAAATTTTACAAAAGTATTATTTTTTATAAAATAAAATTTTGTGAAAGGGCTGTTTTTATTAATCTGAATTTTGTTAAGGGACCCATTTTCTGAACTTGAATTTTGTGAAGGGACCCATTTTAAGGATTTGAATTTTGTAAAGGGACAGCAAAAGGGTCCCAATTTTTGCCTGGATCGACCCCTGAGCTTGCTTTATTATGTTCTAGAATCTAGAAAGACCTACCTGGCCATATATTCTACTATATTATTTATTCTACATACTTCCATTATTAGAAGTGAAGGAACGCTGAAAAGTTAATTTTGATGATGAGTGTAGAATAATTTTTCTCCACCCACAATGTAAATGCTACTTTTAAATTTAGTTTATTATAACCCCAGAACATATAAGAAGGGATATTTTTTCAGGGACTATAAATATTTTAAATTATTTCCAAATAATCTCGCAATCTTCCATCTTACTTATTTATATCATTTAGTAAAAGTGTTATTTCATAATCTGTATAACTTCCAAATAATCTTGTATGTATATATTACTTTCTTCTATATGTAATATAGAGAAAGTATTGGATTCGTAAAACTTTTCGACCTCGGGTTTTTGATGGATTTACATGTTTTGAGAGCTGTAGAACACGATTTGACCCTTTTTAGCAAATTTCTGTCAGTCTGTTTGTGTGTGTGTGACAAAATTTTGTGGCAACTGTATCTCAGGAACTGCTGCACAGAATTTCATACAAATTGGTATGTAGTTGCACCTTGACATAAATTAGTGCCTATCAACTTTTGGTAAAAATTGTCTTACAGGTTGCGTTGCCATCCCGCTTTTTCTAAATTTTTAACATGGTGATATAGGACAAAATTTTGTGTAAATGTGCATAAAGAGAATTATTTTTTAGTAATCATTATGAAATTTACAAGAATTATTTATAATAGAGATAGTCAACTGGAAAAAAAAATTTTGTATGCGTAGGAGCCTCGTGAAACCCCCTGGGGGGGGAAGTCCCCCCTCGAGGGGAGTAAATTTTCAAGATGGGTATCTTTCAAAAGGTCTCGTCAATATCTTTAAAACGAATGGTTGAACTATAAATATGTGATAATTTAAAACAAAGTTATCGATTTTTTTTTTTTTTTTTAATTATTATTATTATTGTTACTGCGTGAATTTGTATAGGAAAATATAGAAGAAAGTCTTGTGGTGGCCACAGCATACTAGTTTTTTTTTCTTTTTGGAATTTCATTATATCATTTAGAAAATCACCACTGTTGTTAAGTCCCCCACCCCCGTCTTCCAGATTGCTGCCTTTTGAGTTTAAGCCAATTTCACTCCTGACTGCATGTAAATTTTGCAGACAGATTATGAAATTTTAAAAACCTGTTGCAGACAGCTACAAAATTTTCTGTCACTGGGATCTTATCTAAGTCATTACGTAACTTTATATGTGTCAGTTTTATATGTTAATATTTATACAATTTCCTGCTATTTCTTACATAATAATCTCTATGATATAAGTACATACCGAATTTTTGTCCATTTCTGTGTATCATTGATTACATTTAAAAACTGGTCTCACATATTCACAATCAATTATTTTTAGTTCATCATACTATAGGTATGGGGAACTTAGGTAATCGTGAAAATTTTCACCCTCGTTTTTTCACTTTTTTACACATTTTCAGGCGTGAGGAAATCGAAAATTACAAAATTTGTATGGTGTCTGTCTGTACGGTGTCTGTTAGTCTGTGCAGATGATATCTCACGAACAAATGATCGCAGAGAGATCGCACAGGTTTTAAAGTATTAGTTATGACACTGGCAAGAACCCTACTCAATCACAATATTCTAATTAAAAAACTTCAGAAGTTATTCAAAATTTACGATTTTCTTAACATGGGAGAATAGGGCAAAATTTCACTTAAACTTGCATAAAAAAGAAATATTTTTTCCGTAAAGATGAAAGAACAGCTTTTCAATATCAGTTTTGTTATCCGGATGAACATCATTAACTATAAACATGCAACTTTGAAAATTTCGTGTTAACCCTTTATCGGCTCATTGTTTCATATCGCAGAAATGGGGTTTACTCGAGAATGGATATAACGATTTTCAAAAAAGTTTGTAGTTAAGTGTTTTTTGGGGTGCTTGGATTAACTCTCATCTTTAGACAAAATTGCCTGTTAACCCTTTATTGCAGGGCACGAAATTTCCACTCGCCAATGGCGAGTGGAATTTTTACTGTGGCGAGTAAAAATTTGGTATAGTTATAGATAGAATTCTTACACAATACGCTGACAGAAAACATTTTTTTTTATAGATTTAAATATGGCAAAACCTTGTCATCTTATAACCTGATATTTAATTCCAGCCTGAGAAAGGAAAAATGCTTAGTGCATGGATGTTTTAATCTCTTCGGCAGTTTCGTTTCTCCCACTGTGATTTCTCCAAGCAGAGTGAGAATAGACGAACAGAGAACCTCTCTGCCCGTCGCCCACTATACGAGAAAAGAGAAATGTGATAGTTTGCCTGTGCGATAATGGTGCAGGAAAATGAAACCGAGCCCTTTTAAAGATACTGCCTATATGTATTTTGTTGAAAAATGATCAAAAAACAGTTCACATTTTCCAGTTTTTACTGAAACTCCAAGGATTTGCGCTTGTAATGATTTGTAGGCATGTAAGCAACGATTTTATCGAAAAAGTTATTCCGAAATGGCTATTTCAAATGACAACAATGAACAAGTTATACACATCGACATTCTGTCTGATTACAAAAATAAAATGGACAAAAAAGGCATTTCCGATATAAAAAGTTAAATAGGTAAATAAGGAAGCTTAATCTTTCATAATACAAAGATTTTCACAGGATATTGTTTAACAAAGAGTTTTTTTTCTCCTTCTTTTTTTCTTTAACGACTCTTTACATTTATGTTATTAGACATTTTAATCTTTTTCAAATCTCAAATACAATACATTATAATGATTTTTAATTATTGATGGTAATGAGACATGATGATAAACGACACACTTTTAATATATATAATTTTAAGCATATTTGAAAAAGCATTTCAAATAGTTGGGGGGGGGGGGGGGGATGTGAAAAAAAAAAAAAAAAAATGACAACTCAATTTTGTGGCAAGTAGAAAATTTTTTCGGCGAGTGTAATCTGAGTCGAAATTTCGGGCCCTGCTTTATTGGCCTATGGCAACATATGGCAGAAATTGGGCTTACTCGAAAATGGTTTTAGGGATTTTGATGAAAGGTTGGAGTTAGGTGCTTTTGGAGATGCTAACGATGGGAGATTTGGAGATGCAAAACGATTGAAATTGTCCCCATCATCAGAAAAATTCACGTTCACAGTTAAACCTTTAAAGACCAATTCCAACGTATGGCATGGCAGAAATTGAGTTAACATGTAAATGGGAAAAGTGATTTTGATGAAAGTTTTGAGTTAGGGATTTTTGATAAGAAAAAACGATTGGATCTTATCCTCAGACAAATTTGCATTCACAGTTAACCCTTTATCAGCCAATTGCAACACAACATAGCAGAAATTGGGTTTACTCGAAAATGGATATGTTATTTTGATGAAAGTTAGCAATTAAATGTTTTCGGGAAGGTGTTAAAATGATTGGACTAACCCTCATTTTCAGAAAAAATCGCGTTCTGAGTTAATCCTTTATCGGCCAATTACAATATATGGCAGCAGAAACTAGGTTTGCTTGAAAAACGATATAGGGATTTTGATGAAAGTTTCAGGAGGACCTCGGAAAGGCTCCAGAGCATCAGTATGTCAATTCTTGTACTTCTACGTTCAATAGGGGCTGAACGTATAAAAGAACAGACAGACAGACAAACCTTTCCATTTATTATTATAGATGTAGCTTGTAACTAATTAAACCACATTAAATTTAAAAAAAAAAACTTGTTTTTTGCATTTAAATTTAAAAGGCCCTACTAGTAACATGTATTCAAGTATTGAATATAACAAGTACAAATATAATTTGATATTCTAAATATATTGTAAAAATATTTTTCAGTAATAGAAATCCACATATTTTAAACTGTTAAAACAGACTTCTAACTATAATTCTCGATGTTTGTATTGCAAGCAAGAATATGTAAATTGGATTGTATTTGAGTCTGTATTGAGATTTCAGAAGCAAAATAATAATAAAAATAAAATAATAATGAACATATATATGTGCTAGTTTTTTTTTTTTTTGTTGTTGTTGTTTTTTAAGAAGGTTTCATTTTTTAAGACAGCACATTTCAACAGGTATACAATTTGTGTTGGCATAGAGCCTTAAATATTATGTTTTTACTTTCATGTTACATGTTGTGACCTCATATTTTGTGATGAAGGATTGTGCTTAATTATTTGAACACGAAACAACAATTGCATGTCTTTCACCACCAATTTTTAAAGCATTATATTGCAAGTTCTTAAAAGTTTGCCTGACATAATTTTGCTAACTTTTAAAATTGAAATTTTTCTCCCTTTGCATAAATTATATTAACAATAAAACAGAAAAAAGATATTAGGGTTGGGAATCGATTAAGAGTTTTAACTGGGTTAATCGTAGTTCATTAATTAATTAATCGGATTTTTAATCGGTTTTCATTTTTCTTTCTATAATTTTATTTCAATGATGAATAAAACTCTCATATTGTATGTATGTATATATATATATATATATATATTATTCATAAGTTTGGCTGAAAAAAAACTTTTTTGTTTCTTTCAAAAATTTTTGTTTAATCAATTATATTTGTTTCATAACTGAAATTTAAATAAATTTTCAGAGTAATAATTGGTGCATTTGAGGTATATAAATATTTTCACTTATTCAATTTTATTTATTATTATTTTTTAAATAAATTAATTTTTCGATTGATTTTGAAAGAAACATTAAATGAATTTACACATATTTTAGTTTTATATTTGCAGGTCATGTCCATCTCGCTTTTCACTATTTTTAAATGAATTCTCAAAATTCCATATCATTATCATAAAAATCTCAAATTCTTATACTTTAGTTCTTCTTTGTCACTTCGGACTAGAACACAGAATGTTATTTTGTGTTTCTACTTCAATAGTTACTATCAGCAATTCTGAACAGATAATAAACACTTGAAGATACTGTGAAACTCTGTTGACATTTACCCCATCAGAGGGATAGTGGAAATCTCAATCCTTTTTTTTTTTTTTTTTTTTTTTAATCTTTAGCATTTCTATTTTTTGAAAGTTTCTTGTTTCTGAGAATACTATTACCTTAGCCAAAACTTTCTGTAGAAGGCTACAGATAGATGGTGTTGCTCCAGCATGCACATGAAGCGGCATTTTGTTTAATAACTGTCCTCCCCTTTTCTCTATCAACAAAAGTGCAACAACTTCTTTCGAGAGGTTTTATTTTTTTGCTTTTTCATTATTTGATGGATGATTCTTAGAATGTATGTTAGCAAAATATGTGAAAAAATACTTTGTAAGCAGAACAATATTTTTACTTTAATTCGCATTTTGAAAATTTTTAATTGAATTAATCGATCTAATTAAAAAAATTGATCGGGACTAAGCATTGATCGATTAATCGGCACAGCCCTAATATATATATCACTTAAAAAAGGGCCATGCTTAATTCTGTGGATTCGAAAGGAAGTATCTGTCATGAAAATACTCACACAACAGTTCATATTATTTACAAAACAATAATATTGTGAGTGACTTAAATAAACTATTCATGCATTAATCATGTAATGCACAAGTTTTTTATTTTAATCCTTTCTTTCGTCCTAGTTGAAATAATTTGTTTCCTTCCCATTCAAAGGAAGTAGTTTTCGTTATGCAATATCCAAAAGAATTGAAATTTAAAATTTCAAGTAGTTAATTTCTAAAAGTTTTTAAAACACCTAATACCATAGGGAGAAAATGGTCCAGATGCTGTCTATTAAATTATGCAGTTTCTGTGACGCCAACACTCAATAATGTCCAATTTAAAATTCGGACTGTGACTGAGAAGTCACAGAGGGGGATCAGCGCCTCCCCTTTCCAACAGTGCACTCTTTCTCATACTAACATTTAACCAACTTGAAGTTTAAAATTTCATAAAGTTAGGACTGTAACTGATAAGGCAAAATTGGGTGAAGAGGGACATAACCTGTCTCCTTGCAATTGCACAGTCCTTGGCAGACTACCACCCACTCAACTCCAAATTAAAAAAATTGTGAAGTTTAGAGTTTTCAAGATAAAGCTTCATGTGGGGGGTAAGGTGCTCCCTATTTTAATGATTCAGTCTTTGTCATAATAACACCCATTTAACTCCAAACTTAAAATTTTGTAAAGTTCAGAACATGATTTTTTTAGATAAAGCACCGTAGACGGTAAGATGTGTTAAGATCCTCCCCCTTTAAACTCATTCAACTCCAAATTCAAATTTTTGTGAAGATCGGACCATGATTTTTCATAAGGCATGGGGGGGGGGTTAGAACCTCCCCCCCCCCTTTCAACGATGCAGTTTGTATCATACTAACACCCATTCAACTCCAAATTTAAAATTTCAAAATTCCATGTAAGTGGAAAGGGTGTTGTATCATACTAACACCCATTTAACTCCAAATTTAAAATTTCAAAATTCCATTTAAGTGGGGAGGAGGTCGTCCTCCCCCTCTTTCTACGATCCAGTCCGTATCATACTAACACCTATTAAACTCAAAATTAAAAAAGTTTTAAAGTTCAGTCCATGATTTTTCATGATTTTTCATGGGGGAGAGGGGGTAAGACCCTCCCCCTCTTTCAGTGATGCAGTTCGTATCATACTAACTCCCATTCAACTCCAAATTTAAAATTTTATAGTTCAGTTTGAGATAAAGCACCATGGGGGGTAAGAGGAGTTAAGACCCTCCACCCTTTTCATTATGCAGTCTTTGTCATATTAGCACTCATTCAATTCCAAACTTAAAATTTTGTAAAAGTTCAGACCGGGATTTATCATAAATCACAGGGTGGTGGTTTGACCCTCCTCAGTTTCATCAATGCAATTTGTATCATACTAAAATCCGTTTAAACTTAATATTTCGTAAAGTTCAGACCATGATTTTTTTATATAAAGCATTGGAGGGGGGGGGGGGGTTTAAGAGGTGTTGAGACCCTCCTCCTTTCAACAGTGCATTCTTTATGATATGGCACTGTTAAGGGGGGGGGAGGGGGGACACCAACTAACAACCAATTTCGTAAGGATCAGAACATAGTGTTCCCATTGTTATAATAGCAAGGCCAATATATTATAATGGGAGCTGCGCTTCCCATAGATGTATTTTGTAAGATATATATATAAATATATATATATATATAAATATAATAGCAGGACGAA
The DNA here is from genome assembly GCA_963930645.1 of Salticus scenicus. Lineage (NCBI taxonomy): Eukaryota > Metazoa > Arthropoda > Arachnida > Araneae > Salticidae > Salticus > Salticus scenicus. Next base: position 78,317,432 of record OZ005658.1, read on the forward strand.
TTGTTTAAAAAACTTGGATGAGACCCAAACATGGCTCTCTCTATATATAATTTTAAGCAAATCTGTTCCTTAATTTAATTTTAATGTAAAATTGGAAAGTGGCTGCACTTGGAAATTAAATGGTATATCAATTCGGTTAACAACCTCTTTCAAAATGCATATGAGATAACTCCACTATCCAACTATGCTTTAAATTTGTTGAGTATTTCAAAAGTAAATTTTCAAGCGACCATATGAATTCAAGTAGTTGTCACTTTAAAACAAATTGTTAATTTGTTAATGTAGTGTAGTAATGCATTTTTATTTGGCTGCCATTTTGAAACAAAATGGCAAATAAAATTGGCCGAAGAATTTATCAAAGATATTTGCAACATAAGTCCACTGAATTATTGCAGTATTTTCAAAGTTATTGTGATGATAAAAAGTGACAGCTTAACTTCAATGATAGACGTCAGCACGTAAGAGCAAGGGAGTGTATCTGCCCCTCCTGAAAATTTGAATAAGTAAAATGTATTGTTTTATTTACATTTAAATTATAAAAGCTATGTCATTTGATTTCAAATGTTTATCTTAATAAAATTTATATGAAAGACTAAAGAGACGATTAGAGCCAAACTGACCCAACATGCATTGGCTCTAAGCTTTTCGTACAAATAATCTCAGATTAAGTTTTTCTGATTAAGTTTTTCATATTAATTTTGAACAACTGACATTTTCATAAATAAAATGTTTTAGCTTAAATTGCATGTACAAAAATTTGTTTTAGCAATTTAAATTTCAAACGTGCTTAAACACAGGCCTGATTAATCATGTTCAATCAACCAACCAACAATTAGACTGTTATTCATTTATTTGAAAATATTCATTTATTTAAAATTTTCAAGTGGAAAATTCTCTCTTTGAAACAAAATGGCAGAGTAACTTGGTCAACAACTAAACAAAACAGGATTTTTGTAAGATAAATCCACTGTCCAACTTTGATTCATTATTTCGGAAATCATTGTTATGACAAGTTTTCTATTATAAACATATACATAAAGAGAGAAATATATAGATAAACTAAGTGATTAAGTCGATTTGTAAAGAAATCAGCGTGAAAGATTTTTCATATCACACAAATTTAATAAATTATTTTTTTAGTAATGTGAGATTTTATCAAATGTTCAGATAAATGGATGAAATCTAATTTAACTCTCTTCTATATTCAATAGAAAAAAGTATTGAAATCATAAAAAAGCAAAAAAAAAAGTGTTTCAATATCTGGTTTTGATGCATTTACATGCTCTGAATTATCTAGAACATACTATTATTATAAATGTTTGTTGATGTGATGATAATTTTCTGCTAACTCTATTTCCAGAACTAATGCAAAAAAGTTTAAGAATGCACTTTGACATAATTTGGTGTTTATATTACTAAAGAGATGGCATAGCCATTCTTTATTCTTTTTACAATTTTTTTATATATGGCAGTAAGGGATAAAATTCCGTATGACTGTGCACAATAATTATTTTAAACTAGTTATTGTGAAGTTTAAAAGAATTGTTTACAGCAGTACCGTAACCGTTCAAGCATCCCCTCAATCTCAAAAGAAAATTGAAATACATTTGGGGAGGATGTGGATAAACGATAAAAATATGCAAAAACATAGCAATTATACAAAAATTGCTTATCCAAAGTTATTTTTAAATCCCTGATTTTTACTTTGTGGAAAATGGTCAAAGCTCAATCATGAAAATCTCGGGCTCTGGGCAAAGAAAAATTTAAAGGCCCTCTTAAAATCTTCGCAACTCTATTCATACACAACTGATAGTTATACGTAACCAATGTTTTTGCCTTTGAAATTTAAAGAAAACAAAAAAGCATTTCTTACATTTTTTTTGAGTCTTTTATATTGATGCGCACAAGAGAGTATAGATCAGCTTCATTTTAAGTATATTATACTCAGCTAATATGTTGATCTCAATAATTTATATATTTATTTATGCCCAAGGAATAAGTAATATTTATAAATGTGGGTAATGATATTAATATAAGCATTACTTGGAATTGTTGGAATGTTTGTTATCAATAATTAAATTTAAAATTTTATTGTCTGTATTTTCTTTAGAAGATGAATTATCACTTTTCATCACTTTTCTTTTTTTGTTTGCACTTACAAATCTTTGTGGTACTATATTTTTATTTGGAGGGATATTCTTATCTAAAGTTTTAAAATTTTGTTCTGAGTTTTCTAATGTGTCAATAGCTTCTAATTGTGGTGGAATAGATGTTAAAATTTTATCTAGTATTTGACATTTTTCTAGAGAATTCAATGATTCACGTATTTTTCGCCATTTTTCATCTAAATCTAATAGTTTGTTTTCAAGTGTGGGCTGAGAATTTTTAGGGGGTGCCTGGGCTATTTCATTAAGAATAAATTGATTTTCATCAATTACAAGGGCAGATTCATTAGGCATAGAAGCAGATGTATGGGAAGATGAACTCTTCAAGTATTTCTGCAAATAATGTATATGTTTGCATAAGTTATACTTAATAGAAGAATCCATACAACTGCATATATATTTATGAATGCAAATATCACAGTCAGTGCACCTTAATTGACAAGAGCAATCTTTATTATTTTCTTGAATTTCATATATCTCTTTGTTGTCTGATGATAAAACTGACCACCCATTCTCATTACTTATAATTTCTGAGGATAGTGTTTCACTTGTTTGATGCCTGCTTCTTATATCTTTAATTTTACTAGAAAGTTTTCCTTTATTAGCTGCAATTAATCGATCTACCATTTTATCCCTTACAAACCTCATAATACCATGTATGGCTTTATCTAATCTTTTAACATTTTTTCCGTGAAGATATATATACTTTAATGTTCTATGCATACGTTCTAAGTGCATGTTCGTATTGATGCCACTATGCAATCTGAAAGAATAAGCCCAGGATGATACATTTTGCAAGTAATATGTTTCAAAATAATTACCAAAATTAACCATATCAGGATCTTCTTTGAAATGTTTTATTGCTGCCTCTATCAAAATATTAAATGTTTCTTTATCCCTCTCTTCTAAGAGTGCCCGTACAATTTTGTAAGCTGTTGTTTGCTTTTCTGCCCCTTTAATTTTTTTTAAATTTTTTCTCCATGCTCTGTCAATATGCCATGCACAAAACAGTCGCATATTAGGTGCACCCATAACTGAAAGCCATGCATTAAAGAATGATTCAGCCATATCAGACATAAAAACATTTGGCTTTATCTCCCCAATTTTTTCTTTAATAGTTGAGAAAAATATAGATAAAACTGATTGATCACTGCGATTAGATATCAAAAATGCACAAGGAAAACCTTGGCGCAATTCATCCAAAACCAACAATGTTATCAATTCAAAACCATAAGCATTCATACCATGTGTGCCATCAATGCATACACAATCAGATCCAAATTTTTTTAACATTTCCCCCTGAGCTTCAGTCATGATTACTAACACAAAATCATTTTTATTTAGGCAAGAATAAAGTGTGTCATCTAACCCTTGGGATTTATAAAACAAAACACATGAATTTTCTGAATTCATCATTTCATTTACCCACATATTTACACTGACTGAATCATTATTATGCTTAATAGAATGCGAAGACAGATTAAAACTTGTTTCAATGTTACGAAGATCCTGTTTTGTTATTAAATGAATTCTCTCAAGCCCATCATGTGATATAGAATTCCTGATATCATCTAAGATATCATCAAGAGGAATTTTTGCAGCTATTTTTGAGGCAATATGTTTTCTCTCATTATCAGTTAAAAATAAATGAGCTAAATCATTATAGTGGCCAACATGAATTCTCTGATACACAACAGAACATTTGCCATTTGTAAATTTTAATAATTTTAATGATGCTGGACAGTATGCATTAATTTTATTGCTGCCAGTTAATTTTATATGGCGAGATCCATTTCCTTTTGCAACAAAATTGCCTGATCTATGGCATCTAAAATATTGATTTGTGAAACCCTGATTAGAATTTATGTATTTAGAACCATAAGCAACATATTTAGATTTAGTGTCATGTTCAATACCCTGTTTCCAAATTAAAAATTCATTATATGATTCAAAATTCAATTCACAATAATTCATATCAATATTATGGACATTTTTGAAGTGGGGTGTAATCTCTTGTTTTTTTATATTATTTTCACATAAGGGACAGACATATAAATTTTTTGCAGTGATTTGGGGAGTTTGCTTTTTCTTTTTACTTAATGATTCTATTAGGCCAGTATTGTAAGGATGAAATTTTTGGGCATGGCGTTTTAAATTAGATTTATTGGTAAAATTTGTTTGACATTCATCACAAACCAATCCAATATCCCAATCATCCTCATTGTTACTTATACATACATTAACACAATCATCCTTATTGTTATTAATACATACATTAAAACAATCATCAACACAATCATCCTTATTGTTATTAATACATACATTAAAACAATCATCAACACAATCATTTTGGATCTCTTTCATAACATTTTCCAAACTTTTAGCATTGGAATCAAAATCAGAGTACACAGAAGTACTCGGTTCCCATGAGCCCATATCAACCGAAATAATCGGCCTTTCAACTATCTCCGAATTTTTATAATTCGGATCAGAATTATTCAATAGTATTTCTGACTGAGCAGAAGTACTTGGCCCTGAAAAGGGCCTTTTAGGTTGGATATTTCCAGCCATGATTTCAAGATTGAAATGTAAGAATATTAAAGCACGTTAAATCTCACGCTACCAGAGCTAAAGCAAAGGGCGAAATGGCGATTGATAAGATCGATCTCTTCGTTGAGGTGACGCTCTATACCAAAGCTGAAGCTGATTGGTTCCGTAGTGTAAATATTCTATGACGTAAGCAAGCCGCTGACGAGATGCGCAGAACGAATGTCAAGAAGATTTCTCGATCTTTGAGGCTCCAAGGTCTTGTTTGCTTCGGTGCTAGATAACCTAATAAGTGTATCAAGTATCATTTCTCATATTTATTGGTGACTGTTGAATTAAAACAGACCCTAATATAGGAACACAGCATATACCTCTGACATAGTTGCCAACATTTTAATTTATTCTGCAGCATGTTTAGCCCCGTCCTTATTTCGGACTCTTTTATTTATAGAATAATTTTCTGCACTATATAAATATCAGAGCTGCCAACCTAATTCGGCAAATTGTTGGTGCTGCCCATTTTTCTACACCATTTAATATTTAGAGTAATTTTCTTCAAATATATTTACGAGGAATTAAGAAAACAAATACTCCAAAAATTAAGTGGTGTAGAAAAATGGGCGGTACTAACAGTTTGCCGGATTAGGTTTGCAGCTCTGAAATATGATAACATAAGAAAAAATTGCTTATTTAAAAAAAAAAAAAAAAAAAAAAAAACGAGTGGTATGAAATAAAGGCGGGGCTAAAAATTCTCCATAATAAAATATTGGCAACTTTGTTGTTAACAAGAGTGACGGTTATCAGAACAGAAGTTACAAACCCTTAAAAAAAAAAAAAAAAAAAAAAAAAAAAAAAAAAAAATCCTGATTTGGACATTTTGACAATCAGTGGTGCCAGATCTAGTGGATGTTTTATTCAGTAATAAACAATAATTTTTAATTGTAACTTTTGCCTAATCACTTAGAAGATCTTCGGATCTTCGGTTAACGGTACCTAGGAATGAAGGGAATGTGAGTCCTGAAAAAGAACTTCACTGCAATGGAAGGGGGAACATAAAAGGAAACACAATAACAAACATGAGTAAAAAATTTAAGAACAGCATTACACAACTAGGAGAAAGTTTAGGGATAGTAAGATTTTTTTTTCAAAGAGCAATTATAATTTTTTTGGTATTTTGAAACATTTTTTTTTTTTTTTTTTTTTTTAAGCACAAGGATAGTAAAAAGACTAGCGAAAATAATACGAGACAATCACAGGGTATAATCTTCGAAGAGAAGTCAAGGCCAAAAGGCGATAGAAAAGGGAAAAAAGGGCATAATATAAAACACAGAAAAGTTTAAAGGTGGGAGTTAAGACATAGGCCCGCTTTGGGTCTGCGTCTATTAAGAGGATCATTTTGGTCATATGTTGCAATAGTGTTTAAAGCAGGGTTATCTAAGTTTTCAATTGCCAAATGGAATTGAATATTTAAGTATTGAATGAAGTCATTAAGTTTTGGAGTTTCAATTTCTTTATAAATGTGTAAGTTTCTGACGAACCAAGGCATATCAAGAATTTGCAGAATAGTTGAATATTGAGCCTTAATGAGAAAGATATATAGTCTATTATGTATATCAAATATGACTGCTCAAAATTATTGGTTATTTTTTAATAAAAAATCTACCAGATCTGGTAACACTGTTAACAATTTAAAAAAATAATTTTATCGCCTGCAGATACTTTTAAAAGGCGCTAATGATAGAGTAAATATAAAATCTTTGTTTAGATTTAAAGAAAGTGTTTCTTAAAAATTAAGAAATTTTGAAATGCACTCTTTAAAATTTTAATCATATATATATATATATATATATATATATATATAAGTAAATAAATAAGTAAATTAGTACATAAAATTTAAAATAGCTAAAATGAGCTAATGTCTGTTAACAAACTGTTTGCAGAGCTGTAATAACCTAACAGCGCAATATGTCTGAGAAACGTAACAATTAGATAACAAGGAAACAATGATACTTTCTAAATGTTTCCCTTTTGTGTATAGCTGTGTTCAAAAACGTAAAAATATCTGCAATCGTAACAAGAAAAACAGAAACGTAACAGTTAAGTCTCCGTGAAAATTAGTTTTGTCTGGGAATTTTTTTTTAAACGTTTCAGAAACATGACTGCGCAAACATTGGTGTTTTGTAGTTTACGAAACAAAAAACTCTATAAAATTTCTCGCGGTGTGAATTTAACAGCGCTTTCGAGGTCCATGATATTTGACACGCTAATAAAATACAGCTTGCATTGCACAATGCCAGTATTTGCTAATTACGCTTCTACAAAATAGCGCAGCACATGCACAATATATTTTTAACATAAATATTTTCTTTATTTAAAAAAGAAAAAAAAAAAAAAAATGTTACAGTTTATTTTGCTTGTCTACGACCCTATCTCCTTACGAACGAGAGGATCTTCAGCGTCGCGAGAGATACCAATGTTTGCAGAATTAGCCATGGAACATGTTAACATGGGACGACAATTTCTCTCACTTTAATTACCAAAGTTAAAAAGTAAAAATTCCTCATTATTAAAGGTACTCTGCCAGTTTCATAATAGTTTTCCTTATCACTTTTTTTTTATTTTTTTTTTTCAATTTTTGACGTTACAGTCACCAAAAGGAAATAAAATGTCACCTATGGAATAAAAGTAAAAAATATATATCAAAGGAAATAATAAAAAAAGAGGGGGTGAGAGAGAGATTGGAATAATCCGGTGAAGAAAAGTGAGAAAATAAAATTAATTGCCATATGACGCCATAGATTTTTTATCTCTATTCGAAAAATAGTTACTACCGCCCTATTAGTAAAGCCGCTCTAGTTACTCCTATGGATGTGTTTCAGATGATAAGACGCGAATCAGATGAAAGCACTGAACATTATGATAACGTTAACCTATTGCTATAGCGTTATAAACTAAGTCCAGCGGTTTTTAAAATTTAAAGGACATCAATGTAAACCAGGTTGTTTGCATAAAATTTAGTTTTGAAATAAGAACAAAATTAGACAGTTTACTAAATGGTCTAGATATGCAAATATGCGCCACCATTCTAATAAACTCACGGGCGGCGTTCCCATTTTTTATAATTTATTCACAAACATTTTTAGCCACGCCTTGTTTTTTACACAAGAAATTTAGTAGATTATTTCTCTTTAATATGTGATAACGATTAAATAAGAAAAAATATTTTTTCGAAATATCCGGTATGAAAAAGAGGCGGGTCTAAAAATGATTGTGAATAAATTATAAAAAATGGGAACGCTGTTCACGTGTCACCATCTTTTTTCTTTTTTCTTTCTTGTTTTTTTTTTTTTTTTTTTTTTTTTTTTTTGACGTATCTTATCTTTCGGCTGAAGAGATCGGTTTATTTTTTTTTTTGCTTTTTATGCATTTATTTATTTTTGTTTATTTACTTTTTAATCATACATCATTAAAAAAATAATTATTTGTACAGACAAAGTATTAAATAAAAAAATAAATGTTATTTCAACAAGGATAACGCATAGAAAAAAAAAAAAAAATGTATAGCATTTCAGTTGAATATCCAAAATTTTTTGTTTAACTCCTTAACTGCACTTGGCTTATATGTTCACCTCGCTATGCTAATGCGTTAACTGCCCCAGGCGTGTATGCACGTCTTGCCGTAGTACGATTCTTTGTGTTGATCTGTTATTATAACGGCTTTATAATTCAATTAAATGACTATGGCAGTGTTTTCGAAGGATTTACTTATTTCAGAAACGATGGGGAGCGGGAGGAATCGGGAAGGGTATTTTTATGGAACAGTAAACGCATAACTACACGCGCCTGTGTGAAAAACGTTCGCATTGGGAAGCGAAACTCATAATTTTTCTTCGACAAGTATGAGTTAATAATTATTTCAAATATTTCCGATAAAGAAAGTAAATTAATATTTATTTAATAATAGAAATATATCATCCATTTCTACTTTTAATTTTTAAGTAATATATATAAATATACATATATGCAGGGTGTTTCATAAGTCTGCGTACGCCAAAATATCTCGAAAGGAAAGGAAATTCGCTGAAAACATTTATTTTAAAAGTTTCGTGGATTTAAATTATCCATCACATGAGGTGTCACGAACTGGTCCCCGGGGGCCCCAGGTGACATAAACTCCATGTTTTAAAATAGAAACAATAGTTTTTCTTCCCAGAATCATGTTAAGCAGAAAAATCTGTTAAAAATCATATACTACTTTTTTATATTGCAGCTAGGGGGCCCCGGTCACCTATTTTTATGTTGTTATAAAAAATCTTGCAATCCCGAAATATCTTAATAAAAAAGCAATTCCTCTGAATACATTGATTTAAAAAGTTTCGTGCATTCAAATGGCCTATCCCATGAGGTATCAAAAGTCGGCTCCCGGAGCCCCATTTTGCACAAATTGAATTTTTCAAATAGAAATCATAATCTTTCTTCCCAGAATCGTGTTACGCGGAAGAAAAGTGTTTTAAATCATGTATTGCTTTTTTTTTTTTTTTCGAAGCGTAGGGGACCCTGGGGTTTCGAATTTTATGCTGTAATAAAAATCCGGATATCCCAAAGTATCTCAGTATAATAGTAATTTCACTTGACACATTGATTTCAAATGTTTTGTGCATTTAAATGATCTATCATATTAAGTATCATGAATGGGCCCCTAGTGGCTCCATTTTACACAGATTCAATACTTTCGAAGGGAAACCTCACTTTTTCTTCACATAATCGTGTTAAACAGAAAATAATCTGTAGTAAATCATGCATTGCTTTTTTTTTTTATTTTATGTTGATGGGTAAGGCCCTCGCACTGCGAATCTTTTGCTGCAATAAAAATTCTAGAAATCTTAAAATAGTATCTCAGTGAAAAAAAAAAAAAAACTGAGCACAATGATTACATAAGCATTGTGTATTTAAATGATCTATCAGATGAGGTATCATAGGTGGGACCACAGAGCCCCTGGGAGCCAGACTTCCCAACTTTTATAATTTATTCACAAGCACTTTTAGCCCCGCCTTCTTTTCGCACCAGAAATTTTGTAGATTATTTCTCTTTAATATGTGACAACGATTAAATAAGAAGTAAGTCATTTTTCAAAATTTCCGGTATGAAAAAGAGGCGGGGCTAAAAATGCTCGTGAATAAATTATAAAAGTTGGGAACTCTGCTGGGAGCTGACGTTACGCCAACTTAATTTTTTTCAAATGGATACCATAGTCTTCCTTCGCAAAATCATATAAAGCAGAAAAAAATTGTTTTGATTCATGTATAGCTTTTTTAAAGTTTTTCAGAGCAGGAGGCCCCGGGAGCCCGAATCTTATGTAATAAGAAAAAAAAAAAATTGGAAATCCGAAAGTATCTCAATGAAAAGCAATTTTGCTGAACACAATGGTTACAAAAGTTTCATTTATTCACATGATTTATTAGATGAAGTAACATATGTGGTCACGCAGAGGCCCTAGAGACACAAACTCCTTTTTTTTAAATAAAAAAATAGGCTTTTTCTTCATAGTATTGTTTAAAGAAAAAGTATAGCTTCCCGAAAAGTTACGGTTTACCGTACAGAAAAAGTATGGTTTCTGTTTGAAAAAAAGAATTTTTTTTATCCCTGGGGGTCCATCTGTCCCAAGTAGCACAAGAACGTTCTTTGAACGTTTAATAACGGTTACAGTAGTTCAAACACCGTGTTTCGTGTCAATAGAACGTTCTATTGTACGTTCAAAAATAGTATTATTTAAAACGTTCTGAAAATGTGTGCTTTGTACCATCTATAACACGTACAATTCTAGTTCTATATAGAACGTTCAACTATATGACCGTCATAACACGTTCTGTAACAGTGTAATTATAACGAACATGACAAAAGGATTTTTAAGTATACTATTGGTAGGCAAACTAGTTTAATCATGAAAATTTTAGACTTCGGTTTTTGAATTTTTTACACGTTTTGTGGTGTGAAGAATCCGAAAATCAAAGGTTGGTATGGTGCCTGTTAATGGGTATCGGTGCCTATTAGTGTGTTAGTCTGTTAGTCCAGGTAAACGAAATCTTAACAACAAATGATTGCAGAGAAATCGGACCAGTTTTAAAATATCACGTATGATATCAATCCTATTCAGAGATTTGCAACATTCTAATTTAAAATCTTCGTCAGTTATTCGAAATTTATAATTTTTTAACATGATAGCGGATAGGGCCTTTTTTATATTTTCAGTTTAACGTTTTGTTAGCACGTCAATGAAGAATGCTCAACTAGAAGTAGTAGCGGTGAAGTGAAAAAAATTACAAAATTTTAAATTGGTGAAAATAAAATTGTGGATATTTTATTTCAAAAATCAATGGACAGAATTTAACGAAATTTGTTATATAATTGGAACTTGCCCTCAATTGGTGTTTTTTTTAATTGCATATGGGATATTTCGCCTGATAGTTGGCGCTGCTACGTAGTGAATCCCACCAGTTATGTGATGGTTATATCTCAACTTCTATAGTGTACAAATTCATAAAACTTGATACACGGGGTGTATGTATAAGGAGGTGTATATACATTTTGAATGTATACATTGGCCAACAGGTGGCGTTACTAATCTGCAATTTAATTACGTTATCTGAAAGGCAATATTTCAGCTCATGTGATTTAAAACAAAACTTAAACTTCTAAATTTTGTAATATACTGAAGTTATATGTGAAATCGATTTTATGTAAAACGTCACTGATGCACATCGGCCAACATGTGGCGTAGCTATGTTGCAATTTAATCCCATAACGGGAACGAAATATCTCAACTTCTGTGATTTATAAATGTTGTAAAAGTTGTACGTAAAATTGCTAGTATATAAAACTCTACTGATTAACTTTGGGTGCTTATCGGACGACAGGTGGCGCTGCCACGTTCCAATTTATAGCAAGCCTATATTTTCTATTTACGGAAAGACTATATCTCAGCTTCTATAATATATATACTCATCAAACCTTGTGTGTGACATACATTTGATATATTGTTGATACAACTTGGTTGTATAACCAGTAATACTCAATGCTTTTTTTTTTCTTTATTTTATTTTATTTTATTTTTATTTATTTATTTATTTATTTATTTTTTTGGGGGGGGGTATTCATCGGACATCAATTTCTCTCCAAGGAATAAGTATCCATCATTCCCGAGGGAGGAGAAGGGGTGTATGGAAGATTTTTCAATATGTTTACCTTTAAAATGAATGGTTGAACCATCGATTTCTGATGATTTAAAAACAAATTTATCTACTTTTTTATCATTTTTCATAATAATAACAAAAATGAAAATCTTTAGAAAATTATGTTTTCTAAGATTATATTTTCTAGATCTAGCATAAAACTGATTGTATTCTGATTTATGAAAATCGTATGCATTCGCCAGAGGAAAGTATTTAGATAAATAATAAATTTAATAAATAACATGTTCTGTACTGCAAGAGTTTGAATGGGAAAATATGGACGAATGTTTTGTGATGGCCTCAATGTACAAGTTTTAAAAATGTTTAAGATTTGAGTCTAATGGAAATCGTGAACAAAAAAGAAAATCCCGGATGTTATTGAATGAGTAATATAGTGCATGGTCAGCAGAATTGCAGTCACAAAGATTTTCGCGCTTTAATTTGCAGCTGTTGCGGGAAGTCAAACCAAACGGTTTGGCAACTTTATCGCTAATTTGGCTATATTTTCTCCTATCCTTAATTATTTCTTTTCTTTTATGCATTTTCTTATCCTTAGATAAGATAGAGAAAGTATTGCTTTTTGGGTTAAATTTTGAAAACTGCGTTTTTTTAATACTTACGCGTTTTGAGGTCCCCTGACTCCAAATATCAAGTTTTTACGTTTGATCTCTGAGTGTGTATGTGTGTCTTTGTGTATGTCTATGCGTGTGTGCCTGTTATCAGCATAGCTAAAAAACAAATAATTCCAGAATATGAAAACTTAACATTCTAAATCAGTGTCATATAAGGATGCTGCACTTAGCTTTTCGTTGAGATCATGGAAATGGTTCGTGTACAGGGATATCCATAATAATTCAAATACATTAAGTATGTGGGTAAAATTTTTTGCTATTTACAGTTTAACATCTATAGCCTGTACTAAACAAAATGAAATGAACATATATTTTTTATATGCATAAAAGCATGTTTTGTGGAAAATATGGTATGAGAATCGTTCTCCTTTCCTTTACAGGTCTACCCAGGAATAAAAATTTCTTTATACCTATGCAGAGAACAAAATAAAAAAATTTTAAAGTGAAATTTTTAAGGCTTGTTTCGCGCATAATTACACGTTTTGAGGGTCCCTAAATACTAAAATGTAATTTTAAAATGTTAATCTTTGTGTATGTCTGTTATCAGCTAACTTTAGAACATATATTTGCAGACAATTTAAATTTTGTATTTTGAAGTTGATTATGAGGTTGCTACTTAAAATATTTGACTAAGATTAATAAGCTTCAAAAGTGGTGAGATCGAAGTTGATTGAATAATTTCAAATGAACTTTTAAATTTAATATCAACCAAGAATTATTTATAGTAAGTACTATATTTAACCCCCTCACTAAGAGAGTTATTCATCAAAATTTATTTGTTCCTAAAAGTAGTTTGAAATATTTGAAACGTAGATTTATATATAGTACTTGTTACCTTACACCTTAATCCGCAATTTGTGTTTATAGCATTCAAATGCTAGGTAAGAGTAAGAAAAAGTCGGATGAGTGCCACCAGATTATTATTAAAATTTAAATAAAAAACAGTCTTTTTTTTTTTAATATTGATAATATATAATTAACTAGTTAGTTGGCATAGGTGGACTCTGCTCAGTTCCCCATCTTATTTATGTTCTCATATATTTCTAGTGCGAGACATATTATAATCATGTTAAAAGAAATGAATTTCGCCAAAGCTTGATAGAGTGACAGAATGAAATCCCCGCCTAATAGGCTATCCTTCGTTCACTTCGATATATTTATCTTATTCTAATCTATTAATTTATTTTATCAGGGTCAATTCCGTTGTTTAGTTTTCATGCTACTATTTCCAATGCAATAATCCTCAAAATTCATATTTGTATGAAAAATTTACAATTTCGCTATGCTGGTAAAATCGTAAATTACGAATAATTTACGAAATTTTCCTATTAGAATATTTGTATTCAATCATGTTCAAAAAAAATATTATAAATGTAATTTTGAAGTTGTCTAATGTATTTATGATCCTCAAAATGGAAGTTTATGCTCAATTTTACCCCATTCTGTCATTTTAAGTAAATCGTAAATTCCAAATAACTTACAAATTTTTTAAATTGGAAAAATCATAGTCTATGATATTCATGCCAGTATCCTAAATAATATTTCGTAAGTGGTTTGACATCTTTACGATGAAAACATCCCTCAAGATTGACGTTTATGCGAAATTTTGCTCTATCCTGCCATGTTAAGAAATTTGTAAATTTCCAATAACTTACGAAATTTTTATATTGGAAAATTCATAGTCAATAATATTCATGCCAGTATCCTAAATAATATTTCAAAAGTAGTCTGACATCTTTACGATGAAAATATCTCTCAAAATTGACATTTATGTCAAATTTTGTCCTATTCTGCCATGTTAAGAAATTCGTAAATATCCAATGACTTGCGAAATTTTCAAAGTAGCTTATTTATAGTTACTGATGTTCATTCCGGCATCAAAACTATTTTAAAACTGGTCTGACATTTTTACAGTAAAAAGTTTCCATTTAATGCACGTTTAAGTGAATTTTTGTCCTATTCTCCCATGTTAAGAAAATCGTAAATTTCTAATAACTTACAAAGTTTTTAAATTCGAATGTTGTAAATGAATAGGGTTCTTGCCAGTGTCGAAAGTAATACTTTAAAACTGATTTGACCTCTCTGCGACAATTTGTTCTTGAGATATTGTGTACACAGACTAACACACTAACACACTAACCCACTAACAGACACCCTACAGACAGACACCATACAAATTTTGTCATTTTCGGATTCCTCACACCTGAAAACGTGTAAAAAAGTCAAAAAACCGAGGTCGAAAATTTTCACGATACCTAAGTTCCCCATACCTATAGTATGATGGGGAACTAAAAGTAATTTTTATTTCATTATCTATTTATTTATTTATTTGGGTTTGGAAAGGGTCTGATAAATGAAAAAAAAAAATATGTTTTATGATAAATCTATATTAATAAATCTGACTTTTGTCTGTACATTTTTCGTAATTAAAAAATTTTGCGATATCTTGAAGTTCCACACATCATGAGAGCCAAAAATGATTTCAGAAAACTTTCTCTTTCTATATGTGAGTGCATGTGTGTGTCATTGTGTGTATGTTTATAACGCTATTTTTGTCAGGATATTACATGAGAATGGCATCATTTTCCATTAATAAATTGCTTAGCCTCTGAATAAAAAAATTCTAATCTAATAAAGCCTCTGAAAATTAGATACAAAATAATAATACTAATACTTATTATAATAATAGCAATAATAATAAATAAATACAATAAATACAATAAAAATAAAATAAAAATAAAATAAAATAAAAATAAAAAAGCGTAGAAATGCATGCAATTTTTTCTTGTTGTTTTTATTCATTTTCCCCCTTTCTTCATCGAGCCTGACTTTATCGGTTTTCGTCCGGACTGGGCTCAGGCCTTAAACTTTCGGCTCGTGCAGACCTCTGGTATAACATTTTGTATAAAAATGCACAGATTTTTTTAAACTAAGGATTGTGAAATTAATTTTCTTTTGTTCATATAATATTGATAATCATTCAAGAAAACTTTTTATACAATCGGCAGCAAAATTACTGAACACATCCACATTTTTCATATACCATTTTTTTTTTTTTTTTTTAATAGTTTGACCGTTATTTTTTATCACAAACTTACTTTTCTATGAACAGCATAAGACTAAGACCATGACTCGATAAATATTTACTCAAGAAAACAATAATGTGCACGAAATTTTTATACGATATAAGAGCTATATAAAAAATAACCTATTTTAAACTTTTATTTTCCATATAAAGCTCTAAAGATAGATTTCAGGAGATTTCTTCTTCTTCATTTGAAATCAAGCATATTTTAAGGCATTAACTGTAGGGTTTATCACTAAATTAAACAATATAGTGAAGAAGAGATGGAAACTTTTTTATAAACAATGAGATTCGAATTATTTTTCTCTTTTGTTAATTACGAAATTTATTACTAAAAAATAAATAATTTCTGTATTATACTCGTATCAATAAAAATATAACTATTTTTTCTTTGAGTGACACAACTATAATACAAAATTAGTTACGCTGGGACCATCACAAAACTTTCTTTTATATCATTCTATATGAACAAAGTTAGCTACGATTAGCATTTACAGAATTTTAATCAACTTACCATCATATAAAAAACTTTTTATATATGTAATTTCGTGTAATTTTCAGCAATAGATGCTGAAATGTAGACTGTAGACATCTAGAAATCGTAAAAAGTAATAGCAGCACAACTTGTTTGCCAATTTGTATCCGAATTCAATCAGAATAAATTTTAATAATATATTTTTCACATACCAAGTTTGTGGTATTTAAATGACAAAAGTTGAAATAAAATTTTAACTAAACGGGTAAAACTTCAACGTAGTAGCGCCACCTAACATAGCCGATATGGAAAATTAATTTATTTAACTTTACAATAGCCATCTCACAAACGAAATGTGATGCTTTTAAATATCATAGAAACTGATATACTGCCTTCCCGTTAACAAGATTAAATTGCAGCATAGCAGAAGCACCTGTCGACCGATATGCACCCAAATTGAATCAGCAGAGATTTACATAATGCTGATCTCATATATAACTTTAGTGCATTTATGTATCATACAAGTTCTGATACAACCTTTCCTTATATGGGATCACATTATATCAGCGCCACAAAATGGACAATAATATCTTAAAAGCTAATAAGCACTAATTTACTTCCTGGTCCATTCAAATGTTATGTTACTTTGCGTCAATTGCTTCTAGAGAAACCGCGTCCACATTTATTTATTTCTATTTATTTCTTTATTTTTTAACGAACTCACAGTCATTTTCAAGTGAAAAAAAAAGCCAAATCATACTCAGAAGTCACAAAACGTGTATATTTATCGAAAACCGGAAGTTAAACATTTTCACAAATCTAGTGCTTTTTTCTTATGTAAGTAACAAACATAATAATAATAAACAGTGAAGTGATCATACGTTGTAAATAATCTATGATATTGTAAATTTAGAAGCTGAAACAATAAGAAAAAAATAATAAATAAAGTAGCTAAAAATTTTGTTTTCCTTATTTATTTATTACTTTCTTCTATAATAAAAAGAAGAAAGGTTTGATTCGTAAATATTTTTGGCTCCCGCGTTTCGATAGATTTTTCCCTTTTTAAGATGTTCTAATAAAAAATTGATATTTCTTAGAAAATGCCAGTTTGTCTGTGTGTTTGGACATGTGTGATAAGAATTTTGTGTCATCTCTAGGTCAAAAACTAATGAACAGAATTTCCTGAAAACTTATATTTTGCTCCCCCTTGATATCAGTTAGTGATTATTACCCCCCCCCCCCTTTTTTTTACACATATAACGCTCAACAGGTCGCACTGTCATTTATTTTTTTCAAAATTTTTAATATTACAATAAAGGAAAAAATTTCTTATAAATACACACAATAGGGATTTCTTTAGTTGAACATTGTCAAACTGATTTTTTAAAAAATATTAACGGTGAACAAGACTTTTAACAAGAAGAATAGCAATCCTTCCCCCCTCCTCGGGTGTGTAAATTTTTATAATATTTTTTCAAAATTACTCGTTGATATCTTTTAAAACGAACGGTTGAATCAATTATCTGTGATAATGTAAAACAAAGTTATCGATATTTTAAAAAAAAAAAAGTTAATATTATTATTATATATATATATATATATTTTATTTTGTTTTTCAATTTTACTGTGTAAAATGTGTGATTTGATCTAAACTATGTGAATTGTATTAGAAAATAAAGAAAAAAATTGTGTGATAGTCACAAGACACTAGTTTAACATTTCCTGTAATTTATTGTAATTGATTCATATAAGCAGGCATGCGATTATTTTAGTTGCGATCAAATTTTTATATTTTACTTCATAATAAACGTCAATTATTTTGCAAAATATTATTAAATAGATACGCAATAACACGTAATATTAAAAAAAAAAAAAAAAAAAAATCTGAATAAAAATCTTGAGTTTTGTATTTCTCACAAAAATAATAAATATAATTAAATTAAATTCCTTTTCAATTAATAATATAAAAGTGATATACATTTTGCTGAATCTTGAATCTTAAAAAAAAAAAAAAAAAAAAAAACGAAAAAATTCGCCAAACTGTGAAATTTTTATTGGGTTTGCCAGTTATGACAACGGAAGCACTTGGACTCCAAGGTCCAAGATAGATAACGGTAACTTTTTCTGTCATTATTTTCATTGCGTGTGGTTTGAGAATTGAGATTTCTTCCTGACATTTGGATACACTATCTACAGATAAGTTTATTCTACACAATTTTCATATGTCTAGTCTAGGATTTCCATAGTTTTGCCCAAATCTGCATTCAAATTTAACAAAATTAAATAAATTAAAGTTTTCAAAAACCATAAAAAATAAACAAATAAATAAATAAATAAATAAATAAAGAGTAATAATAATAATTTGAAAACATTAATTTTTTAAATTTTTCATGCTAACTACCTTTTAATTATTTATTATTATTATTTTTTTCCCCATTCGATTTTGTATTATTACAGTTTAATGTTAGATATATTTAAGTATATTTGTTTAGATTTTATTGTTAGACTGTAGTATTGTAAAATCAAGGGAAAAATAGTTAGCAGCCGGCTCTCTAAAAATTTTAAAAATATTTTAAATTTTAAAATTTATTTATTTTATATTTAAAAGATTTTCAAGAATTTTTATCGTATTTTATATTGTTATATTTCAATGCATGTGTAAGTAAAATTCATAAACTCTAAATCAATACTTTAAAATTAAATCTTCACAAAATCGATAATAAATAGATTAATTAACTAATTTTAATTTTTTTTTTAATACTTCTCTTAAATATTTTTATTTTCTCCCATCATTTGTACATTATTACTCTTTATCAATAGAATATATAACATATCTAGGTATTAATTTGTGAATTCATTGATAAGTTAAAGTTTTAAAAATAGTTCTATGTTTGAATGCCAAAAGTTTGCAATAAGTTTCAGTATTTAAACATATACAGTCGGTAACAAAAGTGTCCGAACACTAGCAAAAATTCCTATGTAAAAAAAGTACACTTCATACGGTTTTGTTAAATAAATCTTTATCGAATCATGTTCTTACACTGACTAAGAATAGGATTCGACAAGGATTTATTTAATACAACCTTACGAAGTGTACTTAATTTACATAGGAATTTTCGTTAGTGTTCGGACACTTTTGTTACCGACTGTATATATCTCTATATATATATATATATTTAACTTAACAAGAATTTCGCAAATTAATTACCCAAATATGGTTAGGTTCTATTGTTAAAATATATTAATGCAAAATCAAAGGGAAAAATAATAATTAGTCAGTAAGGAGCATCTTAAAACTTTTCAGTTTTCTTTAATTATAGTTTTAAAAAAAAAAAATGAAAATACTGTATGTTATTATATTTGAAGACATGTACGTAAAATTTTATAACACAAAGGCACACATACATACAAATGAATCACAAAATCCAAAGGGAAGAAAAATGAAAGAAAGAAAAGAAATAAAGAAAAAAAACAAACAAACATAGACAAACAATATGAAGGTGATTCTTAATATTTCTAAATGTTTTAAATTATTTTATTTTATTTATTATTATTATTTTATTATTTGTTTTGTTTGCAGAAACAACTTTTAATTAATTATTTATTTATTGTTCAAAAAGTTTTACCACATTTTATACTGTTATATTTCACTGCATGGTGTATGTAAAATTTATAAACTCAAAATCAATAATTTAAATAAATTTTGCATACGCATGATTTGAAATATGAAA
The DNA here is from genome assembly GCA_963930645.1 of Salticus scenicus. Lineage (NCBI taxonomy): Eukaryota > Metazoa > Arthropoda > Arachnida > Araneae > Salticidae > Salticus > Salticus scenicus. The sequence goes on from OZ005658.1 coordinate 78,337,297, forward strand.
ATATTAAGGAAATTTCACGGAATCTATTTAAATATATATATATTTATTTATTTATTTATTTAACGTATTTAAAATACACCGCTGTTCAAAATTAAAGGAACAAACCTGCTTTCCTATTTTCTTCTTTTGTACATAACTTTTAAACAAATAAACACATGGACATAAAATTTGGCTGGCATGTTCTTTATCATACCATTATTCGAATTTTACATAACTTTAGCATAAGCAATAATTTTAAAGTAATAATTATTAATTTTTCTCAAAAGTAAGCTTTGGAAAGAATGAAAAATTTCAACAATTTTAGTAAAGAAAACTTAATGAAAAATTGTGTTAATGATGCATTATAGACAAGTGAACACGCACATGCCCTCAAATGTTAAAAACAAAATCCTGATTTTTTCTTTCTGTGTTCATTTCTCTTTTACTTTAATAATGGAATTTTTGAAAAAAAAAAAAAAAATAATAATAATAATAATAATTACTAATTTGTATAAACTGTGACCATCACTAGAATAATAAAAACGTCGATAAATAATTTAATAATGAACGTTTTATCCGATTTTCATGTTTCTATGTAAAATTAAAAAAAAATATTCACACGCGAAAAAATAAAGAAAGAAAAAAGAAAAAAAAAAAAATTACTACAAGAAAAAATTTTCGGTTTTAATCTACAAATAAAATATAGATGCACGTACATCTTTAACCTATCTGTAATGCACCTTCATGACCATTTTTCATTAAGTTTTCTTTTCTAAAATTGCTGAAATTTTTCATTTTTCCAAAGTTTATTTTCGAGAAAAATTTACTGATTTTTAGTTTAAGAATTATTACTTATGCTAAAGTTATATAAAATTCGATTCGTGGTATTTTAAAAAACATGCTATCCAAATTTTATACTTCTGTGTTTATTTGTTTAAGAATTATGTGGAAAAAAAGAAAACGAGGAAACAGTTCATTGTTTTAATTTTGTACACTTGGGTACTTCTTTTAACTAATTTTAATTTTTTGTTTTCCATTGACTCTGCATTATTATAGTTTAAAAATAGAATATGTAACATATCTGGGCATTAATCTGAGATTCCATTGATAATTTAAAATTTAATAAAAAATTTTTGTGTTTGAATGCTAAAATTTGCAGTAAGTTTCAAAATTTAGACATAAAAATATATTTAAGTTTTTTTGCTTAACTTATTAAAATCAATATCAAAATATGGTTATATTCTATTGTTAAATTATAATGATGCAAAATCAAGGGGGGAATAATAATTAGTTAGCAGGGGGCATATATCTTAAATTTTTTCAAAATATTCCAAATCTTGAATTTATTTATTCGTTTTTGAATTCAAATATTTATCCAGAATATTCAAAATACTTGATCGTTTCTTATACCATATTACAATGCACTACACAAAAAGGAAAAAAGGAAAGAAAAGATAAATAAGGAAAGGAAGGAAAAAAAGAAAAATAAAATAAGTAAATAAAATAACAAGTGCAGAACTTTGAATAGACACTATAAAATTCAAGAATTCGAAGAAAATGGAAGAACTCGCAACAATTGTTCCGGGTCGAGAAAAGACATAACCCTTCATCAACCGAACAAAGTAGGCACGAATGCTGCAAAAAAAACTGCAACGTAGCTCTTGTATTTTCAGCACTCGTGCCTACTATGTTCGTCTGACGAAGGGTCGTGTCTTCTTTCGACCCGGAACAATTGTTGCGAGTTCTTCCATTTTATGATACAAGACATTTTTAGCACGTACAAAGAACGTTCAAAAATTGTTTACATAACGTTGTGAGAACGTGTGTATAGAACGTTTTCAGAACGTTTCTACACTATTTTAGAACGTTTACAGTACGTTTTCTAGAACGTTCTGAAAATGTGTATAACGTTTTGAAAACGTTCTAAAAACGTTTAGAACGTTCTGAGACCGTGTACATAGAACGTTCTCAGAACGCTTCTATAACACCGATGGTGATAGTTACACGTTCATTGAACGTTCTCTGAACCGTACTATTGTACGTCTTCAAGATGGACAGATAGACGTCTATAACACGTTCAGAGTGAACGTTCTTAGAACGTGTTTGCAGAACAATTTTTGAACGTTCAGAGAACGTTTCGGTGCTGCTTGGGGTGTTACCTCATCTGATAAATCATTTGGAAGCACGACAATTTTATAAATATTGGTTTTGAACGAAATTGTTTTTTTTGTTGAGATATTTTGGGATTTTCAGATTTTTTATTACTAAAAAAAAAAGAGGCCCTTAGGCCTTCTACTCATTAAAAAAATATATAAAATAAATAATAATATAGATTTTTTTTCCTGCTTAACCCCTTAACAATCTCGTGATATTCAAGAAAACGGTTAAAATGTGCCTATTTTTTTTATTCAAGAAAAATTTATAAAATAAAGTGTATGAACTATATATGTATTCATTTTTAATTTATTTTTAATTTATTTTAATTAATTAATTAATTAATTAATTTATTTGGCTTGAAATCGCGAAAATTGAATTTTTCGGGAAAAAACAATAATCAGGGTTAATATGGTTAAATGTTGGTCTTCCAGTATGTAGAAAAAGTAAAAGATATGTGTTTTAAGCATTAAAACAAGACTTTACGAAAAGAATTTTACTTATAATACAACACTATAGCAGGGATGGAACACGGGCGCAGATTTCATACCGGAATCCGTTTAAGAAATGCCTCTACCTATAATATCGTTGATTTAAGAAGTAGAAAATTTTCTTACATTGATAGTGGTATGAATTCTGCGCCCGTGTTCCATCCCTGCTATAGGTATGACACACTGTTCTCAGATTCACTGTTCGAACTTTCATAAATATCTTTTATTTCTGAATCACTCTCAGATGTATATATACAAAAATTAGAATCCGAATAACTTTGTGATTCTGACTGTATAATGCACACAATTTTAAAAATTATATATTTTAGAACAGAGCATAAAATCATGTGCATTCAAAAGCCCAAACTGAGCTTGGATTACAAAATAGGTATTAGAAATATTTAAAATTGGATAGTGCTGACAGTTTAAAATAAACCTGCTATCTCCAATTACATTTTAGTCTGCTACTTCCATTTAGAGTGTAAAATAAGAAATAAAAATTTTCCAGGTATCAGCAATGGTTTGCTTTTAAATCTTTTTAGTGCGCTACTTTCGAACCCGGAAATATCACGGGCGCGAGAAATACAGAGCACCTCGTAATTTTGAAGGGAGCGAGAAGGAAGGGGTTAAGGGTACTGGGACGTGAAGTATCTACAAAATTTCGATTTTTCAATTAGTGGCATAAAAAATAGTACAGATTCTGCAGATTACAAATACATATAATTTATACATATATGGTAGCACAGACTGTATTCAGGTGTTTGAAAATACTGAAAAACGTAAAGGTCTGGCAGTAAGTTTAGAATTTTTATGTTCAAAATGCAATAATTTCACAAGTACAATGTCATCCAATGAGTCAGAAGCATACAATATCAATATAAGACTAGTGTATGGCATGCGTCGCATTGGTAAAGGGAAAAGAGCTGCTGAAATATTTTGTGGCATTACAAACATGGGAACTCTGGAAGAAAGAAAATATACAAAAATCTCACTATCACACAAATCAAACATCGTAATTAATAGCATAGCTGCCAATATTTTAATTTATTCCGGGGTACTTTTAGCCCCGCCTTTAATTCGCACCACTTAATTTATAGAAAAATTTTCTTCAATACGTAACTTCGATAAAATAAGAAAAAATTGCTTTTAAAAAATAAGTGGTACGAAGACGAATTAGAGGCGGGGCTAAAATTACTCCGGAATAAATTAAAATATTGGCAGCTACTGTTGGCCCGCCGAAGATTGATACCTGGTTGGCAAAGTGCCAGGACGATTCCACTCACGCTCTGGGAGACACAGCAATGAAGAGAGAGGGGAAAATTTTCTATTATTCTTGTTTCCTCTGTTATGTGTAGAATAATTAATACTCCTGCTTTGTTTTCTTTTATTTCTTTCTGTATAACAGTCTGTTTATATTGGAAATGAATCGTACATGTGGTACGAGTTCTCGGATTAAACCTCTTCATAGTGAAACGAAGCGTATTGTACATAATGTCATTAAGTTTTGCGATAAGACAGGTGGCGCGCTTGAGAAGCTTTAGAAGGAGAAGCTATTGTTCCACTTTCCCAATCAGTGAAACGTACGAGTGAAATAACTAATATATCAGAAGCCACGGTTAAAGAATACGTAGAGAATCAAAAGGAGAAGACAATCCAATGTTTGTATCACCAAAAAAGCGGCAAAAGAACAGTACCATCGAAAACATTTCTCTGGATAATTTTGATTGCGATGTTATTCGAAGAACAGTACATGAGTTTTACGCAGTAAATAAGATCGTACCTACAATTCCCAAATTAATTCCTGTACTTAAAGAAAAGATGAATTTTAAGTATCAAAGAGAAACTTTGAGAAAAATTCTTCACGAAATAGTATTTAACTTCCCCGTCAGGTACGACTTGCACATTAGTCCCCTTTAAATATAGTGACCAGCGAAGCTGGCAAAGAATTCGTTGATTCACTACCTTAATTGATTTCATATTTCGTCATTTTTTAAGGGGTTATATACTAGTTTGTAAATAATAATTGACATAATTTTTAAATTAGTGTTACATACTTCAAAGAACAACTTTAATATATCCCCACAACGACATTTGGCAATTTTTTGTTGGCGATTATGGCTAAATCATAAATCTAAAAATCGTAAATGATAAAATCATAATCTAAATCATAAATCCAAAATAAACAACATATAGGCTGCCATATTATATCGCCAAATTCAGCTATGGGGATATACTAAAGTTATACCTTAAAACTATCCCCTTTATAATATTATCAGTTTTTCTTTCTTTTAATTAATCGTAAAATATTTATTTTACCATATATTCAAGAATCAGTTCAAAGAAGGAAAAGAAAAGCAACCAGTGAGTTTATAATTTTTTCATACAAATAAACAAGCACATCCTTAGGTACTACCACGGATTAGGAGAGTCTATAGGATATATAACGAATGTTACGGAAAAGTAGTAATTTTCATCTTACCTATAGAGGGCTACCAGATCTCGAGAATACACCAATCAGCGCGTTTGTTTAAATTTGTAGCGGTTCATTGGTCGTTCTCGGAAATCGGATGATGACAGATGCCGAAGGGGCGGGCTTTCACTTTCTTCCGATAAGTTTCAAAGATACTACACCAGGCGGCGATCGGATCGTTTTCATCTAGTCGGCTGAATTAATGCGGAATATGAAGCTTCAGATTTCGCGCTCGCCGGCCTATCTAGTGTTTCATCCTTATCTCCTAATCCGTGGGTACTACGGACATTCCTATTTTATAAATGGACCAACCCTTTTCACTCATGCGCAGAACACGCCAGGGATCATCCTTCTGCGGTTTTACAGTATGCAATAATAGCCTTCCTCGTTTCCATTTAGCAGCTCCAGCTCCAGCAATTAAGCGAAACTACTTAATTAATAAAAATATGTGACTTTCACACTCCTGCGAATGCGAAAGGTTGAATTAAAAATGTATAAAGCGTATTCAATTATAATTTACTGGTGTCAAAATATTTAAATAACAGTAAAATATATGATGCGAGTTTTTACTATATCAGCAAATATTTCGAATCCATTCATTTCATTTTACAGAGTTGGTTATGTTTTAGTTTATCCCGGAGCATTTTAAACCCCGCCCTTATTTACGTAATAAATAAGGGCGCACCACTTTATTTATGTAATAATTTTCTCTAATAAATAATTACGATAGAATAAGAAAATACTACTCTTAAAAATGGTTTGAAATGAAGGTGTGGTTAAAAATGTTTCGGAGTACATTAAAATCCTGGCAACACTGATTTTATTACATACCAAAGTTATCGATTATATGTGTTATCTAATATTATTACTAAGAGCTAATTTTAATTTCGTAATTAGTTATTACATGATTACAACAATATTTTTATTTTTATTTATTTATTTCAAATTTTCACCATTTATATTTATGTCATAAAATTAATGCATAGACATGTTTGAAATCGCATCAGTAATTTATTTTTCAAAACCAATTGATTTAGAAAGATGTAAAAACAAAATCTTTTTAATTTTCTATTATTTTTAAAAACAGAGTTTAGTATTGTTTTAAATATATATATGTATATATATATATATATATATATATAAAGCATAATTAAAATAAAATGTTTAGATAAAATAAATATCTTTTTTTTTTTTTTAAAGGTTCCTTTTATTTTAACTTTATTTTATAATTAAAAACAAAGCTAAACTTTATTTTTTAAATTAAAGAAATTTGCTAATATTACAAACAGTAAAATATAACTATAAAACCTATACATTTCTTTAATTTACAAATACTAAATAATTATTATTTATTAAATTTTCAAATTTTGAATTTAATTATAAAGGAAAGAAAAATAAAATGCTTTGTTAAATAAATAATGATAATAATAATAATAATAAAAGTTTTCTTTAATTCAATCAACGACACTGAAGCGTTGACTCTTTGCCGAAATAACTTGCATTTAAGCAATTACTGAAACTTTAAAAGCTTTTATCTCAAGATTATGTGGCTAGTGCATACTTGCCAATCATCTCATTATGAGGTGTACAATTTTTAGTACCCGCCTCTTTTTTCACACCAGTCATATTTTAGAATAGTTTTAGTCTTATTTAATCGTAACAACATTTGGAGAAAACTACTCTAAAAATAAAATTGTGTGGGAAAAGAGGCGTTAACAATTTTACGTTTATTAATGAGATGGTTGGCTAGTGCACGCTACTGCTTTAATATGTCATTACCGTCATAGATACTTGTCAATTTACTAATTAACACTTTCGCGACCGCTGACGTAGATTCACGCCATTTGAAATTTTGTAAATCCGCTAGTGGGTGTTTCTTTCGCAATTTGTTTTTTATTAATTTTTTTAAAAATATACCCAATATACTCATCAGGGTTCCCACGGCCACGCCTTTTTTTAAGGACTCTTGGACCAGAGTAAGTTTAAGATAAATTTATTCATAAATATACAATGTATACTTAAGAAAAAATTTATTTTTAGATAATACTGTGTAAGAGTCTTTGAAAAAAATTGGGCCGTGGGAACTCTGTTTATATTTGTATACAATCAATATACTTTACATACAAATACTTTGATTAGAAAAGTATACTTATAATGCATATCCATTTGTAGTATAAATGTGAATACAGAAAAATATGATCAGAAATATTATAACTTGGGAGAACAACCCCCACAGGCGGACCTAACTGTCGAAAAGACAAAAACATGCGGTCGTGAAAGTGTTAATATCCGGAATTTTTTTAGAATCTGCCCCTTTTTCCCTAACACTTTACTTTTAGATTTTTTTTTTTTTTCAAATGTAATATAATTACGATTAAATAAGAAGAAAAATACTCTAAAAATAGAATGGTGTGGTTAAAAAAAAAAAAAAAAAAAGAGGCGGGTACTGATAATTTTTCGGTTACTAATCAGTAAGTTGGCAGGTATGCTTCCTGTTATACTACAATTCTGCATAGTCTCTTTCCGATCTGAATTTTTTATGTCGTGACTTCTCCTTGTAGGATGCATTCTTATTACAGAAGGTAAAAATCCTCTTTTTTTGGCAGAGGTAGGTAATGCACACTCATAACGTTAATACAGGAGAGCTGGTTTGTGCCCACCTCCAAGTTATGAAGTTTTACCTTTCTAGCATTATTTAACATATTGCTAAAATGACATCTGCAACTTACTATACATTATTAAGTTTCGTTCAGTCAAGATTCGTTAAGTTTCGTTTTCCTACTTTCTGTTATTTAAATCTTACGGTTTCTTTCATCTAATAGAACAAAGACATACGGCATTTTTTTCTTTTATATATACATATATATATGTGTGTGTGTGTATAATACTTTATTTTAAATTTTTATTTGTAATTACAATATTTTGATTTATAATTCAATTATTTTTTAATTTTAAAAGTAAGGAAAATAAAATGCTTTGTATATAGGTTTACTATTGCATATTTCGTGTAATGTTAGTAAAAAAAAAAAAAAAAAAAAAAAAAAAAAATAATAATAATAATGATAACATACTTGCAAACATCCTAATTATGAACCAGAAGATTTTCAGAACACGTCCGCTTTTCCCCATCACGTTATTTTTAGAGCAACTATTTCCAAATGTAGTTACTATTAAATAAGTATAAAATTGCTTTTAAAAAAGACTGGTGTAAAAGAAAAGGCGGGTAGTAAAAATCTTCCGTTTATTATTGAGATAATTGGCATGAATTTAATAATAATAAAAAAATTGAATTGTATGAAATTTTCCCAAAAGGCCCTATGATGTATTTTTCAGAGTTTTTTTTTTTTTTTCCTTCGGCTTTCTGACCGTAGGCTGTAACTATTCCAAAAATTTCAGGTAAATAACATCATTGAAATCCGAAATCTTATCAAATTAAAAACAGAATTCTTTGTTATTGATAATATTAATTATTTCTGTTTCTCTAGAGGTTCACATTACAAGCAGTTTAGAAGCTTTATTATACTAACAATTTATTAAAGAAAAGAATCTGGGAATTACAAATATAATTCGATTTTTTAAAAAATATTTTTTTTTTTAATGTATGATAATAATATGTAGTTGTCAACATTTTGCTTTATACCGGAACATTTTTGACCCCGCCTTTATTTCGCACCATCGTATTTATAGAATAATTTCCTCTGATATGTAATTACAGGATGTCGACAGTCGAATTTTTCCCCCTGATTCTTCCACCAGTGTATTTATAAAACAATTTTTTATTTAGTTAATTGTACAATCTTACTACTGAAAATTCCGAAAGAAAAATACTAGTGGAAAAATAAAGGGAAAATTTTCAACTGTCGACACCTTGAATTACAATAAAATAAGAAGAAATTACTCTTTAAAAAAAGTGGAACAAATTAAAGGCGGTGCTAAAAATGCTGTGGAATAAATTAAAATGTTCGCAACTCTGATAATAATAACAAAACTGAAAGTTTCTACATTTTTAGTTTCTTCCCATTCTTTAATGTGTTTATTTATTACTAAGATTATTTTTGTAGGATAAGGGTGTGACCTAATCTAGTATAGTATGCGACATCTTAATTATAATTTTGGAGTATTGTTACTATCCCCCTCTTTTCTAGACTACTTATTTTAAAAATGATTCTCTACAAACGTAACACAGGTCGACGATGAATTTTTTTTCTTCAGGTTGACGTGTTTTTTTTTTTTTTTTTTTTTTTTTTTTTTTTTTGGGGGGGGGGGGGGGCTATTTTTGTATGCTCGTTAAGAAAATAAGACTACTGAAAAATTTCCATAACGTACAGTTTCGATAAAAAATGGGTTATTTGCATGATGGTCAAAAATACGACTGCAGCGATCCTGTGAGGTAATTTGAGAAATACATTCGATAACACAGCGCATGCTCCAAATTAAGTTCCAGTTCTGGAAACATAAATATACCATGTGAATTTTGTTGTCGTCTGCTAATCTCGCTACAGTCATGGTTGTTTGTGGTGATTTTTACGTGTGAATTATATAAGAAAATTGTGAATTGTTATTGTGAAATTATGTAATATGTATCAATGGAGACATCCAAATACAAATACCCAGCCGATCATCTGCTAGCTTGTTATAGAATAGTAACTTTGTTTTGAATGTCAGTAGAGTTGAAAGATACGTTTTTATTAAAAATATGTGATTGAATGGTATGTATTTCTTGTTTTGAAATCTTATCACTTAATTTTTTATCATTAGGGATTTATAAATATGAAATATTATTTCTTTTTTAAAGTATTGTAATATATTTCGTAATTCGTGTAAGACAGATAAATAAATAGGCTTAACCGAAAAGTAACACCTGAGAAAATAGTACAACACGTTAAAAATATATTGCCTGCAAAGTAAAAGACATTAATGATACAAAATTAAGTTATAAGATTTCAAGACAAGAAATACATACCATTCAACTGCATATTTTCAATAAAAATACATTTTTCAACGGTATTGACATTCAAAATAAACTTACTATTTTATAAGAAGCTGGCTGATGATAACAAAAAGAAGTTTAAAGAGCACCGAAGTAAATTACTTTGGGGCATACGCTTGGTTATTAAATGTATTTTTCACACACACTCATAGGATCGCTGCAGTCGTATTTTTTACCTTTATGCAATTAACCTTGAGAGCTAAATTTAATGGGAATGTCAATGCTTGTGTACAATCAGCTTTTTTTTTGTACTTTTAAACAGTTGTTTCTTTCAATTCGATACATTAAAAATCTGACGTGAAACAAACACACGACTTCCATTACCCACTATTACACATATTTTAAACAAATTTTTGACGATAATAAGATTAGAAGACATAAAATTGACCTAACGAAGTAGAAACCTAAAATTTTTCCGGCAAGAGGAACTTTATACCCTTGTAAAGACATATAAGACAAAGTTCACATAGCGACTTAAAAAAAAAGGTATAGATATTATTTGAAACACTAATTTCTGAGTTATAAAAATTGACTTACCTAAGCAGAGCGACTGTTAATTTTCCTGTAATAATAACGTAATATATGAGAAAGGATATCTAAAATGGATTTATGTAACAATTTTCAAGAAAATCATTAGAGCCGTTTTTGAGATACCAACTATTACCAAAACTTCGCATACTCAATTACTGACCGGAAAACAATAATTACATACAAAGGGCTATTTAAAAAGGGAGTTAATATGGCGAGTTTGAAAAAAATCCATACAGCCATTTTTATAGGAACGCACTTGCGAGTCTTGCAATTGAGCTATTTATACAGGACTCCTATCAATTTTTCTGAATTAATCAACTATATCGTTCGAAAGGACATCAAATAGAGTGTTTATATAACAAATTTGAAGAAAATTGTTAGAGCCGTTTTTGAAATACTGACTTCCGGTCCCACTTCAAGTTTGCCAATGTTTACTAAAATTTGGAAAATGCGTCTGTACACTAGACCTGTCTCAATTCTGAAGTTTCGTAGTTCTATCTTTATTAGTTTCGGATATACGATAGCCAGAAGATTCCCCACATACACATATATACACACACACACTGACCAATTACCAAAAACTACTTTTTTGGACTCAGGAGACCTTAAAACGTGTACATTAGGTGAAAATTCCATATCGAATTTTTAGACCGAATACAATACTTCCATTACTTACGGTAGTAGGGTAATAGAAGTAAAAAGCGAAATCTAACAGATCAGATCACATTTTGGTGTAGGGATATATTTTTACAGAGTATGCAGGAAAAATTCAAATAGATAGTCATATGTCAACCAGGGGTACAAGAGTTTCAGTATTAAGAAAGAACACGGAAACCAATAATTTTTCTCATACTCAATCGTAATAAATTGTTGCACAAATATGGTACAATGTTTTAATAAGAAATTCTGTTGTAAGTGTTCCGTGTCGATATAGAGAGCTGGCAGCACATAATAACTGTAGATCCAGCCATACGGCGAATCTACATTTTTTTAGGAATTGGAAAAAATGAAAAGAAAACAATAATAGCTATTCATTAAATTAAATTAAATAATATTTCGTTGAAATTTACTGGTGTGAAATATATAAATGACTTTTTTTTCTTATACGTTTTATTTTTTCAAATAACTATTTTTTATTCTATGTATTCTTTTTTTACCATAACAGACCACCTATTTTAGCAGGTATACATTATTTTACAAAACTGTTATGAACACATACCCCTGTTTTCGTGATTAGTTATTGAATAGTTACAATTATATTCTTCTGTTTTTTTTTTTAACTTTCTGTTTATTATTATTATTATTATTATTATTATTTTTTTTTTTATTCTACTTATTTAGTTAGTTATATTTGTATTTATTTTATTTTATTTATTTATATTTATATTTATATTTATATTTATATTTATATTTATTTCATTTATTTATATATTTATTCTACTAATATTAAACAAAATCTTCTACATTTGTATTTATTATATGAATATATGGAAAAGAATATGAAAGGAAATGCATTTTTAGGTTTTTTTTTAATCAATTGGGGGGGGGGGGGGAAGGGGAGAGAAAAATATTAATACTTTTTGCGCAGAAATTAAGTCTACTTTCCGAATGTGGACAGACATTTATAACTTGGAAAATTTTAGTTAAGTATGTGGAAGATTTTAGTTAGCTTTATTTTATTAATAAATAAATTTTATTTTAAGAATAATAATTTTATTTTGGCTAGTAAGAAATTTTGTTAAAATAGTTGGTGTTGAATGCAATTCATCGAGTTAAAGGCGCCCACAAACATAAATTTGACTACGGTCAGAATTTTTAAGGGTCCTAAGAATAAAATGGTTATTAAATGCGGCCATTATAAAATGTTAGTAGGATATAGGAGGGACTAAAGCTATAAAACGTAAAGGAAAAAAATAAATAAATATTACGTTCTTCACAATTATAAACATGACAACAGTTTGATTTATTCCGGAGAATTACAAGTTTCACTGCATGTATCCGCAATTTCCCCCCCATCATTTTGTTTGAAAATCCTTTTACTTTATATTAAATCGTAGTTGCGTATTAGAGAATACTTCACTGCAAACAAAGTGATGCGGGAAAAAGGCGGGTCCTAACAGGGCTCTGGAATAATTTAAAGGATTGTCATTTATGTGAACATATAAACATGGTTAGGAAATTTATATTTTAGCAAATATGGAGAAAGATATGCTACACAATATTTATATATTTAATTATCCTTTCTGATATATAACCAGACTTGTTGAAATAAAATAAAAAATAAATATTTACATAACGTTGAAAATGCCAATGTAAAAAGTACATTGGCATACGTGACATTCTAATTATGAACATTATATAATCCTAATATTTTTAGTACACGCTTCTTTTTCCACACAACTTTATTTTTAGAGTAATTATCTCCAAATTTGGTTACGATTAAATAAGTATAAAATTATTCTAAAAATGACTGGTGTGAAAAAGAAGGGCGGGTACTAAAAATCTTCCTTTTATTAAAGAGATGGTTGGCAAATATGCATTAGGTAAGCAAAGTGCAGTTTCGGTAGCGTTAAGCCGTACTTGCCAACATCCTAATTAATATTCCGTAGTGTTGTTAATCACGCCGTTTCCCACATCAGTAAATTTTCACAGTAATATTCTGCTAATGAAATTACGATTAAATAAGAAGAAAAATACTCTAAAAAGATACTGGTGGGGAAAAAAAGGTGGGGCTGACTATACTACTGAATATTAATTATTATGTTGGCAAGTATGCGTTAAGCTTATCTCATCAGTGCAGAATGACAAAACGCATGATTGCTACTATATGAAAATAGGGAAACGTATTCCAGAGACAAATTAGCAGCCAATAGAAATTTAAGAATCTGGAGATATTCGAAAATAGGAAATTGGAAATAGAGAACTATATAAATGGTTCGTGAAAAGCAACAATATGTGGGTTTTATGTAATATTTCCAATAATTAGTTACACGAATACATCAAAATCGCAATTAATGACATTTTTCTTATTTTTAAACGTATAGAAAGCTTCTAGAAACTCGAGTTCATATAAATGTTTAAGCCGATACATTATTTTAGCTGAACTAAAATTAAAAATAAAGTTATTCTCCCTACAATGCTTAGTAATGGCTTATTTGCACAAAACTTGTTTCTGAATGTAACTCATGTGTTCTTTAAGACAAACTTGAGTTGACGTTTTGTTTGGCAAATATATGATCGCTTACATTCACAATGAATACTATAAAAACCTTAGGGATTATGTATATCAATAGGATATTTTCACACAGAAAGGGCTAATTAGTTTGTAAGTGAGAACATTAATTTAAAGTCATATTGTTTGAGAACTTAAAACTTTCGCGACTGCTGAGGTAGATTCACGTCATTTGGAAATTTGCAACTCCACCAGTGGGCGTTTCTTTCGTAATTTGTATGTTGTTTCTTTCTTAAGTATATACCCAATATTTATATTTTTACAATGAAATATACTATGGATACAAATACTTTGATAAGAAAGAATATAATTATAATGTATATTCATTTGTAATATAAATTTGAATATAGAAAATTTTGTTCTGAAATATTGTAACTTGGGAGAATAACGCCTACAGGCGGAACTCACTGTCAAAAAGGTAAAAGTATGCGGTCGCGGAAGTGTTAAGGTATAGATTTAGGGAAAAAGGGCAAAACAATAGTGATTTTGGAAGGGGACTTGGGACGTGGAAGCACAAGAAGTATGGGATGTTGTAATTTAAAAAGAACTTTTTAAATAATGGAAGGGTTGTAACCTCTGTCAACAGCAACCGTTTTTAGATATTTCATTTCAAAGATCAGATCAAATTTTAAAATCAAAATTACAGAAATATAAAAGTGGAAATTCTTTAGTAAGGTGGATGACATGAATGAGCAAAGTGAGGTAATAAAATTGAAAAACTTTTTACTGTAAACGGTAGTGCAGAAGCCCTGTTTAGTGCGAGTGAGAAGGGTATCAAAAAACAGTGAGTGAACAATTGTTTTTAATTTCATATGTAAATTGGATGTTATTATCAAAAAATTCATGAACTGTAATACGTCATCAATATTGTGCCGAGAAGTGTCTATCAAAGTGAAAGTATCATCCACATAGAGTGTTCAAAATGTAAAAGATATTTTTTTAAAGAGAGAATTTTCGAAATAATACATGTATATATGTGGAAGAATTGGTAAGAGAGAAGAACCTAAACTTTCTGATATATATATATATATATATATTTTTTTTTTTTTTCGACTGAGAGAAAATAATGCCTGGAGCGGGAGACGAACCCCGGAATGATTTTCTTCCCAATCAGTTGATTGTGTGATTTTAATAAAAAAATTCTAAACTTTCTGATTGTTGATAAAATTTACTTGAAAAATAAGGTAAATTTTACCAATAAGGTAAACAAGTTAAGTTGGTAAAATTTACAAATAAAGTAAATTTTACCAATGATCAGTAAGTTTAGCCATTGGCTCAGTTTTCCAGATTTCGATAGTGGCTTTAAATTTTGGGTATTTAGGAATTTAAACAGTTATTCAAATAAGTTTAAGTACAAACACAATATTTTTAGTAATTTAACGTAATTTTATTTTACATTTAAAAATTTCATTTTTTTCCCTCTGTTGGAATTTTAATATGTAATTTACTTTCTATTTCTGATCCTAATTTATTTTTTTCTAAATATATGGACGGACCCCTAATACATTTTCTTTTGTAAATCTATTAACATAGTTGCCAATTCTTCCGATTTTTTCACACCAGTATTTCTCGAGAAAAATTCTTCTTTACTTAAAGATCAAAAGTATGCAATTAAAAAAGACGAATAAAATAATTTTATAAAAGTGATGTGAAAAAGTCGGAAGAATTAGCACCCATATATCAGAGCATAGCCTCCTGAACTAGATGCCTGTCGCGTTTCTGGGAAACTTGGCAACAGTTGAACCGTTTGACAGCGCCATCTAGTACAGATAGCGCGACTCTTTTATTCAACTGTCACCAATAATTTTAAGAAGTGATATATGATATATATAATCGTCGTTTCTTCGATTCTATTGGCTTTTTATGTATATCATATCCAACTTTTAAAAATGTTTGGTGACTGTTGAATAAAAAAGTCGCGCGATCTGTACCAGATGGCGTTGTCTACCGCCTCAAGTGTTGCCAAGTTTCCGAACCACGTGACAGGCATCTAGTTCAGGAGGCTATGATCAGAGTCACCAAATTTAATAATTTAGCCCGGAGCATTCTTAGCCGCGCCTTTTTTTCATACCGTAAATTTTGAAAATGTTTTTACTTTTATTTAATCGTTGTTACATAGTAAAGAGAAGTAATCTACAAAATTTCGAGTGCGAAAAGAAGACGGAGCTAAAAATGCTCCGGAATAAATTATAAAAGTTGCAACACTGATATATTAAGTATTAATTAAAATTATGTAAATAGTACCTTATTCCGCGCTTCTTTGTTTTCATACATGGAGTTAAAAATAGATGTTACCATTTGAAAAAAATGATGTTTTAATAGGAAGACAACCACCTAAATAAAAATTAACTGAAACACTAATAACTAGACGTTACAATGAATCTATCGCGTCAGCCGCATATCCATGCGGTTATTTTTAGCGAAATTAGTCGAGGGAGGAAGACGGCAACTTTTTTTATATGACTGAAGACTTGTTAGTCTATGCATATGCGCAGTTAAAAATTATTTGGTAAACATGCCCATATTTCATCTTATATTTGATATTTTTATATTCTGATTGCAGCATGTTGCATCTAATGAAGAATGTCAAGTTTTCTAAAACCGGTATTATTAGTTTAACCCTTTGCGACGCAAGGTAATTTTGATCATTTAAATTACACTGCCACTGTAATTCACGAACAAAATTAAAATAAAAGAATTTAACTACATTTTCTGCTATGTTATAAAAGTAAAATTTTTCTAAAATTTTTCCAGAGTGAGCTTTTGCAATTGGAACTTACTAATTGCGTCCTCACAGCGTCCTCATACACGTTATACTAAAAATTCCGCATCTTGGGTTTTAATGCGGAACATGATTCGACAAGGATTTATTTAACAAAAGAGAATGAACTCTAATTTTTTTTATATAGGAATTTTTGCTAGTCTTCGGATACTTTTGTTACCGACTGTATATCCTATAGGTTGTAATAATATCTTAATATCTGTTTTTTCTTTTCTTTTAAAGTATGTGCAGTTTGATTAAAACATTGAAATTATTCTTTCGTTTTTCATCTTTGTTTTAAAAACACCAGCTTACTTTACTTATTAATAATGGATAGAAAAGAACAACTATTCTACAATTTTTCAAAATTATTCATGATGAATTATAATTAAAAAGTTCTATTATAAAGAGATTTACTTTAAATATTTATAGTTCAAAAAATATTTTCCCATTATGACCTGATGCAAAAAAAAAAAAAAAAAAAGTTTCTACATAATTTCTTATTAAAAAAAAAAAAAAAAAAAAAAAAAAAAATGTTTATCTATGAAAACTTATTTTAGAACATTTCTGAAACCTGTTGGCCCAATTGCACGACAATATCATCAGAAATTGAAAATGCTTTGTTTAAAGGAACATATGGCTTTTTGCTTTTAGTTTAGGAAGTTCAATGTGCTTCACTTCTCTTTATATTAAGTCAGTGCACGTTGAATTTGTGGTGTCCACAATGTCCACCATGTTTCCATCCATATTAATCGTCTAAGGTTCATCGAAGCGGAGGGACCTCCGAGGAAGTATACAGGAGAAGAT
Organism: Salticus scenicus; assembly: GCA_963930645.1. Lineage (NCBI taxonomy): Eukaryota > Metazoa > Arthropoda > Arachnida > Araneae > Salticidae > Salticus > Salticus scenicus. The sequence continues at coordinate 78,354,712 of OZ005658.1, forward strand.
GACCTGTCCCCCCAAAAACATGAAGCAAAAAATAACTGCATCCATAGGCCATAAAGTAACACGGTTATATAAGAAATTTTAACACGTTTTTGTGAAACTATGAAATATGGATCATTTGAATCGAAAGTCTTCGTACAGTCGGTAACAAAAGTGTCCGAACACTCGCGAAAATTCCTATGTAAAAAAAGTACACTTCATACGGTTTTGTTAAATAAATCCTTGTCGAATCCTGTTCTTAGTCAGTGTAAAAACGCGATTCGATAAGGATTTATTTAACAAAACCATATGAAGTGTACTTTTTTAACATAGGAATTTTCGCTAGTGTTCGGACACTTTTGTCACCGACTGTATGTATAAGTATGAAAGTTGTCAAATAAATAAAATAACGTAAGACTAGCCAATGATTTGGTAGATTCAATATGGCTACCGCGGTAGTCCTGGTTTCTAATGCGGCAGCCATCTTGTGGAAACAACAGTTAACTTCATTTGTAATGCATGCTATTACGCCGTATGCCAAATCCTCGTACAAGGAGGTTGAGTTTGTGTGGGTTTTACGTTGCACTAGTGCTATGCTATGGATAGTCCAATAGGTGACGTTCTGGGAAACACTCCTCGGAGTATTCCGGAGATATGTCATCAGAGTCTTGATTCACCATGGAGGGGAAGGATCCCCGCTTCTGTAACCCCCCAGAGGTATAATTTAAATGAGAACACGGAGCACTTTGTGACCACAACGCATTTTACGTGTACGTGCCACCTTTAGTATACATGATGGTCTTCCGACGGCTTGTGTACGAATCCAAAATCTTCCAATTACAGTCGGCTGCAAAAGTATCCGAGCACTAGCAATAATCCTTGTCTAAAAAACTTCACTAAGTACTGCTTTGTTAAATAAATCCTTGTCGAGTCATGTTTTTAGTCAATCTAAGAACATGATTCGACAAGGATTTATTTAACAAAACACTTTTAAGTGTACTTTTTGACATCGGAATTATTGGCTAGTGCTCGAATATTTTTGCTGCCGACTGTATCAGTTCGGCTTTCTACGGACCAGGCTACCGAAGCTCTTCACCAAAGGAGGAGCCTTGCCTCTGTGAAGGATTAAAATTGTAATTTCATGTCTCCGGACCAACTTTTGGGTTGTGAACTAGACAGTCGCCAATCGTCCACAGCGTAGAACAAGGACGACGTAAAACCCACTCGCTCACTCACTCACGCATTCTTTATATTAAACAGGTTCGATGAGCGATCTTCTGATTTTGTTTCGTTGGTAATTACGATGGACTATGTATACACCAACCTCTATTAATGAAGTGAACGCCTTTTGCTGGTTAAGACATCGAGTCCGTCACGGTGGCTGGTGCACGTAAAATATGTCGTGGCCGCAATGTCCTCCATGTTCCCATCAAAAATTATACCTTTGGGGGTCACCGAAGCGGGAGAGCCATCCATTCCGTGGAGGATTAAAATTGTGAAAGCATGTCTCCGGACCACCTCTAGGGGAGTGTCCCAGACCGTCGCCAATTGCCCATCTGCGCAGCACTAGTGCGACGTAAAAGTCAACCATCCAACCATTCGTCATGCTCATATTTAGGCTGACCAGATCAAAGTACTTTTATAATAGAGAAGCGTTGAAAATTGCTTCAATTATGGATGTATTTTTTCATTTCTAATAAATAAGGACTAAAAATAAAGTATTATTGATTAATAATTTACTACTACAATATTTTAAAACTTAGAAATATACCTTCAGAAAAAAAAAGGGAGTCCCCATTTGTTGCCAGAAAATGGGGACATTTGGTCAGCATACTCATATTTCGATATTTACAGTCGGCAGTAAAAGGATCCGTGCACTAGCCAATAATTCCGATGTCAAAAAAGTACACTTAATACTGCTTTGTTAAATAAATCCTTGTCGAATCATGTTCTTAGACTGACTAAGAACATGAAACGACAAGGATTTTTTTAACAAAGCAGTAAGTATTAAGAGTACTTTTTTTTGGACAGGGATTATTGCTAGTGCTCGGATACTTTTGCTGCCGACTGTATTTCTATCCGTAAATGTTTTTCCAAGTTGTGAGAAGAAGTATTTTCCTTTTAAATGACCTAAAAAGCTTATAAGCTGCGAATTTTCCTTCATAAGAAACTTTGAAATTTTCAAATCCGATAGCTAGTTTAGGGGTACATACAAATGAAACACTTCCGGTTGCGAAACCGTTTGCAAGCGTTCCAAATATATGACTACAGTCGGCAGCAAAAGTATCCGAGCACTAGCAAAAATTCTTATGTAAAAAAAAAAAAAAAAAGCACACTTAACACTGTTTTGTTAAATAAATAATTGTCGAATCATGTGCTTAGATTGACTACGAACAGGATTCGAGAAGGATTTATTTAACAAAACTGCATTAAATGAACATTTTTTACTTAGGAATTTTTGCTAGTGATCGGATACTTTTGCTGCCTACTGCATTTGCAAAAAACTTGCAAAATTTACGTCTTTAAATTTGCAAGCGTTCCGTTTGTATGTAACCCCTAAATTGTTTTATATTATTTAACTGCAAGTTTATCTGCAAAAGTAGGAGGTGCGTTAACTATTTAAAAAGAAATGTTATTGTGTGGACGATTACATTTTAAGTTTGTAACTATGCGTGTTATATATTTTGTAATATGGACTTTAGTATCGGATTTTTGTACTTCTTTATGTATTAAGTGTGCTTAGAAGAAGCGCTTTGTCTCAGAAGTTTATTTGGGAGTATATTGGTGATAACAAGTGTACAAGGAGAAATAGACTGTAATATCAAGTTAATGAAATGATTACAGTTATTTACACTAAGTCAAGTCCATGGTAATGGAAGTCTTCATATTGTCTTTATGTATGCCTATTAATCCCCCTCCTTGTCATTTTAGTATGTAAGGAAATTAATAATTTAAACACTGTTTAAGAAATGGAGAGTTTCTTTGGTTTAATGTTTCATCTGCTAAAGAGCAAACGACTATTCTTTGAAGTTATTATGCGATACCACTAGAAACATTTCTGAACACTATAATCAGTTCTTATAGCCATGTGTTTAAAAGGGGTGTTGCTTAAAAAAAAAAAAAAAAAAAAAAAAAAAGATGGAAGTTAACTGTAGCAGACAAACCTGTCTTATTTTTGCGTTTTCAGGTTTAAAAAAAAAAAAAAAAAAAAAAATGAACGCTCTTTTCCCCAACAGAACATTGCTTGAAACTATCTTCAAGCTTGGGAATTAATTTTACAAATCTAAACGTATTATAAGCTTTAAGATTCCTTGACGTCGAAATCTGGAAGCTGCAGGTGCAGTTATTAATAGTTTATACTCCCTCAAAGTGTGCAATAATCAATTTTTAAACTGTAGAATAAATATCTTAATGTACTAAACATGTTAAAAAGATTTTTTTTTTTTTTATTGGGAAAAACTTTTGCAGACAATTTGATTAATGTATTCTGTAGCAAGCATAGTATTATTCTTGATACGTATTCATTCCCTGTTAAATAAGCAAGCCCGATAAGTTATGAACTTGAAAGCTTGATCTTGGCTTGAATTAAACTTGCAGGCTTATGTTTAATGAACTCTTTTTGCTGTCTTGGCTTGATCAATATTTTGCTGTACTGCAACATTTTAAAACCAGCACTGAATTAAAAATATGAAATTGACTGCCATCTTGTAACAACGTCTTATTCTAAGTAATTCTTTAGATTGTGTTTAATCATAAAATAACCTCCGGTGGCGTTTACATCACCTGTGATTTCCCCCTTTCATTTCTTGTTCTTTTACGTTCTTGAACTTAATGCATAGTGGTATTCCTATATACCGCATAGTATTAAAAATCTGGGACAGGTCGAGTGTCTTCAGCGTAACAAGGGGTTAACAGCACTGCTTCCATTTTAATTTTCTTCTAATTAAATTTTAAGGTGTTATGTAAATTTCATGCAGTACATTATTAAGGATGAATTTAGCGTAGTATCATAAGGGTGATAAAATTTTTAAATCATGGCCCTGAAATCTACAAAGGTTGGCTTTTTTTTTTTTCTAGTTAGGATCTCTCCCCCTCATTTACTGTGTTTTTTGAACTCTAAATCTCAGCCTCTGATTGCTTTGCGACGTTCAGATAAGAACGTCAATACACGCGACAGCTTATTCTTTGGCATTCTATCGTACCCCCTTCCAACGAATACTGCAATTAATTTTTTCTGTGTACGGAGCTTTACTTAGAATAATTTCTGCTTTCTCGGAAATCTAGTCGGTGACTAAATTCTTTAATCCCCCCCCCCTTTCTGAAATTTTTTGTTTTTATACTTTCGATGGAGATAAGCATTGGCTGAGACCATTTGCAGGTACTTCAAAGAACTCTCGTTTATGAGTATCTAAAATTTACTTCTGCTCCAGAACCTCCCCCAAAATCAAAATATTTCAGTGAGAATATTCTACAGATAATTCAAATATAACTTTACACTAAAATTGTTTGTACATTAAAATTGGATATATTCAGTTCGTATAAAGCAATCTAATTCATATTTTTCCTTTTTTAAGATACTATTCTCTGGAGTTTTTTTCATAAACCTGCCTTTAAAAATGAGCATTGAAAACTTAACATGTGTTTTAGACTTGAAGATGAATTTACTGAAAATTTTATATTTCTTTCTGTTACTTTTATAATCAAGAAAAAAAAAACTCCTGCGCCTAAAATGAAGGTTTAGCAGAATTTAAAATTTTTGTTTTATTCGTATACTTATTGAAAAGACTTCATTCACTCATACACATGTAATGAAGTTTATGGTAGATATCTCCCTCTCTTGATTAAGCTCTAAAACTTAAATGGTGATGTACTTTCCTGTTCTACACAAATTATGTTGAAGATAATGCAGCATTTCTCTTTCTTTTGATATAAATTACTTAAGTTAAACGCGAATATTCACTTAAAATCTTATTGATAAGGGCTACATATGTTGAGCGGTTCAGTTATCTTAAAGTAACAGTTTGACATACAAAACATTAATTTCTAGAAGTTTTAATTACCCTGAATTTATAGTAAAAAGCAATCATAAGTCTCGCTAAACATTAAAAAAAAAAAAAAATATTCAGCATATGAAATTTGTTTAAAAAAAGTAAGTCTCTAATTGTGACTCTTGCTAGGTTTTTATTTAACTTAAGCCCGGCCGGCAAATTTTTACAGATAACTCCTAATATTTACTGTTTTATAAACACTAACCCTTTTTTGTACTCAAATCGTAACAAACTCTTGCTAATTTTGTCTTGAATATTCTTCCCTTTTTCTAACAATAAGAAATTTACTTTGGCATAGAGTTACAAATTAGAGACTTCATGTATAATTTTCATTTGAATCTAAACGTGGTAATCGGATATTAATCTAGATAATTACATTTTATATAGGCTAATGCTGATTTCTTTGTAAGAACTCGGATCAGAATTTTAATTCTTGCTTTAAGTTATTTGTAAACTATAGTGTTAATTCAATAATTTAACACTTTTAAGGCTGTTATAATTTCAGAAAATCTTGTATTTATCAAAAATTTTTGAAGCTGAACAGTACCACTTGTGTATTACAGTTCAAGGATGGTCAAATTGTTGGTTAAAAACTAGTTATGTAAGTTAATGGGGAAGATTTACTACATTTAGAAAACCATAAAAGATCTAAATTACTACTTTAAATGGAACGAAGCTCCAGTAATTCAAATGATTATCTTTTTAAATTTCGTTAGATTTAGTGTGGACTAAATTTAGATTTTTAAAAATATCAAATGTAAATTAGCTAGATTCACTAGATGAAATAAATACTTAAATAAATTCAGTTCATATAAAATCTTTTTTTAACTTTAACGTACAAAGTTGCCTTTTAAATTATCCGTACAATATTCTCTTTTTTAAAAGTTTTTAAAGATTCTATAGCAGAAGTAAACTTTATATAAACTAGTTTTCGCCCCCTATTTATCCTAAGGCCCTACGCTAAATTCTCGAATAATATATTGTATAAATTTTGCAATGCTTTAAAAAGCAGCTATACATGAAAACGGGGATGGGAGCAGTGCTATTAACTTGATCTTTCTGCAGTGAACACGTGTGGGTATTCATACATTTTCGGGTAATAGAAATATGCATAATGTTCAAAGGCGTAAATGAACACAAAGAGGGGGGGGGGGGTATATGCAGTATAAAGCCACCCGATGATTTTGTTTCTGGTATACCTCAAGTTATAATTTCTGAGGAGTAGTCCCCGTTTCTTTTCACAGCACATCAACTACTGAATCTTGCACGGGCTCCATTAAAAACAGTTGACTTCTATCACTCAGTCATTAAATTTCTCTTGCCTGTTTTAGTAGATATCACTTCATCATTCCAGATACGTTCAAGATGGTCTATTTTACTGGACTTAATAAAGCTAAAGGTCATCAAAACAGAATGTAAAAGAACCTTCCTATTCGTGTCTCTCTCTAGTTGGTTATTCACGAATCTTCAAAGATGTTTTTTTCTCAATTCGTCCTCCTCTACAGAACGGACTGAAATAAATGGGGATTCAAGAGGCTGACTATTGCATCCTGAGCAGAAGAAACAAGTCCATTTATACAAAACCTAAAGCTCCTTCAAGGCCATTAAAACAGGTGTAGTCAGTTTTAATTTATTTTGTATAATACCTTAACTATAAATATCTCAGTGTTTTAGAATAGACATTCCTTTACTTTTTTTTACTATCGTTTAAAGCGAAATATTTTTAGAATTTATGTAGTATTTACAGAAATGTTTTATTTTTCTACAGGCTTTTTGTTTGTTAATGTCAAAATGGACTCAACTTATGAATTTTTATATTGGTTTTAAATGGTTATACTTTCAGAATTATGTTTGTGAAGTTAATATATTCTTTAAAATTAATACGTTAAAATTTACCTTATTTTCAAAAACAGCGAATAAAAATTACTTGTAATACCAGAATTCTAACTAAAACAAGATGTATCTTAAATACATTTTTTCGTTTTGGTTGAAATAATTTTAATGAATATCACAAACATAAATTATAACTGTTAATGTAAAAATTTAATTAAAATGTAAAGTAAATTGTTTCTCTTAAGCTAATTCATGGCGTTGTCGCATAGATTCTAACTTTTCTGGGTTTACATTTCATAAGAGTTTCGATAAGCTTCTGACAAGCTGTTCGAACTTGGGTTGCTTTTCCTTTCGAACTTGGGTTGCTTTTCCTTTCGAACTTGGGTTGCTTTTCCTTTCGAACTTGGGTTGCTTTTCCTTTCGAACTTGGGTTGCTTTTCCTTTCGAACTTGGGTTGCTTTTCCTTTCGAACTTGGGTTGCTTTTCCTTTCGAACTTGGGTTGCTTTTCCTTTCGAACTTCGGTTGCTTGTCTGAATATTGACTTATATAACGGGTATTAAAATTTCAGGTACAATTCTAAAATACGTGAACAAGCTGAAGTTGCTTATTATATAAAAATGGTATAAAATTAACTAATCATTTAAATTAAAAATTATTGCTAAAGCCATAACTTCAACTGATTACATAAGTGTACCAATATTAATTATACAGTTTGACTTCACTTATTTAAGCATAGTTAAAAAAACATTTTAATTTATTTTGTTTAAGTTGAAATTTGTGATTATTGAAATGTATAATTTTACAAACTGTATTTAGGCTGCAGGTTAAAGCGCTGATCGTATTTACGAATACTAATTGTAACACTAATCTACTATACAAACTAATACTGGTGAATTTTTTTTTTGTAATGCATTAATTTTAGTCAGCACGGCTTTGAGTCGAAAGTAGGTGAAAAGCTGAAAAATAAACATTTTAAGTAATTTTTAATGCATAATTATAACTAAGAGTTAACTAAATATTCATTTTAATTAAATTGTAAATTTGTACTCTATAAATTAATGCTGTGTGAAATATTAGGTGAAAGGCCTTTTGACCTATTTTCGATCTATGAGCCGCAGCTGATTTGAGTTTAGTCTGTGTTTTTATACGATACTTAAAGCATTTTCTTTTCTTTTTGCAGGTTTAAAACTATCAACACCAATTGGAACCTGGCTATAAGTCGAAGATTTTTGTGTTTACTTAATTGTACCTATAATACGGTGGCACTATGTAGTTAATTTTTGATTCATGAGCTTAACTAGAGCATATTTAAAGTAAAAGACAACTTCGCATTACTTCTCAAAATTACTGCAAAATAACGAATTCTTAAATTACAAATTCATGCTAATTTGACACTAATTTTTGCTCATGTCTAATTTGAAATTAACAATTTGTTCTAAAAAAAAATGTAACTTCTCTAATATATATTTAAAGTGTAAATTCATAGTAAACCTCAATCTTTTTTGGAGGGAGGTGGCTAGAATAACGTTTGATAATGCATTAATTAAAAAAAAAATATATTCGAAATTGACATTTAAGATAAATTCAGGGATGGAACACGGGCGCAGAATTCATACCGGAATCCGTTTAAGAAATTTCTCTACCTATAATATCGTCGATTTAAGAAGTAGAAATTTTTTTTACATTGATAGTGGTATGAATTCTGCGCCCGTGTTCCATCCCTGTAAATTTAATTTCGAATGTCGTATATTCAGTTCTCCTCTTGGTCTTTGTCGGCAGGAGAGAATTACATTGTAACTTCGCAAGTTCCTTTTTTTTTTTTTTTTTTTTTTTATTTAACATTTTTATGTAGTAGTTTTTCTTTCCTGTCTATCTTCGTAACTTTCAAAATATAAATCTTTGCTGCCGATCAAGACTAAATTGTTAAATATAATTTAAAAATTTTACAATAAAAGTAAATTTAAACTTAGGGATTCCATCACTATCTTAACTAAATATTAAGGCATTACGAGAGCCCTTAGTGTAAGATAGCTTGTTAAAGATACTTTGAATATAATGTATACTGGATTAGAGGAAATTTTTATAAGTGTTTGTAAATAGATAATTCAGTTTAAATGATCAGTTTATAAAAATCTAGTGCCACCATCCAATATACAAAATGTGTTAAAAAGCAGTTTGTCAAGATACATGTGGTTAAAAAAAATATTTGTTTATAAATAAAAAAAAAAATTAGCTGCTTTTCAGCTGTCTTAGAATGATTATTGAAATTTGTAGAAATGCAATAAATGATTTTTTCTTGAAAGTATTTTCTAGGTCTTTGTTTTAATACAATTTCCTGAAAGTTTTAATGAAATTTGTTTTTAATTACATTTTTAATAATTTTATAAGCTCAAGTTCTAATTTGTTTCTTTTTTCAGTAAACTTAGTATAACTATTTTTTCAATGGAATCAATTCGGAACCAAAACGGGAGATTACAGAAATTGCAGTTTTAAAATGTTGTATATAGGGGGGGGGGGGGGATAGGTATATTAAGAATATTACATTTTAATAAAATTAAACATTAGCTATACGTTTCATTAACACTTTGACTGCCAAGCCAAAATTGCAAATATTTACCACGGTGCCAGAAAATTCATTTGTGTAATTTGCATTTTCTTAGGAAAAAATTATTATATAAAATTTTTTTTCAATCTGATTCACTTTGCAATACATGGTGAGATTCTCATTCTCCAACAAACTCCAGAACGATCTTCATGTGACTGATACGGTTTTTATAGCCAAGGACTGAAGTGTTGAAAAACTGACTATCATATCTGATAGGCAGTGGCCCCAACGGAAACATCACTGGCTATCACATATAATAGCCATGGCAGTCAGAGGGTTAATATATTAAAACCAAAGTAACATTTAAAATGAGATACAGTATACTAAAACTTTAAAAAAATACATTTTAATTAAAAAAGCATTAAAACACAAGACGGTTGTTTCGGCTAAACACCAGCCCTCCTCAGTGTCATTAAACATAAAGAGCACAACATTTTCAAAAAAGTCTTAAAACATCAGAACGAGATTATGTATTCCTGAGAAATAGCTTTAGACTCGGTCAAGGCAGAATGTTGTAATTTAGTCAAAGTGCCCTCTAGAAAAACACGGGATTCACACATATTTACATTCGAAGCTAAAATTTGAATGTTGTCAAAATCAGGAATATGATCACTATTAAATGAATGAATTAAGAGTTTCGATCTTAAATCACCTGTTTTATATGAGCGTTTATGTTCCTTTTAATCCAATTTCACCGGTTCTACAAGTTTCACCGATATACGTAGAATCACAATATTTACAAGGGATACTGTAGATTACACCCAAACGTTTAAAGAGGGGGTGGGGATGGGGCAGCGGATTTAAAGTTTGAGAGACAGTTACTAATACGGAGTTGAGGTTTAAAGCTAGTAGAGGTATTGACTGTTCTAAGCAAGTTAGAGATATTTTCGGAAATACCTTTTTATAATAAGGGATAGTATTACGGTGAGTGGAATTTATAACTTTAGGAAAAACTGATTTATATGATAAATAGAACTCTTATTTATAAATTCTTTTAACAAAACGAGGGGGTAGCCATTATTTTTTAAATCAGAGAAAAATTTGGATAGTTCAATATTTAATAATTCGGAATTACTGCAATAATGCTTTGCATGATGTGAAGGAGTACGAATAACTGAAAGTTTGAGATAAAGCATTAGCAGAATTGAAGTTAAGATATCGACCAGAAAAGGTGTCCTATAAACTGAAGTTGAAAAATTAAATATATATATATTGAGTTTTATGCATTTTAAGGATGTCTAGAAAGGGTAGTTCATTAATTTCGATTTCATGGATAAACTGGATAGCAGGACATAGAGTTAGCAAAATATAAAATATCGTTATGTCCTGCTATCCAGTTTACCCATGAAATCGAAATTAATAATGAACTACCCTTTCTAGACATCCCTATAAGGCATAAAACTGTCAATATTTTTTTTTACTTTTCTACTTCAGATTATAGAAAACTCACCTTTTTCTGGTCAATATCTTAACTTCAATTCTGCTAATGCTTTATCTCATAAACTTTCAGTTATTCGTACTCCTTTACATCGTGCAAAGCATTATTGCAGTAATTCCGAATTATTAAACATTAAACTATCCATTTTTTTTTTCTGATTTAAAAAATGGTTACCCCCCTCCTCGTTTTATAAAGGAATTTATAAAGAGGAGTTCTATTTTTCATTTAAATTAGTTTATCCTAAAGTTAAAAATTCCACTCGCAGTACTACTATCCCTTATTATAAAGGTGTATCCGAAAATATCTCTATAAATTGCTTAGAAACAGTCAATATCTCCAAGCTTTAAACCTGAACTCCGTATAAGTAACTTTCTCTCAAACTTTAACTCCCCCCCTCTATACTTAAACGTTTGGATGTAATCTACAAGTATCCCTTGTAAAAATTTGTGAGTTTACGTATATCGGTGAAACTAGCAGAACTGGTGTAATTAGATTAAAGGAACATAAAAGCTCATATAAAACAGGTGATCGAAACTCGTAACTCATTCATTCAATAGTGATCATATTTCTGATTTTGACAACATTAAAATTTTAGCTTCAAATGTAAATATGTGCGAATCCCGTATTTTTCTAGAGGGCGCTTTTACTAAATTACAACATTCTGCCTTGAACGAGGTTAAAGCTATTCCTCTGGATTACATATTCTTGTTCTGATGTATTATGACACTTTTGTAAATGTTGTGCTCAGTATGTTTAATGACACTGAGGAGGGTTGGTGTTTAGCCGAAACGTCTGTCTTGTGTTCAACAATACCGAAACTTTTTTTTTCTCATTTTAAATGTTACTTTGGTTTTAAGAATATTAAGTTTTTTATTAAACACTTACGAAAACATATTGCCTTAAGGTTTTCATTTACTAATGCAGTATTTCTGAAATTAAATAGTACTAGTGTTAGATAAATTTGTTTGATTTTTAACAGAAGTATTAACTGAAACCTCGAACTCCCATTCTAATTGAGTATAATAAATTGCCATAAATAGGAATTTCTTAATCGGATTCGTTCTAATATTCGTAGGCCTACCCTAACAGAAACTTGTACACAGTACATATCTTAAAGATGCTTCTAGGATATATTTTCATCCTGAAGACATCCTGGGGAATATGGATGACTACATGAGGGTCATAGCCCTGACTTCCACACCCAAATTACCAATACAACTTAAAGCTGCTCACACCCTTTTACAATTTCTCGGTCTGTAGCTACCAAATCCCATGTAAATCTATGGAGAAATTTTATAGAAATTTTCATTACATAATTGATATTTTTAAATTCCGTTTTTACATTCAGAAAATTCACAACCATTAAATTAGTGTCTGTTCGAAAATTGGATTATTTTTTCTTTAAAATATTTCATTTTGCAGCTAAAAATGAGAAAAATGCGTTCAGTGAAAATTTGCGCTTTAAGATTCTTTTAAAAAAAATTAATTTTGAATTTAAACAAATGTTTGGAAAACATATACTAATTCAATAGCTGTGTATTTTTAAAATGAGGAAACTGAATTTAAAAATAACAATTAAGTAATGTAAAATTACATAAAAATTTTTGCTCATAGCATAACGTGGCCTTTAGATGACCTTGATGATCTGTGATGGTACCCCTTATTGTTTGGAGTTAAACGTGGGGCACAAATGTCATTTTAAAACTATTTCTATCAATAGACCGTGTTCGATGCCAACTTTTCTTTTAATATTTGAAATTTTAATTTTGGCTTTGGATGTTACAGAACATTTATAGCAACTCTTTTAAAATTTCCATAAAGCTTTTTGTGCAATAACATTTTTATTTTGTGAAAATGAGCTCTCTGAAAATGGAGCTCGATTCTTTAGGTAAGACACGAAGTTCGAATTAAGTTGATGTTATTTGAAGATTCTCAAATTAAAATAAAGCTAAGCTTCATATTCAAACAATCTAATATTAAAGGTGAATGGATGTACTGTATGCAGGTATTAAAATAAACGTAAAAACTTCATTTATAAGCTATGTATCTGCTTCAACTAGAATATTTAAATGGTCCTAATGTAAAGTAAAACATCTTAACTCAATCGACAATTTAAGCATAGTGTTATTCCTTTTCTTTTGTTTTCTATTTATCAAAACTTTATAAAATTTTCTTTTTAAGGGTTCTAGGGTGTTCTTGACGCCCTTAAAATTTATGAACAAAATTGTAACTGGCGTGAAAACCGAACTCAAATGCATTTCGAAAGTTTAATGCTTATTTATTTTCTCAAATGCTTTTTTGCTCTGTCTGCAAGATATTGTACAGTAAAGTTAATCTATAGGCTTATTTTATGGTCCTAAAACGTGTGTACAATTTTTTTTAATAAAATGAATTAAGGCGTTAGAATTTCCTACTTTTGAAAATATGTATGACTTTAAACTTATATATTTTTTTCTTTTTAAATTTTTGTACTCCCTTTTATAAAAAGTGGGAAGCTTTTAAACCGTAACTAAAATATTACAAAATCTTGAAAAAAAAAAAAAATTCTTCAGAAAATAAACATTAAAAATTCATGCATTAACGGCCCTCTTCACTCACCGTCGCCGGAAGCCCGAGCCAATGTTTTTCTATGGGGAAATTTTCTTTACAAATAACTTATTAACTAATACATATTTTTAAATTCTGTTTTCACATTCTGAAAGTTCACAGCTGTTAAAATTGACGCACCTTTTCTAAAAAATTATTTTTTTTATATTTTATTTTGAAGCTGCAAAATACGAATTTTCAATATGTGAAATTTTGCAATTTTGCAATAAAATATTAAAAATGAAAAAAAATACATTTTTAAAAAAGGTGCGTCAATTTAACAGCTGGGAACTTTCAGAATGTGAAAACAGAATTTAAAAATATGTATTAGTTAATTAGTTATTTGTAAAGAAAATTTCCCCATAGAAAAACATTGGCTCGGGCTTCCGGCGGCGGTGAGTGAAGAGGGCCCTTAAAGGGTTATTTTTAATAAATATAACTTAAAATGAACTTGTAAATAGGCGTAGCAGGGATGGAACATGGGCGCATAATTCATACGGTATTTAGTTAGGAAATTTCTCAACCTATAATATCGTCGATTTAAAAAGAAAATTTTGTTACATTGATATTGGTATGAATTTTGTGCCAGTATTCCATCCCTGGTGTAGTTAACCCCCCCCCTCCCCCCCACCAAAAAAAAAAAAAATGGGATTGGTGAATTTATGTAGAACAGATTTTGCGTACTGATGTAATTTTACATCGTAAATATATATATATATATATATATATATATATATATATATATATATATTCTACATTTTTCTTGCATAAACTTATCAGTATATGCAAAAATATAAATATTATTCGTTATTCTTGCCTTGTTCCTATCCGAAAACATTTTTTGCTTGAAAGATTTATTTTATTTATTTATTTTTTTTTTTTTTGACATGCGTTTGATAAAATTTCGTTAAATGGCTTTAGAATAATAAAAGAAGAGTCAAATTATACATTGAAATTTCTTAAAAAAGCTTAAAACCCCTAGACCATTTTTAAAATATTAGATTTCAGATTTAAGATGGGAAATATACTTCAATTATAGCAGGAATGGAACACGGGCGCAGAACTTATACCGATACTTGTTTAAGAAATTTCTCTACCTATAATATCGTTCATTTAAGAAGTAGAAAATTTTGTTACATTCATAGTGGATTGTGTTCTGCGCCCGTGTTCCATACTAGTTATAGACAAAAAAGAACCTGATTTATACTAGCCTTACGGAATTGTAGAAAATTTTAAAAGTATTTAATCAAAAATCTCTCATCTAAATTATGAATATTTGAGATAAACTAGTTACTAATTTGAAATAGCTCAGAACATAGGAGCTATAGGTTGTGTATTTCTTTTCCCGCATTATCAAATTTTTAATAAGCTGCTGTTTCTTTTTTTTTTTTAATTTTACTGTCTGGTAGCTAAATTCTCAGCTTGTGGCGTTCAAATACCAAGTTAGTCCCAGCTTAGTAATGTTCTCCAGGGGGATATTTGACCGGTACTCTAACCCCATGTTATTTTATGGAGAAAATAATTTATATTTTATTCATTAAATAATGTATGTTTTTTCTTTTTATTCAGTTTCCGAATTTATAAAACTGACAATCGTTAAAACTTTAAGTTTTTCAAATATTGTATTAATATTTAGTATTTTGTTTAAAAGCTGTAAAGTGCGGAAAACTGAAAGACCTTTTAGCATTTTATAGCTTCGAAATAATTTTTCTTTTTTCTCTTTTTTTTTTTTTTGGCGAAGGGGGGGGGGAGGAGTAACATATTTTAACGGTTTGTGAATTAAAAAATCCCCCCCCCCCCCGAAAAAAAAAAATGTGTGTAATTAACAAACCAAATTCCTCCGCAGAATAATACATAGCCGATCACATTTTTTAGTATCGCAGATCGTCAAAGTCCACGTTATTTTATGTGTAAAATTGTTTATACAATTACACACTACCTGTCATTTATAAATTCCGTTTTCGCATTTTGAAAATAAACAACCATTAAATTAGTACTCATTTTCAAAAAAAAAAAAAAAAAGTTTTTAAAATAATTAAAATTTTTAGTTGTAAAATGAAATATTAAAAATTAAAAAAAAAAAAAAAAAAAAAAAAGTTTTAAAAATGGATACTAATTTAACGGTTGTGAATTTCGTGAATGTGAAAACGGAATTTAAAAATACCAATTAGCTTATGGTTAATTTTTTAAACAGTCTTACAAGGGATTTGGTGACTAGAGACGGGGAAATCGTAAGAGGGAGTGAACGATCTTCCACGTCAAGGCACATAGCTGCCAAGTTTTTAAATTTATTCCGCAATGTTCTTAGCCCCGCCCTTTTTTCACACCGTAATCTTTTTAGAGTAATTTTCTTCATATTTAATCCTCGTTATATAGTGAAGAAAATTTTTCTACAAACAGTATGATGTGGAAAGATGGCGGGGCTAACAACATTCCGGAACAAATTAAAAAACTTGGCAGCTATGAAGTCAGATCGTTCTTGGTTATCAGTGAACGTCAAACTCATACGAATTCTATTTTAACCCACGAGGAGGGGGAGGATCCTAACTATACATTAATCCATATTTTTAAATTACGTTTTCACATTCAGAAAATTCATGAATGTTAAATTACTTCTTGCTTTTCAAAAATGTATTACTTGTAAGTTTTTTAATTTATTGTGAAGTTGAAAAATGACGACAAATTTTCCTTAGTAAACATTTCGCATTTTATTACAGCTTCAAAGTAACATATATATATTTGATTTTTGAAAAATGAAACATTGTCATGAATTTTCTGAACATGGAAACGGAATTTAAAAAATATGTATTTAATGAATAATTACACTGCTTTGCATGAAAATTGCTCCCAACACCATTTTTGCAAATTCTTATGAAAAATGACCTGCTGAATCCGAATATGATGGCCATTTTGCCCTATCACCCACCGTTTTTTAGGGACGGCCTCCTATTATCACCTTTCAGGGATTTTATGGATCTAAATTTTATTTTTAAGGAAAAAAAAGGATTACATTAACTGTTAAATATCTTCTGAGGGGCTACAGAGTTGTAAAATTCTAAAACATGAACATTTGCGGTGAAGGGGAAATTCAGGGGGTCGGGGATTTGCCACCGAAATTATGTATTACATTTATTATACTTTTTAATCTATTGTTATTTATTAAACATTACATTTTTTTGTTTTTAAGTGTTAAAATAATTCTTTTCCATTCTCCAAATCAAATTCATGGCCATAAAATTACCGAACTGTGATAAAAGTTTGGTTCCGAGAAAACGGTGGGTGAGTGGGCAAAATGGAAGTCATATTCGGATTTAGGTCATTTTACATAATAATCAACAATAATGGTATATTGCTTGAAAAAATGATTTTTTTTTCTTTTTCAGCGCTGTGTTATAGGAAATATTTTCTCCATAGGTTAACATGGAATTAGAATTATCTTGACGCTCGTTGACTGTCTAATTAGCTCAGAACAAAAGATTATTTCAGAGTGACCAACCAAACTAGTCTGTATTTAAACTTGAAAATACTTCTTCACATACCTTAAAATTAATGAAATTACTATCGGTTTCGAAGTGACATGGCCTTCCTTCTTCAGGCTCAAAATATGTGCCTTGGAGGCAAAGCCAGTCTATTTAGAAGAACTGTTTTTGAGAATAATTCTAAACACTAGAGAAGTTTGTAGATAAATTCTCAACTTATTTAAGAGGATGTTAATGGTAACTCTATTTCAATTTTTTTTGTTAATTTTGTAAATTACTATTTAAGAGGAATGCTGTACAAGTTATCACCGGCAGACAAATCCTCAATTATTTCATGGAAAAAACATTCTAATTACTCATTACCCTTTAAAAAAAAAAAAAAAAAAAAAAAAAAAAAAATCAAACCTCACAAACTGAAAAATCTCACAGCCGTTAAATTAATTCTAGTTCACCAAAAAATTTACGTTTTATTTTTATTTATTTTTTAATATTTTGTTTGGAAGCTGTAATATGTGAAAGTTAACCAAAAACAATTTTACGTTTTATGGACTGAAATGAAAGACTAAAAATTGCAAAGTATTTCTTGAAAAGCGAGAATCAATTTAAGGTTTATAATTTTTCTAAGCATGAAATCCCAATTAAAACATTAAGTAATGAGTAATCTGCATAGGTTTTCCAATAGAATAACGGGGAATTTAGTTGTCTTCGCACACTGGATCGAAACAGAACCGATTGCAGGCGTAGGATTATTACGATATTTTTATGTTATATGATGAATTTATTTTTGTGCATTTATGTTTAAATTAGAATAATACAACACTGGAAGGGAGACCATGTTTCTTTACAAACCTTTTTACACTTTAGATCTAAAAATAGGGATTTAGAAAGAGTTTTAGAATTTCAATAGAGATTTAGAGATAAAGTTTTAGAATTTCGAAAGTACAAGGAGACTCCTGCAAAGAAATTAAGTTAAATAGCGTATAATGTAGATTTATTACATCATATTTACTATTTTCCAACAAAGCTGAAAAATGTTTGACTTCGGTTTGTCTGTCTGTCCACCTGTCTGTCTGCACTCGAACTCCGGTAAATATTAATGTAATTCATTAAAATTAACATATATTATTTAAGCTCGCAATAGGATGTTCCTTACTAAAAATGGGGCAAATACTACCAGTGATTCGTGTAAAGGGACATTCAAAAGTTTTCGAAAGCATTGCGTTCTGTGAGAGGTATTTCTATAAATCACATTTTAATTCCTTTAATTTGCCACAAATCATAATAAAAAAACTGTTATTCATATGCACAAAAAAAAAAAAAAAAAAAAAAAAAAATCGTGAGTTTAACGTTAATTTACATGGTACACTAAAGATTTACATGGTACACTAACATATTTGGATACATTTAGGGCTACCGTTGGAAATTTCTGGAATGGAATTTCATTTTTTTAAGCGTTTTTAACACTTTTCAAAAGTGTTTAAGATTGAAAATGAATCCAGTTAGTGTATCTGTGTATCTCAGACTTTTAGTCAATCTGTTAATAATTTAAAATTCAGTAATTTAATTTTTAATTTAAACAGTTTCAATGTTTTCTCTGATTTTTTCAATACTTCAAATTCCTATACCTGTGTAAATACTATGGTCACCACATTATAGTGCCTTTATGAGAAAACAGCATGAAAAACATTTGTATATATCTCAATATTCGAAGATATTTTTGTATTCTAAGAACCAAAAGCATAATAATTATGACAAACAAATTTCTTGCAAAAGTTCTTCAACACTTAAAATAAACAATTCTTAGAAAGTTTCTAGGTTCATTTCTTAGAAATTTCTAGGATATATGTTTACAATAGTCTTTTATTATTAAAATTAGATCTTTCTCATAGGCATAGTGTGTTGTCAGATTTTGAAACTTTATTATTCAATACTCAACGATAATTTTGAGAAGTTATATTTGATATACATAATAGACGATTAATCATCTATTACGAATATCAAAGAACACTTCTTAAAATTATCGGTGACTCTTGAATAAAAAAAAAGTCACAAAATTTGATAACACTGCATACGCATTTAAAAAGCAGAGTGAAACATTCATGGCTATATATTTATAAAATAATTATTTTTTGAAAAACACTTTTATAACTGTCCGTTGAGGCTTTTCTTATACTTATGTACAAAATTTTAACTATTTAGAAATGTAGCAACATTATATTTATTTATATTTGCACAAAAATGGTGAAATTCGCATAAGAATATTTTTTTGTTAATTATAGGGTAAGTGCACCAGTGATTGACAATTTTAGAGGAATCTCTGATGTTTTTAATGTTCTAGTCATCAGAAAATATATTTAGAAATCTTAAATTAGTACATATGGCATGAAAGACATTCAGAGCCACATATATGTTAAAATATATACATTTGATAACACTTATTTTTTTTAATGAATTTTTATTTGACACCCACTCAATGTTCCAGTAATTGACGATGCCATTTTTTTCATTTTAGCAGTAATTGTCATCCTATGTTCCAGTGTTTGACACTGCTAGTCATTCATTTTACCAGTTATTAGCACCCTATGCTCCAGTGTTTGACGTAAAATGTTAAAATTCTTGTATGTAAAATATATGATTTTATTATATTTCTTATTTATTATTTCGGGATAGATATCAATTACTGGAGCATGCCAATCACTGGAGCACCTACCCTATTAATTATATTTACAAAATTTCGCAAAAATGGTCAAATTTTTAAAATCAATTTTATTGAAAAAAATTATATAAATTTTATTCTAATAGTATTATAAAACAATATACAACCGATCTTCAGATGTTTAGTAAATTATCTATTGTGGTAGAGCAATTTCAGAATTTGTAAAATCGGTCATAAAATGTTTAAGCCCATTAATTTTGAAAAGGTGCAGGTTTGCGCGAAAAATCCTTTACATGACCAGGGATGGAACACGGGCGCAGAATTCATACCGGAATGTGTTTAAGAAATTTCTCTACCTATAATATCGTCGATTTAAGGGGTAGAAATTTTTCTTACATTGATAGTGGTATGAATTCTGCGTCCGTGTTCCATCCCTGCAAGACAATAAAATACACATATTCAGGTTTACAAACCAGTATTTGAAAGTTTAACCCTTTGCCTTATCTAACGTTCGAAAGCGCTCTAACAGAGAAGTGAAATTAAATAGGACTGGCAATGGTTTTAAACAATTTTAAACAATTTAAATTATTCAATTTTGAATTTAATTTTTTATTATAAATTTTATGTGTATTTTTCATGCAAGAAAACTTTTGTAAAATTCAAACAAGATTGAGACAGTATTGATTTAAATTAGCTTTATGGCACGACTAATTCTATTTTAAATTAAAATATTTAGAAATCATTACATCTTATAAAATTCTTTAAAAAATATTTATTTATTATAAAATTGAGACCATTACTACACACAAAAAATATATAAATCATAAATAAAAATAAATAAATTAATTAATTAATCAATTAAAATATAATATAATAAATTAAAATTAAAATAAAACATTAAAATATTATTTACACATAAAATATACATGTCAAAATCTTTTAGGATCCTCATGAGTAATAAGATCAGAAAGGAAACGTTGAAACAAGCGCACAGAAATCCTCTACATAGGTGCGGTGTATTCAGCTGGAACTGTGCATGTCTCATTAAGAGATGAAGACTGAAGTTTTGGAAAACTAGCCCTTCATGAAAATTCGAGGATGATAAATCAAAAAATTAAATATTATTATTTAACCATAACTGCCAAGGTTTTTAATTTATTCCGGAATGTTGTTAGCCCCGCCCTTTTTTCCCCACCAGAATCTTTTTAGATTAATATTTTTCATGTTTAATCGTAGTTTAATAATGAAGAAATTTCTTCTACAAATATCATACTTGCCAACCATCTCATTATGAACCGTACAGTTTTTAGTACCCGCCTACTTTTCCCCACCGGTCACTTTTTAGAGTAATTTTATTCTTATTTAATCGTAAAATATTTGGAGAGAATTACTCTAAAAATAAAACGGTGTGAAAAAAGGGGCGTTTTTTCAAGGGACGTTAACAATTGTACGGTTATTAATGATATGGTTGGCAAGTATGAAATATTACGGTGTGGAAAAATGGGCGGGGCTAACATCATTCCGTAATAAATTAAAAAACTTGGCAGCTATGTAACACTATCAAAATCAGGTAAACTATTGGTTTCTATGGCATATCTGACAATTTTAAAACTAATATCATGGGTTTGAAATTTCTTTTATGTTCAACAATACGAGTATGGAGGGAACGACTGGTTTCACCTATGTAAACAGAATTACAGGATTTAAAAGGGATTTTATAAACATACTCGCCAGCATACAAATTAATATCCCGTAGTATTGTTAGCTCTGCCTTTTTCACACCGGTATCTTTTTACAGTATTTTTCCTCTTATTTAATCGTAATTGCATTTGGAGAATAATACTCAAAAAAAAATTATTTGTGTGAGAAAAAGGGCGGGACTAACAATATTACGGAATATTAATTAGGATGTTGGCAAGTATGTTATAAATGACTCCTGTTCGGGAGATGGGGGGAATAAAAGGTTTAAAATTAGAAACAAAATTGCGAATTAGAAATTGAAGTTTAAGGTAACAGATATATTAACAGTACATAAAAATTTTGCTATACATTCTGAAATATTTTTCTAACAAGGAATAGTAATGAAAGATTTAGGTGATTTAATATTACGATTATTTAATATAAAGTCATATTCGTTTAACATTCTTTTAAGCCAGCGAGAAAGATAATTATCTTGTTTTAAGTCTAAAAAAATATTTTTAACTCCAACTGGAAAAGTTCTTCAGTACTAGAATAGGATTTAGAGCGGGGTATTAACAGTAAACTTGTGAGAAGAGGGATTAACTGAATTGAAATGAAATATTGGCCTGAAAAAGTAGGTTTCCTATTATAAATTTAGAATGAGCACCAGAAGGGACTCGTCCAATTCAAATGTCTAAGAAGAGGAGTTTATTATCTTTTTCTTGTTCCAAAGTTAATTATTGGGGGGAAAAAATCATAAATGAATTACCACAAAAAAAAAAAAAAAAAAAAAAAAATTAAATAACTTTTTTTTTTTTTTTTCTTCCTTTAAAGATGCTTTTGTTAAATCATCCAACTACTGCTCTATTTGTTACATTTAAAGTCAACCGTTAACCTTTTTTGTATGAATTACACCATTTTTAGATTTTTTTTACAAATTCAATATTAAGTAATGTTATTAAAGTTCTGCCATAGGCGAAATTTTTTTATTATTGTTATTTTCGCACACTCTTTCCATAACATAAAAAATATAATAAATTTACACAGAAAAAGTGCAGATTTATTTGCAAATACATATTGTACATATTATTATTATTATTACTTGAAATAGTGGTATGAAAAGAATAAAATGGAGGAAGTTCCCTGTGGCAGCCCTGAATACATAATACACTGATAGAAAAAAAAAAAAAAAAAAAAAAAAAAAAAAATCCCAACACCAGGAAGGAGCTGTGCTAGATAAACGAAATTTGGTAGGCGTGTTTATACATCTGAAAGATGACGTCGATTCAAATTTCAAGCTACGCGCATAAATGTGGCGCTTGTAGCGACACTATGAGCATGCAAATGAGGTTTGCTTTAAATAAGCGCTGTAAGGTTCGTGATCGTTATTTACAGTTGAGATTTGACGTAGTGGGTTGATGTTAGTCAAGGATGCCTCTATGAAGACGAAGAAGCCATTATCAACAGCTCACTGAGTTTGAACGAGGTCATGTAGTAGGGCTACGAGAAGGTGGGTTTTCTTTCCGCGATATTGCAGAAAGACTTGGCAGGAATGTATCCACTGTGCATGAGTGTTGGCAGCAGTGGTCAAGGGAAGGTACTGCCTCAAGAAGACCGGGTTCCAGGCGGCCACGTGGCACTACTGAGAGGGAAGACCGCCGTGTTCGGCGTATGGCTGTGGCTAATCGTACTGCGTCTGCAGCTGAAATTCGAGCTGCAGTTGGCACCACAGTGACACAACGAACTGTTACAAATCGGTTACTTCAAGGACAGCTCCGAGCCAGACGCCCTGTAGCGTGCATTCCACTGACTCCAAACCACTTCTGTTTGCGACGTGAGTGGTGTCAAGCTAGAGCTTATTGGAGAACGGTTTGGAGATCTGTTGTGTTTTCTGATGAAAGCCGGTTCTGCCTTGGTCGCAGTGATAGCCGTGTGTTGGTTAGAAGGAGGCCAGGTGAACGCCTGCTAGCGACCTGTCTGCGGCCTAGACACACAGGGCCTACTCCTGGAGTTATGGTTTGGGGAGCAATTTCGTATGACAGCAGGAGCACTCTCGTGATTATCCCACGCACCCTGACTGCAAATTTATACGCCAGTCTAGTGATACAACCTGTTGTGCTGCCATTCATGAACAGCATTCAAGGGGGGTGTTTTCCAACAGGATAACGCTCGCCCTCATACCGCTGTTGTAACCCAACATGCTCTACAGAGTGTCGACATGTTGCCTTGGCCTGCTAGATCACCAGATCTTTCTCCAATCGAGCACGTATGGGACATCATTGGACGACAACTCCAGCGTCATCCACAACCAGCATTAACTGTCCCTGCATTGATCGCCCAAGTGCAACAGCCATGGAACTCCATCCCACAAACTGATATCCGACACCTGAACGACACAATGCTTGCATGCTTGCATTCAAAATTCTGGCGGTTACACCGGTTACTAATGTACCAACATTTCACATTTGAAATGGCTCTTCTCGCCAATGGCTCTACCTGTGATCTTGAAACTTTAATCAATTAAATATGTTACCTAGACAAATGTATTGCTGAAATTTCATTACTGTACAATAATTTTTTCTTGGTGTTGGGATTTTTTTTTCCATCAGTGTATTTGAATATACAAAAACAATTTTTAACATTTTCCAACAACTTTGAAAAGTGTTAATGACTTCGGATTGTTTGTCTGTCCACGTAAATATTCATAGAACTTTTTGAAACTGGTATATGTTATTCAAGTTCACTGTCGGATATTCCCTAATGAAAATGGCCCTTCCGTGGAGAATCAAAATTGTGATGGCATGTCTCCGGACCACCTCTAGGGTATGTCCCATTGCCCATCTGCGCAGCACTAGTGCGACATTAAACCCAAGCATCCATCCATCCATCCTAATGAAAATAGAGTGAATATCTTTGCTAGTTTGTGTACAGGGACACCCGAAAGTATTCCAAAGCCTTGTGTTCATCAGAGGTATTTCTATAAATCACATTTTAATACTTTTACTTGACACAAATCTTAATTAAATTGAAATATGTTATACAAGTTCATTTTCAGATGTTTTCTATAGAAGATAGAATAAATACCGCCACTGGTTTGTGTACAGGTTCACCCGAAAGTACTTCAAACACTGTGTTCCGTGAGATATTTTTCTGTAAATAAAATTTGAATCACTTTATTTTGCAGAAATCTTAATGAAATTGAAACATGTTGTTCATAGTTTTAAAACAATGCTTTTTATAGTATATAGTATGATTACCATTAGATTTACAGGGCCACACAAAAATATTCAGTTACATTAAGGGCTATTATTGGAA
Source organism: Salticus scenicus (assembly GCA_963930645.1). Classification (NCBI taxonomy): domain Eukaryota; kingdom Metazoa; phylum Arthropoda; class Arachnida; order Araneae; family Salticidae; genus Salticus; species Salticus scenicus. Next base: position 78,379,329 of record OZ005658.1, read on the forward strand.
ATTGTGTGGAATTGTTTTTTAATTTACATTAAGCGTTTTTAACATTTTCTAAGAATTTTTAAGTGTTAATATAATTTCAATTTCTGAATTTGTCTTTTCGACTGTCTTTATGTCTGTCGGTCATTCTGACTGCCCCTAGCGTGCGAAAATATTTTCATAATTTAAAAAAATATATATATGTTGTTCAAGTTCACTATGGATTGTTTCCTATTTAAAATGGCATTAAGAAGTCCTGTAGGAATAATTTGCGTACAGGGACACGTCAAAAGTTCCAATGCATTGCGTTTTAGGACAGATATTTTTATAAATCACTTTTAAATAACTTTCTGCTGAGAAAATCATGAAAAAATTGACATTTGTAGTTAACATGCTCGTGTTTTGCATAGAATGTGAGAAGGTTAATCTTCAGATTTATAGGGCTGCATTCAAATGTGCAGATTTATTAAGGGCTGCAATTAGAATTTAAAAGCTGCATTTCCTTTTGCGTTAAGAAGTTTTAACAGTTTATAACAAAGTATAAGAATGATTATGAAATCAGTTAGTCTATCTGTATGCCTTTCATTCCTTCTGTCTCTCCACTGTGTGGTAACGTAGGCAAAGAACAATGAAAGATGTATGATACAATACGTACATGTAGTTGAAAAGTATTAACAATCGATGCGTACCGCATGACTTTTCGTTCTTGTTTTCCTATTGATTTCAAAATTGAACGAAAATGAATGGGTAGAAAAGAAAAATCTCGAAGGTTTGTTGATTTTAATTGTAATTGCAGTCAGTTTATTTAATAGATGCACGTTTTATATCCAAGATTTAAATGAAGTTTTTTGACGGAAAAATTAGTATGTTGTAGTAGTCATCCCAAAACTGTCTTCTATATCTTACTATACAAATTTACGCCGTACATATAAGTTATGAAAATGTTAATTTGACTCTTGAAGAATTAAGGCTGAAATTTCATGTTTAAAGCTAGTATAAGATTTATGAGTTTTATATTTTAACCCTTTTCGGCGCAAGACAATTTAAATTATATCATTTAAATTATACTGCCACCGGATTCCATGATCTAAATTAAACTAAAAGAAATTTTAAATTTTAAGGTTAAAAAAACTGGCCTTTTCTGATATGTTATACACATAAATTTTTGCTAAATAAATTCCGGGATGAATTTTTGCAGCTGGATCTTAAATTTTGCGTCCTCGCAGCGAGGACAGCGCGCGTTAAGGGGTTAAAAGTAAAAAAGAAAAGAAATAAAGTGTTAAATTTTCGCAAGGATTTAATGGTGTTTTTTAATTTCGTATGTTAAAAGCAGTGTAATGGCGGTGTTAAAACAAAGTTCTGCGCATTTCCATCGATTAATTATAATGTTTAAATACAGTAGACGCTTGTACAACGCGGTGAATATATTCCACGTAATAGGAAATCGCGTTATACGGGACATACATTGCAGGTATGGAACACGTGCGCAGAACTCAAAAAACTATCAATGTAACAAAAATTTCTACTTCTTAAATCAAATATATTAAAGGCAGAGAAATTTCTTAACACTTTCGCGACCGCTGACGTAGATTCATGTCATTTGAAAATCTGTAGCTCCGACAATGGGCGTTTCTTTTGCAGTTTGTACGTCACTTATTTCTTAAAAATATGCACCGTATTCATATTTCTACAACCAGTATACTATAGATATAAATACTTTGATTAGAAAAAGTGTAATCACAATATATATCCATTTGTAATATGAAGCTGAATATAGAAAATTTTGTTCTGAAATATTATATTTTGAGAGAATAACGCCCACGGGGGGATCTTACTGTCACAAAGACAAGAAACATGCGGTCGCGAAAGTATTAAACGAATACCGGTATGAATTCTACGCCCGTGTTCCATCCCTGATATTGTCAGAACTGTTTCTGTTAGTTCAGTCTAATCCGGAAATGTTTTACGGTTTATTTATTTTTTGTGATTATTTGTTTTTCTAAGTAACGTTCCCATATTTACAAAACAAATTAACTTATTTTTGTAAAATTAGCGCATTGCAGGCGGAGAAATTTGTTATTTTGATCGCACTCCGAAAGAACAATAAGCTCCGCCCTCTGGAATACTCTGAAACAATACTTTACTTTAAAAAATCCGTTTATGTATTTGTGTTTGATTCTTTACATGACGCCGTCATATATAAATGACATGACATTTTTCATTTTTATTTTTGACGACAAAATTTCAGTTACTTAATCACGATTTTGTTAATTTGACGTTTTAGAGAAACAGGTAAAGGCGGTTCAAAGTAAGTTCAAAGTAGAATATATTTTTTCTTAAAAATTAAATACCTTTTCCTAGTTTTTTTACCATTACTTTATTGTTTAAATCTTATTGTCCATATTTTTGGATATTACATATTGTAGGTTTGTAGGCCTCAAATTAAATGTAATATTTTGTAGAAGCACTTTAACGTGGGACTTACTGTTCAAAATAAAATATATAAGGGTTTAATTCTTTTTTCTTAATTATTAAACATTTTTTAAAATCTTTTACCGCTATTTTTTTTTTCTTTTTAATATTGCAGATTGGAATGTCTCAAGTTACTTAAATTTCAACGCATAAATAAATACAATAAACTTTTATTTATTTATTTTTGTTAAAAATAAACTACAAAAACAAGTAAATAAACAATAATTGATAAACTGTATTTAAGAACAAAAAATGCAAGTCGTCCTTTTCATTTTGTACGATTAAGATATAGGAATCAAATATTTGATTAAGTACGTATGTGAAAATGTTAAATTTCTTACGCGTTATACGGGATTATTTATAGCGCTGTATGACTAGTAGTCACAACTGTTTTTGTAGCGTTATAGGAATTTGCGTTTTGCGGGAGCGCGTTATACGAGAGTCTACTGTATTCTTTTGCATGTATTTCTACATGAGCTAAAAAAATATTTACTCCAAAATATTGTGCATATAACTGCACATAGATAATGAATATTTTTACTAAATTATAAGTGAATTGAAGGATTATTGATTACATAACATCAGACACATTAACCCTTTCAGGGGCGGCTGTTGCATAATGCAACCACAAATTTTAATTCAAAAATTTTAAAATCTTTAGAATTTCATTTATTTCTTGTCTTTTAATATTGTTGGTGATTTCTGGTTTTTTTTTATTTTAAATTCAAAAAAAAAAAAAAATGCTTGCCCATGAAAGGGTTAAACGAATTACACATATGCTAATACTTCCGTTTCTGAAAGGAAATTTAATAATGGAAATTTTTTTCTTTTTATAATTGTTTTCAGCTTATTTAATCGTCAAAAATATATGAAACATAATCCTTTAAAAATATAATGGTACTTCATCTGATTAAAAAATTAGAAATATTGGCTGCTGCAAAATCATTAATGTTATGCCTATCATTTTCTACGAAAACGATGCTTTAAAATTATCTAAACACGTGTGTTTATTTTATTATGTTAAAAATAGTGTAATCATTAGTCCTTTCAGGGGCGGTGGTTGCATAGTGCGACCACAAATTTTAATTCCAAATGCAAAATGTGTACCCGGAATTGTTAATTTCTTTTTTTTTTTTTTTCTTTTCTTTCTTTCTTTTTTTTTTTTTTTTTTTTTTAATAACATAAACGAATAACTTCATTTACTTTTTGTCTATTGATATTGTTGGTGGTTTCTGGTGGCTGTTGATTTTAAATGGCCAAAATCTGTTTGCCCCTGAAAGGATTAAAACACATTTAAGTGCGATGTCATTTGTAAACCTCAATGTACAGATATTCTTTCCCATGTTGCTGTACAGTATCATCAAGCATTTTATACACTAAAATTTATATATTTTACTCCGTGTAACGCCTAAATATTCGTATTACATTTCCAGTCAATCGTAGAGTTACATAACGCATGGAACTCTTTTGTATAGCCCTGGAAACTATTTACTATTTCTGTATTTACTTTCTTGAACCGAAACCTCTTAAGACTTCTAATAGCATGTGTTAATTTCAATACGTTGAATAGTGTGTGACTATGACAAAATGCACTTAAAAGAAGTGCCATTTATAGACCGAAATGGTACGAAATTCTTTTATGTGTCCCTTTACACGAACCAAAAATAAGATTTATGTAAAAAGTTATGAGCTACATTAAAACTCAGATTATCAAATTTAAGACCGATTTACGATTTATTAACGTATTACAAATTGTTTGCTCCCTTGTGTATCAATTATTAAATCTAAGCATATTATTTTCCAGAGAAACCATGCTTTTAAGTACCCTAATAATGCACAGAAATTTATTATGGTGAATGCAATGTAACTCAGTCAAATAATATGCGTGATTACAATTACGGTGCACTTACACAAACACAAAAATCTAATTGTGGACATTACTGACGTTCGGTCAAATAACTTTTTAAGATCTAAAACATATTACAAGTTTCTTTAAATACCCATATTACAATTACTTTCAAATTTCATTACTGGAAAAGATATTGCAAGATTGAAAATTCTAACATTTTCTATTTATTCATTTATAAAGAATCCTAGAAATATTAATATTTTAAAAATTAAACTGATTCTTTTAAATAACACAATATTTAATGTCACAATATGTTGAATTAATCAGTACAAAACTTCGAATTATCACCATAAAATTCAAGAACTCGCAACTATTGTTTCGGATGGAAAGAAGGCACGGCACGGTACTTCGTTAGACGAACAAAGCTGTCACGAGTGCTGCAACATGAACACATTGCCGCTGTTTTTGCAGCACTCGTGTCTACTTTGTTCGCCTGATGAAGGGCTTCTTTCGATCCGAAACAATTCTTGCGAGTTCCTGCATTTTATTGTGATAATTCAAAGTTTTGTACTTATTACTTTTACACGCCAGTAATTATTGACTTTTATAAAAAAATAGCATGAAGAAAAAAATTGCAGATTATCAGAAATCATCAAACATTTTGGTATCCCAATATAAAATAAAATAAAAAATTTCGAATTTACCTAAGTTCTGAGCAGTTTACAAGTTTGACTATGAAATTTTTGAATATATATATATATATATATTAATCGTTTGCACGCGCACAGTTAAAACATTATTCATAAAAAGGCTAGTATATTATAAGTGATATTTAGCATTATGTATACCTGTAGCAGTACATTATTTCAAAAGTTTACTTATTATTGTTATTATTATTATTTTTTTAAATATACTGGGTGCGTCAAAAAAATGTATACACACTTTGAATCGTCATAGAAACTGTATTTCTCGTGGTACAAGGTTCAATTTCTGGGAGAAAGTAATGTTAACTTTCTTCAGCAGGTGACTTTCTTTAGCAGAATTGTCACTCTAGCTACTCAACTCTGTTAGTGGCAAGAAAATAACTGCAAGATAGCGGACGTACGTTTGAGCTTTGAAGCGTGAAAGCAGGTAATTAAGTGGTACTGGCAGTTTGAGAATGTTGCTGCGGTTCAAAGACAGTGGTGACGTGACTATGGTACAGAACCACCTTCAAGGGTAACAATTACATATATACACATTAAAACTTCTTAACGCACCATAAATTTTAAGCCAACGTCTTGCTTTTGCCTCCAAGGCAGTAGCACGTGTTCTTTTGCACCTGATGAAGAAAGGCTACGTCCTTTCGAAATCGGTTGTGCTGGTTTGAAATTTATGGTGTGTTAAGAAGTTTTAAAATCTATATATTGATTGTACATCAGTTTTGAATTTTGTTTTGGTAACAATTACATGTTTACAAGACAAAATCGAAATGCATGGAACAGTGTTTGATGTGCATACAGGTCGATCTAGTCGACCGCTTACAGCTACACGTGATGAATCCCATTTTGAACAGTAATCATATTTGCTTCAGAAAGTGCATTTATATTTCAAATTGGACTTTAAGCTTTCCATTTCCTGCAATTGAACCTTGTAGAACGGAAAAAAAAATTTACTATGACATGTTGAAAGAGTGTATACATATTTTGACGCACCCGGTATATAAATTTAGAGATAATTTTTTTTAAATCCGTGCATATTATTATTATTATTATTATTATTTTTTTTTTTAAGCTCTTGCATAAATGCTTTTTTTTTTTTTTTTTTTTTTTTTTTTCATCACGCCATTGTTATACAAATGCATCAGAAAAATGAACAACTTACAAATCTGCAGTAATTTACAAATGTTTGGCGATAGGACAGGGTTTCAATGTTGATTTATGAGTTTTAAAACATCTTGTATATATGAAGTACATACTATTCTTGCAAACATTTTGGAATGGAAATCCATCTATTTATATATTATTTTACACTTATGTATTCCAAATAAATTTATTTTCTTTTTCTGTAAGAAACAAACACAACATACAGAGCTGAAATCAAGTTTTACAGACAGGGATGGAACACGGGCGCAGAATTCATACCACTATCAATGTAAGAAAATTTTCTACTTCTTAAATCGACGATATTATAGGTAGAGAAATTTCTTTAACGGATTCCGGTATGAATTCTGCGCCCGTGTTCCATCCCTGTACAGAGCTACAAACCTACTCCCACTCTTGAATTATAGTGACAGTTTCACCGAAGCTTGGACATGTACAGAATTAATAATTACCATAATTCTCGCACCAGTTAATACGTAGCTGCTAACATCCAAATTCTTACTTGACAATCATCTCATTGCGAAGCATAATATTTTTTTCACACTAGCAATTTTTTAGAGTAACTTTTTTCTTATATAATTGTAACAACATTTCGAGAAAATTAATCTAAAAATAAAGTGGTGTGGGAAAAGGGGCGTTAACAATTTTATGCTTATTAATGAGATGGTTGGTTAGGTATGCCTAATATTCTTTAGTATTGTTAGTGCCCGCCCTTTTTTCAGCACTACTTTATTTTTAGAGTAATTCTATGCAAAAGTAATTACGATTAAATAAAAGGAAAAATAAAATTCTCTAAAAGAAAAAAATAATAAAAAAATAATAATAAAGCCGGTACTAACAATGCTACAATTACTTATTAATTAGGATGTTCACAGCTATGATTAATATAATTGTTACAATCACACTCGGACATTTTTGTACTAAATTTTACAATCTATTCTCACACTGGGATTCATAAGTGTCATGTCTCCGTTATTTTGAACGGAGATTTCATACTGAAAACATTATAAAATATCTGATCTGGGCACCACATGATTTCCTTATACACCTTAGAAATATATACATAATGTTAAAAAGCATTGTAAATGGACCCGAGACAGTTCGCTAAAAATATTTAAAAAATGCATTATCACCGTGTTCTGAGCTTTTCTGAAAGTTTAAAATGTCTAGTTAGTCGGAAAGTTAGTTAAAAATCGATTGCAAGCTTTGTACGGATAACGCTGCCAAAGGCTGCAGGGACCCGAAGCAATTGGCTAAAAGTATTTAAAAGAAAAAAAGTATTTTAATCGTGTTCTGAACTATTCTGAAAGTTTCAAATGTCTAGCTAGTCGGGAAGTTAGTTAAATAAATTTTCTTTTGAATCACATAAACGCTGCTGAAGGCAGCAGGTATCCGATACACTTGGCTAAAAATAATTTTAAAAAATGCATTGTCAACGTGTTTTGAGCTTTTCTGAAAGTTTCAAATGTTTAGCTAGTCGGGAAGTCAGTTAAAAATCGATTGCAAGATTTGTACAGGTAACGCTGCTGAAGGCAGCAGGGACCCGAAACAGTTGGCTAAAAGTGATTAAAAAATGCATTTTCACCGTGTTCTGAGCTTTTCTGAAATTTTCAAATGTCTAGCTAGTCGAGAAGTTAGTTAAAAATCGATTGCAAAATTTGTACAGATAACGCTGCCGAAGGCAGCAGGTATCCCAAACAGTTGGCTAAATTAAAAAAAACAAAATGCATTTTCACCGTGTTCTAAACTATTCTGAAAGTTTCAAATATCTAGCTAGTCGGGAAGTTAGTTAAATAAATTTTCTGTTGAATCATATAAACGCCGCTGAAGGCAGCAGGTATCCAAAACAGGTGGCTAAAAATATTTAAAAAATGCATTGTCAACGTGTTCTGAGGTTTTTTGAAAGTTTTAAATGTCTAGCTAGTCGGGAAGTCAGATGAAAATCGATTGCAAGATTTGTTCGAACAGTTTTTGAGTTATTATCAATTTTTGATACATTATGGCCAAAACCTTTGTATTTTAGGTCATTATGAACCTAATTTTCCTAAATATCTCCAAAACGAAAAATCATACAAAGTCAAAGTCCAAAAGACGAGGTGCACAACTAGATGTTATAACAAACCTATGTACCAATTCGCATCTTTCTACGTCCAACCGTTTTTGAGTTATGCGACATACACACTCGCACACACACATACATACAGACGTCACAAAAAAAAAATTGTGTAAAGTCGCTTATATCTCTAAAACGACAGCTCGTGTTAAGACGACAATTGCAGGTGTTCAACTAGGCATTATGACAGTCACACGTCTAAACTGGCAACATTCAGCTATCATTCATTTTCGAGCAACGTGAAATACAAAATCCATTTCGCAAATCGGATTACTGTACTTCCTTATATTTTGTATAAATAAGTAAAAATGATTTCCGTTTGTTTATTCATCAAAAATATATGTGATAGGTTGCTTTCTAAAAATATTGGTGCATAAATCTGATTTTAAAAATTAGCAATGTCACTAGCTATGAGAACGTGTAACGAACAACCCTTATTATCGAACAATTGCCGCAGACCTCGTCATCCAAAGTGCGGATCTGCGTTTATTAAAACTGCGAAAGAAGAATGACCACCGAATACGAACTTTTAACTGAAATTCTATTTCAAGTATTTCATTATTATTTAGTGGTATTAATAAATTAAAGTGATAACAATATTTCCATACTTGTCAACCACCTTATCATGAATCGTAACACTTTTAGTTACCGCCTTTTTTTTTTTTTTTTTACACCAGTCTTTTTTTAGAGCAATTTTATTCTTATTTAATCGTAACTATATTTGAAGAAATGTACTATAAAATTAAAGTGGGGTGTAAAATACAGCGTGTTTTAAAGGGGCGTAACAATGTTACAATTATTAATGAGATGGTTGGCAAGTATGTATTTCTAATAATATCCCTAACAGCACATCTTCTCCTCAGGTATATTCAATACATACTTGCCAAAATACTAATTAAAATTCCGTAGTATTATTCGCCCCACCTCCTTTTTCCCACCAGTATCTTTATAGATTATTTTTCTTCTTATTTAATCGTAATTTAATTTGGAGAATATTTCTCTATAAATTTACTGGTGTGAAAAAAGGGGGCGGGACTAACAGCACTACGGAATGTTAATTAGGATGTTAGCAAGTATGCTTCAAGTTGTCTGCAGGATGTAAAGACATCCCAGAAACATCCTCAAGATGTATCGAGGATAAGTGTACTCCTAAGGAATAAATTTTAACGATTTAAAAAGATTATGTGAAATTCCACTTTTTTTTTCTTTTTCTTAATTTTTTCTTTTCTTCCTTTCTTTCTTTTCATCTCTCTCTCTCTCTCTCTCACTTTTTTTTTTTTTGTGCATAATCAAGGGTCGACGCAATCACATTTTTAAATATCACTATTATTATTATTATTATTGGAAAACGTAGTAATCGTTTGCAGTATTTATTTTCGTTTGCTTCTGAAAACACAGGTATTAAAATAATAATAATAATAATAATAATAATAATAAATAATTAAAAATAAATAAATAAATCCGCCGACCTTGCATTATAGAATTACTTTAATGAACATACATTATCTAAAACTATTGCTAACAGGCGCTTGGTATTTCATGATTAGTCATTTCAAGATTACAATTATGATTTTTGTTTTTAAATTACATTTTTTTTTAATCTAATATTTCACAAAAGTATAGCCAGAATTCAGCATAACTCCTGAATGTATTTACTATATAATCTCATCTCATAACAGCTGTTCTGACTGTTTTTTTAAAAAAAGTAAGATGAATACCACGTTCATGTTTACAAGCATTACAAAGGTTTGTAAAATTATACTTTTCATTCTTTTTTACTCCCCCCCCCCTTTCTTTGCATTCCTTTGGTTGTTTCTAATATTCTTTGTATGTTTCTAATATCCCTTCTCCCACAGAAGCTACAGCAGCATCGAAACTATTTATGTATAAAATACACTAAAATTTATTTACACACGATTTTTTAAATATTTCTGTTTCTCTACATCAAAGCTCTGTTTAGATCTTTTTTTTCTTCTTGCGTACGGCTTGAAGCTGTTTCAGCAGAACCCAACAATAATTTGCAAAAATGTAAATATTCTATCGAATCTGATACCTCCTTCTCGCATCAATTAATACATGGTTCCTAACATCCTTATTCTTACCTATCTACCATCACCTTATAAAGCGTAAAAATTTTAGTACCCACCTTTTTTTTTTTTTTCTACCAGTCATTTTTAGAGTAATTTTACTCTTCTTTATTTGTAACAACATTTGAAGAGAATTACTCTGAAAATAAACTGGTGTGGAAAAAAGGGCTTTAACAATTTTACGCTTATTTTTTATGATAGTTGGTAGGTATGCTTAATATTCCGTAGCGTTTTTTAGTACTCGCCTCTTTTTCTACACCACTTTATTTTTAGAGTAATTATATAGAGATGTAATTACAAATAAATAAAAATACTGAAAAAAAAAATATTGTGTTAAAAAAAAAAAAAAAAAAAGTCGCTACTCATAATTCTACAGAATATTAATTAGGATGTTCACAGCTGTGTTTAATATGATTGTTGCTATCACATTCGGATATTACTGCACTTAACATTGCAATCTATTCTCACACTGGGATTGCATTATCGCACTTGGCAACCATCTCATTAATAATCGTAGCATTGTTATATCCCTTTGAAACACATCCTCTTTTTCACACCGCTTTACTTTTTACAGTAAAATTTTCAAAATGTAGTTACGATTAAATAAGAATCAATCCCTTCCCGTGTTAATTTATTCCGGGTTTAAAGTAAAAAAAAATATCAAATACTTTAAAGCTTATTTCAATAGAAATACATTTTTAAATCATAATAACACCACTCGATATAATATTTCCAAAAATAAATAAATAAATAAAATAAAATAAAATAAAATAAAATAAAATAAATTATTTTTAAAGCTTGGTCTCTGCATTTTGTCGGTCCTATCTGGGCTCGGGGTAACCCGGGGATGTGTGCATAGATGCCCACATTTTAAATTATTCCGGAGTATTTTGAGTCCTGCTTTTATTTCATACCACTTATTTTTTGAGAGTAATGTTTCCTTATTTATCGAAGATACAGTCGGCTGCAAAATTATTCGAGCACTAGCAATAATCCTTGCCAAAAAAAAGTACACTTAATACAGCTTTGTTAAATAAATCCTTGTCGAGTCATGTTCTTAATCAGTCTAAGAACATGATTCGACAAGGATTTACTTAGCAAAACAGTCTTAAGTGTACTTTTTAAATATAGGAATTATTGGCTAGTGCTCGAATAATTTTGCAGCCGACTGTATATATTGAAGTAACAATTTCTATTAATAAAGTAGTGCGAATTAAAGGCGGGGTTAAAAATACTTCGGAATAAATTAAAATGTTGGCATCTATGGTGGGGGTGAAATTGCTTTAAAAACAGATTGGTGTAAAAAAAAAAAAGGCGGGTACTAAAAATGTTACGATTCATAATGAGATTGCTGGAAGTATGCATTATGAACTAGAACAAACCTTAATAATGTTAAACGACAACTAATTTTTCAATCTTCCAAGACAGTTACCAACTTTTCTCATGGAGGTCCATATAATTTTTCAACACAAGCCTTTCCATGCGAGGGAGCAAGGCTCCGTTCTTCTTTTTATATTCTTGTTACCTTGTCGTCCTCTGTCGTGTGAGAGCTCCGCTTTGGCGACCTCAGTAATTTTTTTTTCTGTTTATGCAATAAACAACGGAGGAAGTTTAATCTTTAGACACGGGCTCTTTTGAATCTCCACAGTGCCATCGGAGCCCCTCTAAAGGTTAAAATTGCTCAAAACCGCTGCATAGTGGTGAACGACCACCTTCCGTCTTAGAATCTTAGAATCAAAGCTCTACAGAGTAAGCTCGTTCACATAATATTAAAAAATGTCGCAAAGTAAACTCGACGTTAGCGCTTCTCCTCGTGGAGTGGCTGCGGTACCCAAATCAAAGCTGTGAAAAACCCGCCCCTATTGTGCTTTCTTTGAAAATGTTATCTCTTATGGTTTTCATATAAAGAATAATTAATTCTAGCCCTAAATGAACATTATAGATTACTTCAAGTAAATAATCACATCTATAGTGTTCACTTAGAGCTAGAATTAATTAGTGTAAAATATAATTTTTTAAATCGATTTTCAAATGTTGTAAATTGTATTGTAAATACGAAAAATTTATGTATTGGTAATTTAAGAAGAAAATGTTAACGTGTGCAATTTTCAAAATTAAAATTTTGAAAAAGAAATCGCTTATAAAAGATGACTTTATCATTATATCTTTTATTAAAAAAAGCGTTATGTCATGTTTCATAAAATCAATCATACGCAGACGAAACCATTCGCAAAAATTTTATCTTCTAAACAAAATATATTTGTAATCGCTTTATAACCAAATCTATAACTAAAAACTCATTTAGGAATGATAAAATGACATTTAGGAATGAAGAAATATAATAAAAACTAATTTTTTCTAACCTCATAACAAATCAAACAACCGAATTCAAAATTCCATAGATTATCTCTTGATCCGTAATGAATGAAAATTCAAGAGATTAAGATTTCGATAATTTTATAAATTGTAAGAAGTATTTAAAAAATAATTTTTAAGAATTGATTTAAAATATATTACTTATCTTAAAATACGGGAAAAAATGCGAAATATGAATATTCTAAAAATACATGAATTTTTTCGTTTAGATGTGCATTCGTTCAAACACAGTTCTATTTTAATTTTAAATATGGAGCATCGCGCGAGTAAACAAATTCTATTCGAGCATGCGCAGTTTCAGCCTGAGTAGTTCAGGTACCTCCAACACGAGATGGCTTTGTCATCGATCAGTGACGTAACTATGACTTAACCATGACATAGTACACTACCCATTGCAGGGATGGAACACGGGCGCAGAATTCAACTAGCATCTAGCCGGCGACGAGCAACTAGCACACTTTCCTGCAGATTTCGCGCGTGCGACATGTGCCGGCGCTGAATTCTGTTTCTCTGTTTATTTTCAAGATTCGCCGTTGTTTTGCTGCCTCCCTTCGATTTCTGTTATGAACGAAGCAAAACGGTCCTTACAGAAATTCTAGGAATCATTCTCATTAACGTTATAAAAGAGAGTATATTTTCTAATTTTTATATTTCGTTGGATTTTCGTATAATTAATTTTTAAATAAATAAATTAAAAAAAAAAGAGAGAGAGAGAGAATAACATTGTTTGGTTTGTGCAAACTTAAATTTCCCAAGTTCTATCAGGTATAGAGGGTTGTTTGAGACCTCATTTTAAAAAGAATTTCATGAGGTCTATTTTAATACGCAACTTACCTATGCTTGCTAATTTTTTTTATTTTTAAACTTATATTAAGTTGTCGATTTAAAAAAAAAAAAAAAAAAACTTTCAAAAAAGGCCTTTATTATATCATTAGCTACAAATCTTAAAATGTGTAGAGTGGAATAAAAGGGATTATGGCAAAAATTCCTTTATTTTTAAATAGTTACAATGAGTTTTTTACTATAACTCTTGATTTCACTGTTATCCTTTTTACTTCCTTATACAAAGTATAAGGAACTATTGTAATGGTATTATAATAGTTATGATATTATATATATATATATATATATACTATATATATATATATATATATATATATATATATATATATATATATTTTTTTTTTTTAAACACCAGCTTTTTTTTTTTTTTTAAGTGGAATGATCTTTGGATCACTCCATGTCAAATAAACTAATCATTCATCCTGACCATTTTTAGATTTCAACAAAAATTACAATATTTATTCTCCTTAACAATAAAAAATAATTATAAAAACATTGTTATTTATATCTGTTTGAGGTTTCAGGTAATAATTTTTTTAAATCTTGAAAAATCTTTTATATATATATATATATATATATATATATATATATATATTATAAGGTCCACACCATTGAATAATTTTCAGTTTGAAAGTTGGTTGTCTAAATAAATATATATAATATATATAAATAATAGATAACGTAATAAAATTTAATCTTATAATTTAGCAATTAATAGAAGTAAAACAATAACAGCACACAAAAATATAGAACTGAATTTAACATAGAGGAAAGACTGACACAAAAATTGCGATATAGATTAAGAACCAATGAGTTACAATATATATATATTATAAGGTCCACACCACTGAATAATTTTCAGTTTGAAAGTTGGTTGTCTAATTAATACTCCAATCATCAGGATGCACAATCTATAGAAAACATGCAGCATTTAGAATATTAGCCATAGGGGAAATATATTGTATTATTTATATATTAAATTACACGCCGATTAAATAATTTATATATTGCAGATCAGGAGATATTTTGTATTAGAATAAATATTTTATTCAAAACTTTTAACATGATTTTAACTGGGGCATTTAAAATCAACAAGGACATTTTCTAAACATAGAATATTTTCTGTCAAGCACACACATGGAGGAGCAAAGGGGAGGGGGGGGGTATTTTCTCATTCTTTATGTTATTAATGGCATTCATTAGTTTGTTTAGTACTCCTCCCTGGGAAAAATTCAAAAATGACAGCCAATATTTTTTGGTAAAAACAAAATATTAGAAGTAGATTTTTTAAAACTTGCCATACTATTATTTAAGTGGGAGGGGGGGGGGGATAAATTAGAATAGAAAAACTATATCTTATGCAATAAGTGAAAAAGTTTGCAGTAATAATAACAAGAATAATGGGAAGACAATTTATTTCAGACAAATTAATGCAAGGTAAAAATTGTATAACTGAAAAAGTTGCTCTCATTTTTTAGTTTCTTTAAAAACTGAATTAAATGGTTTAACTGAATTAACTAAAAAACTGGATATAAGCTAAAGCATGGTAATTAAAATTCATAACAGCCCATCTTCTTATCTATATACTAAATCCAAAAGCTAGATATCCTGATTTTGAATTACCAAATAAAAAAGAAGCAGCATTAGAATATATCCAGACAGTTTTTTTTTTTCTTTTCTTCTCCTTTTTTTACTATTTATTATTTTTGATTTTGAAATTTCATGCAAAATGTTCTCTATTGAAGGATTGTGAAATAATTTATTAAAGTGTAAAAGTGCTAGAATACTGATGAAATCAAGAAGTCATTAAAAATTTTAATATCAAAATACTAAAAAATATTGAAATAATTCTAATAGTGAGAGAGTGTTTTCTTTTTATAGGGTTATACGATTAAAACTGTGTAACAAATTTAGTTTGGAAAAGCTATGAAACTTGTAATGTTATTTAAAATATTAAATATAAATTCTGTAATTAATTATACTTAATTAAAAATTATACTCTGATTTGTAATATTCTATTACATAATAGTATAATTTTTTCTAAGTTTCTTCATATAAATATTTTTCACTGTTAGTACGACAGATCACACTATTTCTTTCAGATAGCGATTTTGCGTTGTCACCATTTATTGCATTTCTGAATGAATGTGCAAACACTTTTATTAAAAACATATAAAGCTGGAAGTTTGTTATTGTATCTGTCCAGATTATTAGATTTTATCAAAAAATTGCTACACTTATTAATAAGGACAAAATGTAACTAATGCTGTATTTTTTAGTTCAGTTGGATAATTAAGGGCCATTTTGCTTCGTTCATAACAGAAATCGAAGTGAGGCAGCGAAACAACCGCGAATCTTGAAAATAAGCAGAAACAGAATTCAGCGCCGGCACATGACGCACGCGCGAAATCTGCAGGAAAGTGTGCTAGTTGCTCGTCGCCGGCTAGACGCTAGTCAGAATTCATACCACTATCAATGTAAGAAAATTTTCTACCTCTTAAATCGACGATATTATAGGTAGAGAAATTTCTTAAACACATTCCGGTATGAATTCTGCGCCCGTGTTCCATCCCTGTGAATAGGCTTACATTGTAAAGCTTTGCTTAGAATCCGCAGATTTCGTCATCCAAAGTGCGAATCTGCGTGTATTAAAAGTATTGCTTATGTATAAAATTATCCATAAATAATTTTCTAATTGAAATCCTATTGTAAATATCTCATTACTATTTACTGGTGGTAATAGATTAAAATCAAAATAATATTTATAATAATGTAGTATTATTAATTATGTGTCATAATCTCATCTCATAACAGCTGTTATGGTTTTTCTTTTTTTTTTTTTTTTTTTTTTTTTTTAAAGAGGTATAATGAATATCATGTTCATGGTTACAAGCATTATTTACATATGTTCGTAAAGTCGTACGTTTTATCCCCCCCCCCTTTTTTTTTCTTTTCTTTACATCAAAACTCCGTTCAGAGCTTTTATTTATTTATTTATTTATTTATTTATTTATTTATTTTTTATATTATTATTATTATTATTTAATTGTGTACGGCTTGAAGGGAATACACTCTGAGCAGCACCCAACAATAATTTGCAAAAATGTCAGTTTTCTATCGAATCTGGTACCTCTACCAGACTCAGGTCAGAATTGACTAGAAAAAGTCCTCGAAGCTCGGGAAAAGATTGGGCTCGGTGCCCCGGAGGTTTTAATACTCGCCTAGTATGTGACTAGGCGACCACCGTAATGTGACCACTGTGCATGAGAATGCAAAAATCTCAGAAGAAATGTTAATAATCCATAGAAAAAAGCATGGGACAAGAAGGGAAAAAAAAAAAAAAAAAAAAACTCGCAGTGTTAAGTGTGTGGAAAAAAAAAAAAAAAAAAAAAAGGCTATCACTGAAAGGAATGCTTTCATAAATACTCATTGCAAAAAAACTTTTTCCATACTCTTCATACTAAACTAGTTTAAGAAAGTTTACTTTAAATAAACGCATTTTTATAACTACAATTTTGTCATATGTATTTATAAGTAAACCTAACGATCGAATTATACAACCTTCAGTTTTACGGGAAATACTTAAACTGAGCTTAAGTTTTACTTCAGCTTTAAATATTATGACTAAAAGTAAAACAGTACATGCATTTATTTACATTCCATAATAAATAAAAAAGGACGTACATAACAGTTTGCAAATGAAGCAAAGTAAACAGCAATCATATTTATTGAAATTTTTTTTTCCGACTGAGTGAAAATAATGCCTGGACCGGGAGTCGAACCCCAGATCTTTGACTTACAAGGTCAAGGCTCTACCAATTGAGCTATCCATGCCGACAACCGGTAGACATTACTCACTCAGACAACATTTAGGCAGAAACATCTGGTCTATCATGTAGATAACTCGGCAGAAATAAGCCGCAGGTAAAGGAAAACACCATTAAACAATGGGAGAAAGAATTACGATATATTAAAACCACACAATCAACAGATTGGGAAGAAAATCATATTTATTGAAATTTATTTTTCCGACTTTCGGAAAAATAAATTTCAATAAATATGATTTTCTTCCCAATCTGTTGATTGTGTGATTTTAATATATTGTAAACAGCAATCACTTATCAGTGCGCTATTTATTGTTTTCGAAGAATACTGATTTCGCAACCAGTAATTTAAATCAAAATTTAAATTAATAAAATTATTTTAAACTTAAATTTAGACTCAAATTTCAGTATAGAATATGCATTATACTGAAAATTTACACCTTTATTGTCATTTACTTTCCATTACTCTAGTCACATAAAATTTACCAAACAACTTTTTAAAGTCTACGTACAAAATAAATATAAATAAGTTTAACTTAAAAAAATACGTTTGTTTAACGGCAATTTTGTAGCCATGTAACTTTTGTTATTTTATTCAAACTTTTAATTTTTAATAGAAAATTATAAAGAAATAAAATTTTTAAGCTCTTATTGATTTTAAATAACATAGCTTAGCAGGGGTAGTAACCCAAGTCTTTGGATTAGCAAAAACGAAATATATATTTACATAGCTGCCAATAATGTAATTTATTCCGGAGTATTTTTAGCCCTCCTTTATTTCGTACCACTTATTTTTGAAAAGTAGTTTTGTCTTATTTTATCGAGTCTGAAGAAAATATGAAGAAAATACTGAAGAAAATTTTTCTATAAATAAAGTGGTGCGAAATAAAGGCGGAGCTAAAAATACTCCGGAATAAATTAAAATATTGGCAGCTATGTATATATATATATTTGGATTCGCGTACTCTTTGATATTGAAACATGCTTCATTTTAGAAGTTGTAATTCTACCCCCCCCCCCCCCCTCCACCTTCCCAGAAAAAAAGTTTTCTTTTGTTTATACTTTTTTTTTTGAGTGTGAAGGGAGGCGGGGGAAGGGTAGAAATGTTCTTTCATCAATATATTTTAGGAATATATTCATATATTTTATACAATGTATTTATTACATAAATGTGGATTAGTAAAAAAATGATGAAAGCAGAATCATAATTTACACCAACTACATCTGGCAAAAGGAATTAAGGTACAGTTTGAATAGTTACAAGTGTAGTTTGAGTTCCGAATAGAAAACTAGCAGGATTTTCAAAATTCCCTGGGTGTAATTTAGTATAACCGCAGGCATACCAGGAATATTTCCCCATATTTAAGTAAAGGGGAGAGGAAAACTGATTATGTGCAATAGCTTGCTTCTTGAGGATATCATTTCTGTAAAATATTTTGCAAGGTAGGTTTCCAACTAATATTTTATCCGAAAACTTTCGAATAAAATTTTTCCATTGTCGAAAACCGTATTTGTCGAGAGTTTGAATCAGAGCAGTAGTTTTTGGAGAAATATTCAACAGTCTGAAATTTGCATTTAAAGGTGTGACACTGTCAATCAAAGAATGGTTTTTAAATGCTTTAATTTCATTTCTGTCAAACAAAATCCTATTTTCTGTCAAAACTGTACGAGATATTCCATCTCGTACAATTTTGACATCCCCTCCCCCCCCCCCCCGTACAATTAACAAGCATCAAAAATACTTCAGAAAATCTCATCACCTTGATGAATTTTTTTTTTTTTTTTTTTTTTTAATCGCAGACTTTTGTTATTCCTTTGCTTTTCAAGTATTTTAAACTTTACTTTCGCTCAAGGATTATTATTTGATAAAACAAAAATTGCTTTAAAAGATTTCATCGCAATTTGTTAAAAGAAACAAATTTATTTTTTTTTTTCCATTCGTCAATACTTTTGTGAAATTTTTTACACTTTAAATAATTTATAATGAAATAAGGTATAATAAAACAAGCTAAAGATTTATTAAGAAATTGGGGTTTCAACTATCATTTGTTGAGTTTGCTCAGGCGTAATTGCAAAATTTTGAACACATTTATCGTTAAAATAATAAAAATATAAGACGAAATCAAGTTGTATTTTTTACGTTATTATGGTGATAACCTTAAGCACACCATGATACTATATGTAGTAAATAATAAGAGTATCAACAGTCACAATTTTGAATATAATTTTTTTAAAGTAATTTCTTTAATCATTTGTGCACATACTAGTCAATGAATTAGAAACATGTGAAAGTTTATAACGCAGTTGCTAACATTTTAATTTATAACGGAGCATTTTTAGCCAAGCCTTTATTCCATACCACTTTTTTTCAAAGAGTAAATTTTTCTTATTTTACGTTGTTACATGCCTGGTAATATTTATAATTTATTCCAGCGTACTCTTAGCCTCGCCTTTTTATCACACCAATGGAATTTTACAGAATTTTTTTTCAATATGTAATAATGTAATTATAGGAATAAAAATGTTTTAAAAACATACTGATGTGAAAAAAGGGCGGGGCTAATAACACTCCGAAATAAATTAGAAATGTTACCAGGTATATAGTAGTTATATATTTAAGAAAAATGCACAAAGATTACAGTAATGCGGAATAAAGGCGGAGCTAAACATGTTTCGAAATAAATTAAAATGTTGGCAACTGTGTTTGTTCTACAAATGCCCGTTAGCGGCGTAAGTATGCGAAACCTGTTTTCATAGTGTGAAGAATGTTATGTAAGTGGTCCTCTGGAAATGGTCTCTTACAAGTATACAAAACCTTGTTACAAGTAAACAAAAATCGTGCAATACCTGCACACACTGGCTGATCAAGAGTACCCGACATTTTTTTTTTTTTTTTTTTTTCCCTCCCGTAAACTTGAATCAGTACATAGTACGAATATTTGCTAAAGAAGAATAAATTTCATATGATATATTATTGGAATAATCTTACCTAAGCTTCTTTAGTTTTACCATAGTGGGGCCCCTCCCTTCTTCTATGGTGCTGTAGTGGGAGCTATCTCTATAACCGAACTTCTGGGCTGTGCTTTAATAGGTAGCACCAGTTTCCATTAATGTTTTGCGTTGGCTCGTTGCCATTGCACGAAGATAAATTACTTAATAATTTCTGTTGTTTCTCGTAGAAGTGCGTATGTTTGATTGTTGTAATTTGGCAGCTTGCGAATTTTTCTGAAATCTATTTTAATATTTTCAGCTGAGCTTGTTTTACTAAGAGCGGTGGTTAATTTACCAAACTTTATGTCCGAAATATGTTCCTTTATTCGATTTTTACTTTTACGCTTAGTCATTCCTATATAACTACCTGTAGAATGGTCTGCTTTTTTAAAGAGAATTTCGTATACGCCTGCAGTTTCTAATAAATCTATTTTATCTTTACCGTTTTTTATAAGTACTATGGTGGAACTGAAGAAGCTTAGGTAAGGTTATTCCGATAATACATGTAATTAAAATGCTACATTCTTTTTTAAATGGATAATGAATTACATTAAGAAATATTTCTATTTTTTCGTGGTTTGTACAGACTCGTCTTTGTTTAACACGAGCTTTCCCCCGTGTTTACAAACAATTACTTTTCGTTTCAATTTATGGACTTTTAATGAAAAAAATTGCTATTTAAAATAAGTGGGGAAAAGTTAAAGTTAAAAATAGAGACTACAGGAATTCTGTTTAAGCATAATAAATGTATTTGTTAACACAGTTATAACAGCGAAAAGACGATAAACATGCTAAATAAATAAATGAAATAAATCAATTTCGACAATTTTTCCTACTTTTTATAAAAAAATATATTTCGACATTACTAAAAATTATTCAAACAGAAAATATTTCACGGGAAGAAAAAAAAAAAAAAAAAAAAAAAAGGAAGACGAAGAAGATATGAAAACTTTTTATATTTAGTTCGATTTTCTGCTTTAAAAAAGCCGTTTGAAGTGCTCTGCTTGTCTTGGCATAAGATTCACATATTTTGTCAAAGAATATTCATGGTTTTAAAACTGTTTCCTGAAATCATGAGTTTATATACATGCATGAACGAAACATTCCTTTAATAAAGTCAAAGACAAATATGTAATATTTCAATCAACTTTAAAGTCACTATAATAGATTGACAACAGATGTAAAACGAGTTACTGAAAAGTTTAAAGGAGTGACTGACACGTGACTTTAAGTGAAAATCGTGAAGAATGTATCAGACTTAAAAAAGTAGATGTCATGGCTGCTTAACATTGACGAAAAAAGATTCAGTTTTTGAGAATAAAGATAAAATACTGTAGTTTTGAAATAAATTGCTTCATATTATATTGAATGAATCCGACAATTTTGTAACAGCATTTGAAAGCAAAAAAAGTAGATTTTCAATCCCAAATCATTCGGTCTCATAGAAAAATATAATACATCTTTATTTTTAAAAAATAGAAAATAGTTTAGAAAAAGTGAATTTTTTTTTTCAGATGTTGGAGGATGTAGTAATTAAAGTGGAAGAAATGCATAACACTAGAATATTTTGTTTTAATACGCATAATTCTTTAAAATAAACTAAGATTTGTATAATTAAATTTTATAAGAAAATTTTTGTAAAATGCTTGTAGTTTCTAATATAGAGGTTTTGTTAGAATTTAAAAGTATGTTTTTTCAATCCGTTAGTATAAAGAAATGTCTAGATTTGGCTTAGTGATTGTTTAATTGCTGTGAAGTTATATTTACTAGCGAAGAATATCTAGAAAGAACTCGGCAAAAATCAGAGAAGGAAGAATCTCGCTATTTATTTACCAACATTATTTCATAATGCCATTTTTTTTCCCCAGTAAATCTGCAATAGAGAAATACAATAAATATTAATGCTTGGAAACAGCCATAGCAAAAACTTAATATTTACAGAGTTGCCAAATTTTATAATTTATAATGGAATATTCTTAGTCCCGCCTATTTTTCATACCAGTAATTTTGAAGAAAGATTTCCTTCGTATTTAATCGTCAATTATTGCACAGAAATATTTTACGAAAATTCTGGTGCGAAAACTAGGCGAGGCTAAATATGCGTCATAATAAATTATAAAATTTTGCAACCCTGTATTTATGAGAATGTTTACAGCCTAGCCGTCACTCATCGATCATTTTACAGTAAAGTCTCATACAACGCGGGTGCAAGTTTGCCTCATGAATAATACAATTTTATATTTTAACACCAGTAATTTTAAACCAAAGCATCTGCTTTATAAAAAAAAAAAAAAAAAAAAAAAGCTAAATCGAGCGTATGAACCGATAGATTGGTACTCTACAAATTTAGTGGCGTTAAAAAATAAAACTGTTTTATTTATTTGTCATCTCTGCCCCCGCGTTGTGCAGAGCCTGATTAAGGGGGAAGCACACATTATCTCCGCTCTCACCGGACTATTTTTACAATTATTTTTTACTTCATGTCTTAGAAATTCCACGCTTTGACGAGGAAATATTTTTTATAAAAAATGAACGGTGTAAAACAATCCGATTTACTCACCGTTATTAGACACCAGAATTCTTTTAAAATAATTTCTAATGAGAATTTTCTGTTTATTATAGGACGAAAGTATTTGTTAAAAAATAACGGTGTAAGTATAAATAATGTGTGCTTCCCCCTTAATCAGGCTCTGGCGTTGTGCGAGACTTTACTGTATTCATATAATAATATTTTGCGGTATGTTTCTAGGATTAATTATAAAGAAAATTACTGGTTGAAGAGTGACGAAAAAGTCTTAATGTGGTCGGTAGACT
This sequence comes from Salticus scenicus, assembly GCA_963930645.1. Taxonomy (NCBI): domain Eukaryota; kingdom Metazoa; phylum Arthropoda; class Arachnida; order Araneae; family Salticidae; genus Salticus; species Salticus scenicus. The sequence goes on from OZ005658.1 coordinate 78,402,536, forward strand.
AGTTTAATTATTTATGAAGCCACAGAAAGTGTACTTACTACCAAAATCAGATGTTTTAAAACCTTTCAGAGGCAAGTAATATTCGCACATTAAAAATAAACCATCGCCAGTATTTATGAACAAGTCTAAAACAAAAGAAATAAATAAACTTCTGCTTATGTACAGTCGGTAACAAAAGTGTCCGAACACTAGCAAAAATTCCTATGTAAGAAAAATAGAGTTAATACGGTTTTGTTAAATAAATCCTTGTCGTATCCTGTCCTTAGTCAGTGTAAGAACAGTTTTCGATAAGGATTTATTTAACAAAACAGTATGAAGTAACAAAACCGCATGAACCGTATTTTTTTACATAGGAATTTTTGCTAGTGTTCGGACACTTTTGTTACCGACTGTATATCTAAGTAAAACTTTGTAAAAAAATTTCTGGGATGGGTTTTTGCAGTTGGGAATTAACCCTTTGACGGGCCAATATAATTTCACTCCTCTCATCAGTGTTGGACTTTTTTTATTCAGTTGTTGGGCTAATTTTTTAATCACTTCAAACGTTACACTGTACGTCATTTTATGTACATTAAATATAATTCCACAAAATTATTTGAGGTAATTCAATAATAGAGTCCCTAAATTTGGCAGTAATTTTTAGAGCGTTAGGGCCGTCGACGGGTTAAAATTTGGTGATCTCAGGCCCGTGAAAGCCCGAAAAGAGGAAGATATGGTTAGCTACTTTACTACATCTACAGTTTTTACTCTACTAAAATATAGGAAACATCAAAATAATAATAATAAAGTGTTATACTGTGTTGATTCCTTTTTACTGTAATTCAGAGCTGACAACCTAATCCGGCAAATTGTTAGTACCACCCCTTTTTCTACACCACTTAATTTTTAGAGTATTTGTTTTCTTCATTCATCGTAAATATATTTGAAGAGAATTACTCTAAAAATTTAGTGGTGTAGGAAAAGGGGCGGTACTAACAATTAGCCGGATTTGGTTGGCAGCTCTGCTGCAATTATTTTTAAGGGCGTGGTAAGTAATTTTACCAAAAAAAAAAAAAAAAATGGGTATTTAGAAGGTTAGACCGAAAACAATAGGCATGGAAAGTAGTTTTCCCACCCCTTTCTCATTTAACAAGGTTCCCACAGCCCATTTTTTTTTTTCAAAGACTCTTCCACCAGTATTATCTAAAAATAAATATCTTCTTAAACGTACACTGTACATTTAAGAATATTTTTATGCTAAGAGTAATCTGGTGGAAGAGTCCTTAAAGAAAAGTGTGGCCGTGGGAACCCTGTTTAAAATTAATGAATTTGGAGGTAAATAAACTTCTCATGGTCAGTTTAAAGTTTTTTTTTTAATTATTATTAAAATTAGTTTTATGTAATAGGCCATGTGGATTTCTTTTTTTAATCAAATTTAACGCCAAAAATATTTTAATATACCATTACTAAAGGTAAATAGTCGGTTAAAGGATTAAAATGGCGACAATGTTAGGGCAATTCCCGAAAGTATGTACTTGTTGTACCACCTAACTTTCAATTTTCTTACCCTACGTTATCAAACAATGAAAAGATAGAAGGATATCATACAAATAGACTAAATAAATTCATATTTATTTTTTAAACATTGTTGGAAAGTGCTAAAAATGCCTAACGCAAAAGAAAACGCAACCCATATATTCTCATTGCAGCTCTTAATGTATCTCAATATTTTAGTGTGGTCCTGTAAATCTGTAGATTAACCATATCGTATTCCATACGGAATATTATTTTATCATATGAACAATAAATTTCGCTTTCTTTATTATTTTGCTGTAGAAAGTTGTTTAAATGTGATTTATAAAAATTCTTGTCCTGAAACGGAACGCATTGGCCTTTTTTTTTAGGGGGGGGGGGCAGGGGGGGATCTTTGTCCACAAACCAGTTGCACAGAATCTTTTAATGCCATTTTAAATAGGAAACACTCCATAGTGAACTTGAATAACATATATCATAAAAATAAATAAATAAATAAATAAATAAATAAATAAATAAATAAATAAATAAAAATATCTGAAAATATTCACGGACTTTGAAGCCTGGCAGATAGAAAGATGGACAGTTGGATAGATAGATACACAAATTTTAACCATATATTCACGCTTAAAAATTGTTAGAAAGTAATAAATCACTTAATATAAACGAAAATGCAATTCCAGCAAACTTTAAAAGTAACCTTTAATGTAGCTGAATATTTTTGTGTAAACCTGTAAATTTTAACGCTAAACCTACTATATTCTATAGAAAGCATTCTTTGTGTATAACAATAAAATATTTGAATTTCATTAAGATTTGTGCAAAGTAAAGTATATACAATATAATTTATAGAAATACCTCTCATAGAACGCATTGCTTTGGAATACTTTTAGGTGTCTCTGTACACAAATGAGAGGTGGTATTTATTCCATTTTCAACAGAAAATATCCGAAGTGAACATTCATAACAAATTTTAATTACATGAATATTTATGTAACGTAAAGATATTAAAATATGGTTTATTAAAATACCTCCCTTAGAACGCAATGCTTTGGAATACGTTCAGGTGTCCCTGTACACAAACCAGAAGCCGTATTTTCTTCATATTCAACAGGAAACATACTATAGTGAACTTGAATAACATATACAGGATGGCAAAAGTCTCGATTTCCCCCTTGATTCTTCCACCAATATATTTAAGTAATAATTTTTCACTTAGTCAATAGTGCAAACTTACTATTAAAATTCTGGGAAAAAAAAATGCTGGTGGAACAATCAGGGAAACATTTTGGCTTGTCACCACGCTGAATATCAGTTTCAAGAAATTCCATGATTATTTACGGCAGTTAAAGTGCGACAGACGGATAGGCAGACAGACTTCATTAACACTTTGCAACCTTATTCGAAAGTTTTAAAGATATAAGTATTATTGATAGAATGGAGTAGAAGGCTGATTACCAACTATGTGATAAATACCAGAGCCGGGAATCGAACCACGGGCCTTCCGCTTAACGCGCGGATGCTCTAACCACTGAGCTACCCTGGGTGATAACCAGCTCGGCACTTCTCACATAATTTACGTTGGCAAGGTCACCGAGTCTGAATTAAAGCAGCTATATCAAGTGACAAATTTGAATATGGCATAACTCCGAACGGCCACGAAATTTCAATTCAGAAACTTAATTCATCAACCTGGAAATTAATTTTTGATAGAATGGAGTAGAAGGCTGATTTTTACACACTATGTGAAAAATTCCAGAGCCGGGAATCGAACCCCGGGCCTTCCGCTTAACGCGCGGATGCTCTAACCACTGAGCTACCCTGGCTGACAACCAGCTCGGCACTTCTCACATAATTTACGTTGGCAAGATTCCCGGTTCTGGTATTTTTCACATAGTTGGTAAAAATCAGCCTTCTACTCTATTCTATCAAAAATTAATTTCCAGGTTGATGAATTAAATTTCTGAATTGATAGTTGAATATAATTACAGAGTGTTATATATTATGCTATTCTTAGTTCCTTCTCAAGGATTTTGAATTTTACTTTAAGCGAATGATATAGCAACATCAAATCGGATAAAGATGATTAGTGAGAAATAATAATAAATAACATTCTTTTATTTCAAAGAAGCTTCTAAATACAAAGCATTCTTGAAAACAGAGAAAATAAGAATCGACATTTCAGTAAAAGCTTTTCTGTAATTTGAAGTAGTCGCTTTTTCGCCAATCTTACTTTACGTGGAATGTTCGTCCTATATTTTGATTTTAATTTAAATAAAGCGTGATATATGTATCTTTCATCTGAAATTGGAAAATTTAAAAGCTTATTAACAATTTAACATTCATTGGTTTATTTGAAAACAAAGATTTTAAGCATTAAATTTTCTCTCAGTATATTATTTAAATCAAAAGCATTTGCTCTTTCCGTGTACGGTAGATGGCAGGTACGACAAAGGTTGTTTTAGAGGAAGCCAAATGCAGAAGTTTCTTTAAATTTCTTAGTACGTGTAAGCGTGTAGTTGCTGCTTTGGTAATGCTCTCGTGCCTATATTTTTACATGATAAAGAGTCATGTTTTTATTCTGAACTGAAATGACTGTTGCGAGGTTTTATTATTATTATTATTATTATTATTATTATTATTATTATATTATTTTTATTTATCGTGCTTATTTTCTTTTAATACACATTCATGGTCAGTTATACATCTACTGGTCGTTTCTGATAGTATTTTATCAATTTCCAATTTTGAAATCGCTTTAAAAATTTTCAGATGAAAACGTGGAGGGAAAATAAGGGTTAATTATTTAAAATTGATTATAATGAATCGATTAAAAAAGGTCAATTGATTTCAACGGCATATATGTATATTTCCACAGACAGGGCTTCAACGTATCCTTTTTTAAAAGGACAATTATATCGCTCTTCTCTAAAGATGAATTTCTTTTTAATCATACAGGCTTGTTTTATGTCATAAATTACTGTTTAAAATTAGTGGTCTTCAAATTTAAAGATAGTGGGGATTAGGGCAAATTATATATAAAATGTGTGAAATGTGCACACATAATCTGGCAAAATCTTTCATTTATATGAAAAAACTTTGATATGCTGAAAAGCCAATAGCAATTACAAACTGTATTGTTCTTCTTCTTCTTCTTTTTATTTATTTATTTATTTTTCGTAAAATAACCTCTTTATGTAATCACGTTTAAAAATAATTATTCTTTTTTTTTTTTTTTTTTTTTACAATTTTGATTCTTGTTACAATTATTTTTAACAACGCTAATTTTAATGTCAATTTTTTTCTATAAGGTAAAGCTAGAAGAGTTTGCGCGCAATTCAAAAGAATGATATAAAAAATCCGAATAATAATTTTCGCTAAACTATTGTTCAAAAACTTTAAATTCATTCGCATTCTATGCAGTCTATAACAGCCGTAATGAAACCAAGAGAGCTATTTTGCGCAATCTCTCCTTGAAGAGTAGGATTGAGTCTGCACATGGGTAAGAGAGATTGCGCTTAAATATAACTACACATACATTGTTAATAATAATAATTGCAAATATTTTTTTATTAGGAGTGGTCATTTCAATTTAATAATTAAAAGAACAGAAAAAAAAAATTGCTTAAAGAAATGAAAAAAAGAAAAAAAAAATTAAAGAATCAGAAAAAAAAAAAAAAAAAAGACTATATAACAAAAAAGTATACTTTTAAAAAATTAAAGAACACGCTTTTATTGAAAAGTGAACTAAAAAGCGCAAAATATCTGTCGTTAAAGTATTAAAATGTAGGGTAAGAGAAGATCCTGTGAGTGACCCACTATAATAGTTACATACTCTTTAATTAAATAATTTAGAATTAAACAAAAACCATTTTTAAAAAATCTCCCCTGACTGGGCTCGAACGTTAGACCTTTAGGTTCGTAGCCCGCAGCTTTACCTCACAGCCACAGCATTCACGTAGGGAAAGTCTTTTTTTACAATATGGTTTTTTTGTTTGCTTCCAGAGCGGTTAGAAACATACATACATACATGCAGATGAAGCTAACAAAAGCGTGTTAAAAATAACATTTATTTGCTTGATAACACGTTAAACTTAAAAATAGCACAGTTCTCTTTCAGTTTTAATAGTTTCTTGTTTGTGGACGACCTAATCTGTAGTTGTTCATAATCGTTGCAATTATTGTTGTAAATGGTGCAGCTTTCGTGCAACCACCTTCCACAAGCAAAGTACATAAACTAGTCCATGACAAATCGTTTAATTAAAAAATATTTTATTATACTACCATTCTATAGAAATTGTTAGAAAGAGTTATGAAAATCCAAGCAATCATTTTTTAAAACGAGAAAAAATAACCACGCTTTATTTTAGAAGCTTGAAGCAATCAGCATATATGTTCAAGCTAGCTCTCCACAATTGGTGTTGTACAATTATCTGTAGTTTGAGCACGCACACTCTATTCTTTCCGACTATCCGCTATGTGTGCAAACTCTCCTTCACTGTTAAAAATTTCAGTTCAAACTTGAAACACTATATGAAGTAAAGTTATAAGCAATATCATAATATGGTTCAACCTCACTTTTACGTTTTCTATCTCTTGCAAATGAATTTAAGTTGCACCAAAACTTGGAGTTACCATACATCCACTCACGAGGGAAGTATGAATCAGTATAACTCCTATTGAAACCAAATCAAACTTAAATTAAAGAGAGTGGTCGAAAACTTAGGGTAAAGTGCAACTTTTTTGCAACAACTTACTCATGAGCCACGATAAAAACCTTAGAAAATTTAACACTGTAAAAAATATGTTCTATTTGCTGCCAGAAATTCTCTGTAATATGAGAAAATACGCGTAATTTACGAAAAAATTACGTTGGCAGAACATATTTTCTCATACAGAGAATGTGTGGCAGCAAATAGGACATATTTTTTACAGTGTAGTCTCTTTTATAAAAATCAATGAAACGTATTTAGCGGGCAAGAAAGCGTGGCACAGTGTCAGCGTGTTTAACTTGAAAAAAGAAGTTCTTCAGTTCAATCCCCGTCTTGGTCGATTTTTTTTCTTTATATATGTATATATATATATATATAAACATACCAATATTTGTTTCAACATAAAATTACCAAATCACGGAAAGAGGTTAAACCATCATCGGGTGGTTACAGTTACTTCAGTACCAAATTTTGGTTTAAACTAACCCCAAATTTTTATCAGTGTAATTTTATCTTAATGTTTGTTGTAATTTACATTGTTACTTATTTTGTACAAAAGAAAATACCAAATAATCCTATAGTGATATATAAATATATATTCTCGGTGAAATCTAAGTGAAGATCAACATAACAGTCTTTCCTTTTATAAATGCTTTTAAATACAAAGTTCTCTCACTCGAATACAGTATTAAAATTGACATTTCCATAGGAACTCTTTTGCAATTTTAAATAAGTGCATTTCCTCTAGTTCCTACTTTCAGAGAACATTCTTCCGATATTCTAATTTTAATTTCACTCAAATGTTTCTTTTATCTGAAATTTGACATTTTATGAGCGCCAATATATTTTAAAATTATTCATGTGGTTATCACAGCACTTTCTTCAATATTATTCTATATACACACTGGCCTAATTCTATATAACAATGTGAATTTCAAAGTCAATTGTTCTGTATAATATTAGTTACAATTTACTTTGTTACTTAATTTGTTCAAATTTTTGTAAAAAATAAAAGTACGAATAATTGTGCAGTGGTAATTAGTGATAAATAGTGATAAACTATATTTATTACAGTAGTAATATATATATATATATATATATATATATATATTTATTTATAAAATACAAATAAGACCTACAACGCTGTCTTTCCTTTTCTAAAAGCTTTTTAAATACAAAGTCCTTTCAATAGAAGAAGAAGAAGTCGCATTTTCTCCAACGCTTGAAACTGGTAGACATGAGGTGCCGGGTTCGATTCCAGGTCGTGCTCATCTGCCTAGCCGTTCGGATTTTTTTATGGTGTTCTCCGAAACTTACGTAAATACGGGTTAGGACCCCTAGACCCATACGGAGGGCACTCTTCCTCAGGCTTAGGACCCTAGTTTAGTAAATCGGCTTTCATCCCTACAACCCTACTCCACCCAGTGAACACTTTTCCGAAATTATAATTTTAGTTTATCTCTGACACATTTCTTTTACATGAAATTTGAAACTTTAAAATCTTCATTATATATAAAAGCTAATGTTGTGGTCTCTCTTTTATAAAACTTTCTTCTATATTACTCTAAATTACAACCCAGTTTACGGGTGGATATGCACAAAAATCTAAATAATGTAGCTTTTCATAGTAAAAGTTTTACATGCACAGATTGGTGCAACTACTATACACTGAGATATAGCCATATGGAAAAATCACAGAAGTTCTGAATACGCATCCGAATTGAATAAAGAATTATTTTCTTTTTCATTTTATTGATTTTGGAAAAAGAAAAAAATCTTACATTTATGCGCTATGAAAGCTGATACAATCTTTCGTAAACATAGAAATTTACATTATTGTAGGGTCACATTTTCGGCCGATATCATAATAAAAAAATAGATCATGATTAAAAAAAAAAAAAAAAAAAAAAAATCGATTATAATAATTAAAAAAAAAAAAAAAAAAAAAAAAAAGAAGAAGAAGCATCATAATAATATTCTACAATTACAACGAATTTCAATCTCTCTCTTTCTTTCTCTCTCTCTCTCTTTTTCCAATGGGATTTCAGTCGTTTTTTATTTTATATTTCAATGTAACCACTTTTTGAGTACTAGACAATATCTTTAGTTGAATTTATGATTTATAACCGGTTCTTTACACTCCACATGTTCAAAGAATATTTGTTAAGTATAGTGTAACCACGTTTCCTACGCCTAGCAGTGAGGACGAGTCGAAAATCTTGGAGGGTTTCCAAGTTGACCAACAGGTTTGAATTTAGTAAACATCCAGTCATTCGATATTCCCTTATCACTTATTTTCTCTCAACGAAAAGCTTGTCTCCCCTGTTTTACTAGTGGACTCGTTGAATCCGTACTTGCGCAGAGGCTTCCATAGTCGCCAGAAATGTAGTTAAAGAGTATTCCTTATAAACAGGGATGTAAGTGTTCGCATTTTTTCCTGCCACTATTTCCACAGAAAAATATTTATAATATTTCGACAGGGATTTTTGTGACTGAGTAGGATAGGAGTTGGATGGAATATATGTTGGTGGAAGATATCCGTCTTCAGAGGGATACACTTTCATCCTTACTTAAAATATTCGACAAAAAGTCTGTATATCGAAGTATTTAAATACTTTTGTTCATACAGTGCTTACTATAAATAGCAAAGATGCATAAAAACAAGAACGAAAAATCATGCGGTCTACACAGATGACACTGCTCGGCATGAAAATTGCCTCTGACACCACTTCAGCATATTCCTATGTAAAATGACCTCCTGAATCCGAATAGGACGCCCATTTTGCCCTATCACCCACCGTTTTTTAGGAATGGTACGCTATTTTTATCATTTTTCGGTGATTTCATGGCTATGAATTTGATTTTTAGGACGGGGGAGGATTATTTTAACCGTTAAATATCTTCTGAGGGGCTACAGAGTTGGAAAATTCTAAAACAGGGACATTTGTGGCAAGGGAAAATTTTTTGGAGGGATTTGACAGTGAAAATATAAATTAGATTTATTAAATTTTATTAATCTGTCATTAATGTTATTTTTTAAACTTTATATTTTTTTGTTTTTAGGTGTTAAATTAATTATTTTTCATTCTTCAAATCAAATTCAAGGTCATAAAATTATCGAACAGAAAAAAAAAAAAAAAAAAAAAAAAAAAAAATGAGTGAGGGGATGGTGTTTCTAGAAAACGATGGGTGATTGGGCAAAATGGGAGTTATATTCAGATTCAGGAGGTCATTTTACATAAGAATCAGCAAAAATGGTATCAGATATCGAAATTTTTTATTTATTTATTTATTTATTTTTTATTTTTTATTCAGAGCAGAGCTTTCAGTGTACTGGGCTTTCAGTGTACTACGTGATGACAAAGCAGACAGAGAAAATGACAGAAAGACAAATGGAATTCATAAAAACATTTAAACATTGTTGTAATGTGTCCAAAACGCTTAACACAAACAGAAATGTAATTTCAGCAATTTCCAGTTGTAGACCATAATGCATTTGGATATTCTAGTGTATCTCTGTAAATATTAACACTAAATGTAAAAAAAAAAAAAAAAAAAAAAAATCCGCAGCATAATAATAATAAATGTGAATTTCTTTATAATTTTGCATTTTGAAGAAATCCTGAAAGTTTTTAAGGACGCTGGAGACGGATAGACAGACGAATAGTTAAACGGATATAAAGGCAGACAGATAGATTAAGTAAAATCCCAATCACTTGTAAACATTGTAAGATATTTGTTAAAAAAAAAAAAAAAAAAAAAAAAAAGCATTATGAAATAAAAAATGAAGTTGTAACAGTTTCAGCCACTGATGTACCTAAATATTTTTGTGTGACCCTGCACATCTTAATGTTAATCATACTTTATTGAGACTGCAGCCTTCCTATCGGGTCATGGACCTTTCCCACAATATTTGTATAGATTCAATCGCCGACGCACCCCCCTATGTCCTTGTGGAGAGGAGGGTACACCAGAACATTATTATTTCAACTGCCCTATAACAAGTTCATACCACTTAAGAAATCCTGTACCAAAACCAGAGGGCTGGCTCGAAAATATTATTTCTCGTCCATCCCTCTTAATTAAACTAAAAAGAATCTACAATCTTCTGATGGATATTTCCAACAGAACAGATTAAATTCACGTCATATCTAACTAGAAGTTTTTAAAAATCACTTCCAGTCCTAAAAATCGCTTGAAATGTAATTTAAAGTCTTTCTAAATCATTTCACTTTAATTGTAAAGTTTAATCGTAACGTTTTATTTATATATTCTTTCTTTCTCTCTTTACTCTCTCCTTCCTTCCTTTTGTATAAATGTGTGTTTGAGCTCCTTGCCCACTATGTTTCACTTCATTGATTCGGATGTAAAGCCTGTCCTGTGGACTTTTCTCCAATGTGTATACTATCAACGCCCTTTGTCGGTTTGGGACTAAGTCCTGGCGTTTTTGTAAACTTTTTTTTTTTCTTTCCAATAAATGGAGAGATCGCCATAGAAGCGCTCAAAATCGCTCCAAGAGTGATGAGCGGCGTCCCTCTCCTTGTTCAATCATACTTTATTTTAAGAAACCTTTTTTTTTGTGTGTGTGTGCATTTGAGTAACAAACAATTTCATTATGATTTGTTTAAACTAAATGCACCAAATTCTAGTTTATAGAAATAATTCTCATAGAACGCAATGCCTTAGAATTCTTTCGAGTGTCCTTATACACAAGCCAGTGGTGGTATGTACTCCCTTTTCAATAGGGTATATCCCGTAGTAAATTTGAAAAACATATATAAGTTTTCAATAAATTCTATGGATATTTTCGGATGTTAGAGCGCGGGCAATCGGACAAACAGACAAACCGACGACATAAATACTTTTCAGTTTTGTTAAAAATTGTTAAATATTATATAATGAGTTAATTCATAGAATTTATTAATTAGAATATTTAAATATTTATGCGGTTCCCTTGCATTAAATAAATAAATAGATAAATAATAAAAAGAATCAGTTAGCAAAAATGTATTTTTTGCCCTAATAATCTCAAGTACAGAATTTAATTTCAACTTTGTTTTGTTAAAAATCTCCTACACATAGGACAAATAAAAACAATTCTAATTAAACCTTTTTCATAGTGTCACCACATTTTTATTTATTTATTTATTTTTATTTACAACCTCTGACAATAAAGTTCGGTGAATAGTCATGTAACATTAACGTAGATGAAATATTAACGGAAGTTACCTTACTGTCCTTCGAAATAGTCACCTCCCATAACTATGCACTGCTGAGATCTGCTATACATGTCCTGGAAACTTTGCAAGAAGTCTTCTTTTGGGATGGTGTTCAAAAGCCTCGTCACGTGTCGTTGGATGCCAGGAATATCGTCAAATCTCTTTCCTTTCAAAGTGAGTTTGAGTCGTGGGAATAGGAAGACGTCTGGAGGATTGAGATCTGGCAAATATGGTGGATGTTCAATTTGCACCACCCTCTAAACGTGCCTGCTTCTGATCGTTAGTCAAGTGATGTGCCACAAGACAACAACACATTTTTCTCATCCCTAAATTCTGGGTAACGATTTGTCGCACGGATTCGCGGTTATCTTCAGTTCATCAGCTATTATGCGCACAGTTAATCGACGATCTTTCGTGATTAATTTCCTCACTTTTTCAATGTTTTTGTTACTGACGGAGGTCGCCAGTCTTCTGCTACGGGAGTTGTCAGAAACACTTTCCCGGCCCTCTCGAAAACGGGTAAACAACTCGTATACACACTTCATGGACAGTGCTTGATCTTTATAAACACGTACCAGCATCGCATGGGTTTCTTTCAGTGTCTTGCCAAAATTAAAACAAAACTTTAAATTGATCTTTTCATTTCCCTGTTCTCAGTTAAGAACGAACACACTAAACAAGCACTAGGTAAAACAAGTCTTACTCGGAACACAAACGACGCTCAGCTGAACAACGGTGGGGGCAGATGGTCAACACCTGAAACTACACAGGTGCAGCGTTTTGTTTCGCCAGTGCTGCCAGATCGGCTGTTCTGACTTCATTCACCGAACTTTATTGTCAGAGGTTGTATTATTATTATTATTTTTTTTTTTTTTTTCATTGAAGAAAAGAATATCAATATAGCAAGTTTCAGATTAAAAATACAACAGAAAATAACGATAGCATAAATAAATAAACATATTAATTTTAGTTTGTGACTCATCTTTGGGATAAAATGTATGTCTAAAACATACGACGATATGCTGAAATTTTGTCCATGACTTAATTAGAGCACGATGCACATTGTACTAACTATTTGTATGGGGGTAATATAAAAAAATGAAATTTAGTAAATTTTCAGATTGAAGCATTTCTAATTTTTAATCAATTTTATGAAATTCTCTATGACACAACTTTGTAATATTTAACTATTTCGTGAACAGTCTTTAATGAATTGAAGCGAAGTTCAAGGTTTTTCGAACACCCTGTATAGTTAATCCTGGCAATGTCACCATATCCTATCCGAATACAAAACGAAATATGGTATCTAGATGTTTCTTGATTAAAATTTTATACTTCACTAAAACAATACATTTAATATCAGGTCTTATTCGTAAATCCAAGTACTTTTGTAATAAAAAACAATCTTTTTAGAAAAATTGATACTAGCGAAACTGAAAATATATTCTTTCGTTTTATAAAAGCTTTTAAATACAAAGTCTTCCCAAGAACAGAAAGCATCAAAACCGACATTTTCATAAAAGGTTGTCTGCAGTTTGAAGCAGTAGCATTTACTCCAGTTCTATTTTATGAACAATATTCTTTCGATATTTCAATTTTGATTTAACTCATACAATACATTTAATATCAGGTCTTATTCGTAAATCCAAGTACTTTTGTAATAAAAAACAATCTTTTTAGAAAAATTGATACTAGCGAAAGTGAAAATATATTCTTTCGTTTTATAAAAGCTTTTAAATACAAAGTCTTCCCAAGAACAGAAAGCATCAAAACCGACATTTTCATAAAAGGCTGTCTGCAGTTTGAAGCAGTAGCATTTACTCCAGTTCTATTTTATGAACAATATTCTTTCGATATTTCAATTTTAATTTCACTCATACGTCATACAATACATTTAATATCAGGTCTTATTCGTAAATCCAAGTACTTTTGTAATAAAAAACAATCTTTTTAGAAAAATTGATACTAGCGAAACTGAAAATATATTCTTTCGTTTTATAAAAGCTTTTAAATACAAAGTCTTCCCAAGAACAGAAAGCATCAAAACCGACATTTTCATAAAAGGTTGTCTGCAGTTTGTAGCAGTAGCATTTACTCCAGTTCCATTTTTATGAACAATATCCTTCCGATATTTCAATTTTAATTTCACTCATACAAAAAGTATATGTGTTACCTGACATTTAAAAGCTGCATTTTATTGTTTTCTTAACTGGTTTTTAGTGAAAAGGAATATATTATTTACAGTGTACTGTAAAATTTGCATATTGATAATCATGATCACAAATCTATATAGTACTAATGCATACAAACGTATACATGTATGGGATTGGGAAAAAAATATTGTATAGTTTTTTTTTTTTTTTTTTAAGTTTTCATTATTTAGGGGGAGGGGGGGGGGGGAATTCTATCTATATACATTAAAAGCAAACAAACAATTATTTCTTTTTCCTCTGTAATAGGAATGTATGTCCTGCTTTATATGATAGTTATAACATAAATATGAACAAAGAATAACCAAAGAAAAATATTAGAGATGCATACAGCTGTTTCGGTAGCCTTAAGCGTACCGTCTTCAGTGCAAAAAGAATACGCTTAAGGCTACCGACACAGCTGCATGCATCTCTAATATTTTTCTTTGGCGTTTCTGACGTAGTAGTCTATTCGGGTTTTAATATTCAAACGCCAAGTCTCCTGTTATTATTTATAAAGAATAACCAACTTTTTCGATGTTACTTCTTTTTGAAATATTATCACGCATTCTTTTTTTAGATCGTTGGCAAACACGAACTGTATTTTATTTTCTTGCTATAGAAACAAATATCACTGATATATGTTTAATATCTGCACAGTCATTACACTATTTCGTACTCTACTTATTCTATTTTCTAATCTCTTCCTATTCCTTTGTCGGAATTCGTACGTAAGCACCATTTTATTCTGAGATTTCCACCACTATTCTTGAATAATAATCTTCTTTCAAAATTTATCGATATTTATATGTCGAAAATTAAAGGTGGAATTCTCAGGAAAAGAGAATCTTATGAACCCTATGAGCTTTGTATGAAACCTGTTCGTATAATTTCTTTCTTTTTTTTTTTTTAGTAAGACACTGTAAGGACTTTAAAGAGTTTACGTCTTTTATATGCGTTTTACGCATATTTTCTTATTTTGTTAATCTATATTTCCGTTATGTAAGACGGTTCTAAATTTATAGGAAAATTTTTGAGGAATGGTGAGGCTTACTGAAACAAAAATTTTTAATATAGAAAAATATGAACTGCAGTAACGTGTAGAGGCAAAAGTACAAAAAAATGAGACATAAGGAAAAAAGATTGCAGGCATGTCACCATTTATAATTTATTCCAGAGCATTGCATTTAACCCTTTCATTCCCAATTTTTTCCATTCGTAAAACAATAAATCTTATATTTAGTCATAAATTTATTTCAAAGGTAATGTATATAAATATTTTTTTTTAAAATAGGAGTAATAGCAGAGCACGAATTAATATAGCTAAGAAAGCAACTGAGAGGTGTTTATTTATGTTTAATATAACCAATGATGCCATTTAAAATCACAACTTTTCAATCAATAAAAATATCAAAATTTTGGAAGAAATACATATTGAAATTAATTAAAATACAAATTAAAAACATTAAAAAATAAAATAAAAATTATTTCAAACAGTTAATTTACTTAAATTGTCCAAAACAGGAAACCGATTCCGATATTATAATCAGAATAGAGTAAAATATACTTTCATTTACCAACATAGTATACTGAAATCATCTAAAATATATATTTTTCTGTGGGAAAATGTATATAGATTTTAATATTGTTCATTTTGAATCAGCGCGTGTGTTAGGTGGTAAGAAAGTAAATCTGAAATGTAATGATTCCAAATGGCATCACGGCGAATGAAAGGGTTAATTAGATTATTATATTGTTTTACTAGAAAAATACTGTATCTATAGCATAGCTGCCAGCCATTCCGGTTTTTCTATACGGAAAGATACTGTAATCCCGATTTCCGAAATGAATTTTGTATCGCTTATATCAAAAACGAATGATCATAGAATGTTACAAATTCATATTTGGGACTGTAATGTTGTCTAGTACTACAGCTCCAATTTTGGTCTTGACATGAGCTCCTCTTTTAGATATATTTACTACCTTACACGATTTTTCATGCTATATGTATGAATGTATAAGCAGTGTTGCCAGATCTGGCGGATTTTTTATTCAGCTATCACCAATAATTTTGAGAAGTGATATTTGATATACAGAATAGACTATCAGTCTTAGAAGTGATTAGGCAAACTTTACAATTAAAAATTAGTGGCGATTGTTGAATAAAAAATCCGACAGATCTGGCAACATTGTTTATGAGATAGAACACGATAGCGTCTAAACGCTTTCTTCGAATGAGCTGAAGGATGGTACGTATGTTATAGGTCACCGTCGTACGAACTGTATAGACTTTGGTAAACATAGCAATTAATTTTCTTTTTTCGGTTGGTTGGTTGGTTGGTTGGGCTTTACGTCGCACTAGTGCTGCGCAGATGGGCAATTGGCGACGGTCTGGGACTCACCCCTAGAGATGGTCCGGAGACATGCCATCGCAATTTTGATCCTCCACGGAAGGGATGGCTCTCCCGCTTCGGTGACCTCCAGAGGTATAATTTTTTATGGGAACGTGGAGGACATTGCGGCCACAACAGATTTTACGTGCACCAGCCACCATTAGTGTACACGACGGTCTTTGGCCGGCTCGAGTACCGAACCCGCAATCTTCCAATTACGAGGCCGGCGCTCTACCGACTGGGCTAATTTTCTTTTTACTTCCTTATACAAAGTATAAGGAAGTATAGTAATCCCGATTTTCGAAATGAATTTTGCATTTCACATTGCTCGAAAACGAATGATCGCTGAATGTTGCCAATTTATACGTGTGACTGTCATGATATCTAGTTGTACACCTGCAAGTGTCGGCTTAACACGAGCTCTCGTTTTAGAGATATAAGAGACTTTACACGATTTTTCGTGACGTCTGTATGTATGTGTGTCTGTGTGTGTGTGTGTGAGTATGTCGCATAACTCAAAAACGGTTGGACGTAGAATGTTTCGAATTGGTACATAGGTTTGTTATAACATCTAGTTGTGCACCTCCCTTTTTGGACTTTGTATGATTTTCCGTTTTGAAGATATTTAGGAAAATTAGGTTCATAATGGCCAAAATGCATCAAAAAACGGTAAT
Organism: Salticus scenicus; assembly: GCA_963930645.1. NCBI lineage: Eukaryota > Metazoa > Arthropoda > Arachnida > Araneae > Salticidae > Salticus > Salticus scenicus. Next base: position 78,419,235 of record OZ005658.1, read on the forward strand.
AACTCTAAAACGGTTTGGACAAATCTTGCAATTTAACTGACTTCCCGACTAGCTAGACATTTGAAACTTTCAGAAAAGTTCAGAACACGTTGACAATGCATTTTTAAAAATATTTTTAGCTAACTGTTTCTAATACCTGCTGCCTTGAGCAGCGTTTATGTGATTCAACAGAAAATTTATTTAACTAACTTCTCGACTAGCTAGACATTTGAAACTTTCAGACTAGATCAGAACACGGTGAAAATGAATTTTTTTAATACTTTTAGCCAACTGTTTAGGGTCCCTGCTGTCTTCGGCAGCGTCACCAGTACAAATCTTGCAATCGATTTTTAACTAACTTCCCGACTAGCTAGACATTTAAAACTTCTGGAAATACTCAGAACACGGTGACAATGCATTTTTAAAATATTTTTAGCCAATTGTTTCAGGTGACTGCTGCCTTCGACAGCGTTTATATGGTTCAACAGAAAATTTATTTAACCAACTTCCCGACTAGCTAGACATTTGAAACTTTCAAAATAGTTCAAAACACGGTGAAAATGCATTTTTTTAATACTTTTAGCCAATTCTTTCGGGTCCCTGCTGCCTTCGTAAGCGTTACCAGTACAAATCTTGCATCGGTTTTTAACTAACTTTCAGAAAAGTTCAGAACACGGTGATAATTCATTTTTTAAAACAGTTTTAAGCAACAGTTTCGGGTTCAATGACAATGTTTTTTAACATTATGTATATTTCTGAAAGTGTATAAGGAAGTCATGTGGTGCCCACATCAGATTTTTTCACAAGGACACAAAGAAAAATTATTTATCGTTATGGCCTAAAGGAGGAAATTATATAAAGTGCGATAGCATCTGATTGCCTATTCGGATTGAGCTGAAAATTTATGTATATGTTATAGGTAACCGTCATACCAGCTGTATAGATTTTGAAGAATATAGCACTTATATATTTTTACAGGGCTACAAAGAAAAATTCTTTACCATTATAACCTATGGGCTCAAATTAACTGAAGTGCAATGGCGTAAAGCGCCTTATTCGATTGAGCTGATTGATTCCTGACTTCCCTTACTTTAATTTCTTTAAACAATCGTTAATATTTTAGATTTCGGAAAATCAAGTGGTGTCACTCCACATTTTTTATAGAACATTTCACCTTATTTAATCATTGAAAGCTGATGTTAAAACATATTTCAAATTTCTACCTAAGGAAAAAACAAAACAAAAGTGTTATTTAAAATGGTAACGGTTGGCAGCTATGCTTACTTTAAAAACTATAATTTTCGCTAATTTCCTTAAATATAATTTTTAAGATTTCGTATTATAACATATTTTAATAGCATTTACATATATTTAGACACTCTGCTCAATGAGAAGACAAATTTATGCTGCCGATATGTATCACATTAAGCCAGCATTTGTTTTCATTATAGTTATCTTACATTTCGTGCAGTTATATGCTTTAGAAAGTGAGATTTACCCTTCCTATTCACAGTGTAAAGTTTAGCATAGCAGTGCTATCTAATAGCCTATGTGCACATATATTGAATCAGCATTATATTTCACAATAGCCTTTCCATAAGCCAAGTTTTGTGCAATAACATACAATAGAAACTGTGATATAGCCTTTCCATTTATTAGGAAAATTGCACTACAGCAGCGCCAACTATCAAACGATATTCATCCAAATTAAAAAAGCCTATTATTGCCCATTCATTATGGCCATTCATTATGGCCCTCTCACATATCAAGTTTTGTTCAATTTTTCGTAATGGAACCTGAGATATGGCTTTGCCTTAAGTTGCGGAAATCCCTCTACAGCAGCGCCACCTGTTGAGTGATTAGCACCAAATGTTTGTAGGTACTAATTTATGTCAAGGTCAATCTATATATAAATTTACATGCAATTCTTTGCATTAGTTCCTGAGATACAGCCTTCTCTGAAATTGCGGAAATCGCTGTGTAGCAGTGCCACGTGTTGAGCTATTGACAACAAATGTTGAGAAAAACTAATAAATGTCAAGATAAAACTATACATACATTTACATGCAACTCCAGTAGCTCCTAAGACTAGCCTTTTCTGAAATTGCGATAATCCCTGTATAACAGCGTCGCCTGTAGGGATACCAGCACGAAACGTTGATAACCACTAAGTTATATTTAGATGCAAGTAAATATAAATTTATATGTAATTCTGAGAAGTAGTTCCCGAGATACAGCTGAAACAAAATTTTTGTCACGTACACACAGACCATAGCCTCCTAAACTAGATGCCTTCAGCGTGGCTCGGAAACTTGGCGATAGACAGAGCCACCTGGTATAGAATGCGTGACTTGTTTATTCAACAGCCACAAAACATTTTAAGTGGGATTTGATATACATAAAAGGCGAATAGAATCGAAAAATCGTCGATTATATATATCATACACCACTTCTTAAAATTACTGGTGACATTTGAATGAAAAAGAGCGCAATATGTACCAGGTGGTGCTGTCTACCGCTTGAACTGTTGCCAAGTTTCCGAGCCATGCAAGAGGCATCTAGTTTAGGAGGAAATGCACAGACAATCACGCACACAAGCACGTAGACAGACATTTTCTAAAAATGGTGAAATTTTGTTCTGAATTACTCAAAACGTGTAAATCTCTCAAAAACCTGTTGTAGAAAATTTTTACGAATCCATTACTTTCTTCAATTGAATACAGAAGAAAGTGAAAATCTGTTTTACGATTTTTTATATAATGAATATCAAGCAACGAATTTTAAATAATTACTTCAATTTATACTTTTAATGCAATACCGGTTTTTAAAGATCTAATGAAGTTTATAATTTTTTTATTTTTTTCGTTTTAATGCCAAATTACAACGAAATCCCAATAAAACTTTCAGCTTCAACTTCTTTTTAAATAAAGAAAGTAAATCCAGATGTTTTAAAATTCCATTAATGCTTTTAGCAAATATTAATAGCTGTGTGTTTTCAGGTTTCAGTTAACAAAAAATAGAATGTAAATCTCTTCAGAATTTTCGATTCACGTTCCCATGAAAAGAAATTCTTATTTTTATTCAAATTTTACATTTAAACGAATTTAACTCAACATTTCTTTTTAATTTTATGGGGAAAAACAAATTCTTGTCATGAAATCTCTTTGAAAGTAGGAATTCTATTTTTAAACAAACAAAGAAGGGAATCCTTTCAATAGAAATCTTTAAACGAATAAGAAAATAATTGAGAAAACATTCTATTGAATTAGCTGATTTAATTGTAAATTATACATTTATTTAAGCAGAAATTGTAATTTACTGAACATGATTAAATTAACTAAGAGGAAAACATAAAAATAATACATAAATCAAAAGCTTAATAAACATCTTTTATTTCAAAATGCACTAAAAACGGGCATTCAACAGGTATGTATAATATACATATGTGCAAAACTTCAGCTCAGTAGGATGACAGGAAATGAGTTACAATTCGGAAACAAATTTTGAAGTGGATTGGTAACCCAGGCCCTCAGGCTTTGATTAAATATGTTACTGCTTGAGCATGCGTTATTGTCAGAGTATGTAAACACGACATGTATGTGACATGTTTTGCATACATATCACATGTATCGTTGAAAATCGACTTAAGGATCTTATAAAAGAATGAAACGCGACTAAACCCTCTTTTTCTAATACAAAGAATGATTGATGACTATGTACAGAAAAATATTATTGAACTTGCTCCAAATTTTGAAGAACCATGCGACAGACTTGCTTTTTACTTACCGCATCATATTGTGTTTAAACAAGATAATGTTTATACGAAATGCCACATTGTGTTCGATGCAAGGGACCATGAAGTGGATCAACTCTCTCTTAATAACTGCTTGGACGCAGGTAGTAATTTAAATCCGAATATTTTCAACTTGTTAATGCACTTTCGATTCAACAAACTCGTTGTTTTGGCAGACATCGAGAAGGCTTTTCTGCAAATCTCTATCGATGTTAGGGAAAGAGATGTTTTGCGGTTTCTTTTCATTGACAGTAATCCTATCTAAAATAAAAATCCGAATATTCTTGTCTACAGATTTCAGTGCTTACCATTCGGCTGAAATGTCAGGTAATTTTTATTGTCTGCTACTATTGAGAAGCATATTTCTAAATTTCGAGAAAAATATCCAGTAGCGACAGACATTCTTTATAACTTCCTTTATCTTGACGACCTGGTCACAGGTAGTGATACGATACAAGATGCGTTAAATATTTCACAACACTCATTTAAAATAATGAAAAAACCCGGTATGTGTGAATTTACATAAGTGGATATCGAGCGATGAATTACTCATGGAAACTTGGGGAAAATTAGGATTTTTTAATGTCTTACCTCAATCCTCCGATGAAAATGAAAAACAAATATGCAAGGTTTTGAGATTATCATGGCTACCCAAACAGGATATCCTCATAATGGATATTGATAATTTATTAGAGTTTCTACGAGATCCAAAAAATACAAAACTTACTGTATTAAAAGCTGCGGGAAAGGGTTTTGATCCTCTCAGTCTAATGTCTCCATACACAATCAGACTCAAATTATTATTTCCAGAACTGTGGCTTAGAAAGGTGTCATGGGATGAGGACTTACTTACTGATATTTTGAAAATCTGGAAAACTTGGATCCCAGAACTGCCACAGCTGACAAAACTGAAATTTCCACGAAATATTTTTCGAATTCAGATGATTCTTATTCAGAATTAGTTCAACACATATTTGCCGATGCAAATACTAAGGCGTACGGTGCTGCAGTGTATCTACAAATTAAATCGTTACAATAATGTTTAGTGAATCTTGTGACCGCCAAGAGTAGAGTTGCCCCTCTGAAAAGGTTGTCTCTACCACGCTTAGAGTTACTCGTGGCACTGCTCGCAGCACGTCTTGCTAACGAGGTGAAGAAAATGTTAAACAGAAAGGGACCATCTTCCATGATCTTCTGGAGTGATTTCCAAATTGCTCTATATTGGATCAAGAATCCTGCCAATAAGTGGAAATCGTTCGTGGCGAACCGTGTCGAGGCAAATGTGACAAAATCATGTTAGACGTTTCTAAGTTTTTTATGGGGGAAAAATGCTAAAAATGGTTAGTTCTCCAGATGAGAGATTGGGTACTTTTTTGGCGAAAGAAGGTATTGAGTGGGACTTCATTCCTTCCAAATAGCCAAATTTTGGTGACATTTAGGAAGCAGAGGTAAATTCCTTTAAAATTCATATGAAACGAGTAATAGGTAATGGGAATTTAACTTTAAAAGTATTCACAACAATATTGGCGGAAATTGAAGATGTTTTGAATTCACGATCACTAACCCTGGTGTCTCCAGAATTTGACAATTTTGAAACTCTAACCCCAGGCCATTTCCTCATACAGTTACTTGATGCTAGTGAAATTAGGTTGACAAAGTGGCAGAAAATTGCGAAATATTCGCAAAGGATATGGTCATTATGGAAGAGGTATTATTTAAATAATCTCCAAGAACGTACTAAATGGAAATTTATAAAGAATGACGTAAAGGAGGGAACTTTATTATTACTAAAACAGGAAAATTTACCTTCTACTAAGTGGTTAATTGGGAGAATCACTAAAGTGTTTAAAGGGAAATATAATATATCATTTGAGTTTTCAATTTACATCAGCCTGACGGACGTATTCTTAAAAGAAATGTAAGGAATATTTGCATTTTACCTATTGAATAAATTAAAGTTCCTTGCCTGTATAAGTTAGTGTAAATATTTGAAGATATATTATATTTTGTGTCTTAATTAGGTTATTGTGTATCATATTCTGTTTTGCATTATATGTGTATATTGGTAATTCGTGTAACCATTTTCTATTTATATGTTTGAAATAGAGATTGAAAATTGTATTTCAATCGCCGGGGTAGTGTTTTCTCCGTCGTTAAGGATTTCGCTATTTATTTGTCGCACGCGCTTCTAACTGAAAATACTTTGGGAACAAGAGTTCTTTTATTTTAGAATGTGTGCCGATAATGTAAGTGCAGTGAACCAACCACTGCCAATCCCTTTTTAACTCGACAGTTTATTTAAATAAATGTTTCTGTGATGTCTACGACTAGTAGAGTTTTATTCAACCAACGCCAATGAAGAAATATTTCACTCATTTATCGCCAACAAACAATTCTCACATCGGGATTCATAAGTGCTATGTCACTTATTTTCAATGGAGACTTCATACTGGAAACATTTTATACACGATTTTCGTTTATTTTATTTATTCGTCAAAAATATACGCGATAGATTGCTTTTAAAAATAATGGTGCATAAATCTGGTTTAAAAATTTGCAATGTATGTTGGCAGCTAATGAATTGCATTATGAACTAACCTTAAATTAAGCGATGGTCCGCAGACCTCATCCAAAGTGCGGGTCTGCGTTAATTTAATCAGCCATGTTTTAAAGGCGAAGAGATAAACTCTTTTAATTGAAATCCTATATTAAAAATATCATTATTATTTACTGGTGTTAACAGATTAAAGTGATTATAATATTTCTAATAATATCCCTAGCAGCACATCTTCTCCTCAGGATATCTTCAGGATGTCTGCAGAAAAAAAAGACATCCCAGAAACATCTTGAAGATGTACCGAGGATAATTGTGCTACTAAGGAATAAGTTTTAAAGATGTAAAAACAATTGAAATCCCACTTTTCTTTTTCTTTCTTTTTTTCTTTTTTTCTTTCTTTCTTTCCCCCTCCCCCCCCCCCAAATAATTAAGAGACGACGCAATCACATTTTTGAATATGACTATTATTATTTATTTATTTATTTATTTATTTTGCTTAAATAAATGAAAAAAAAAAAAAAAAAACATAGTAATCGTTTGCAGAATTTATCTTCGATTGCTCCTGAAAACACTGGTATTAAAAAAAAAAATGCACCGACACTTGCATTTTAGAATTACTTTAATGGGCATATATTATCTAAAACTATTGCTAACAGGAGCTTGGTTATTCATTATTAGTCGTTACATGATTACAATAATGCATACTTGCCATCCATCTCATTATGAACCGTACAATTTTTAGTACCTGCCTTTTTTTTCCCCATCAATAGCTTTTTAGAGTAATTTTAGTCTTATTCAATCGTAACAACATTTGGAGAGAATAACTCTTAAAATATAGTGGTGTGAAAAACGGGGCGTTTTTTAAGGTGGCGTTAAAAATTATACGGTTATTAATGAGATGACTGGCAAGTATGATAATGATATTTACTTTTAAATTACATTTTCTTTTAAAGTCTAATATTTCAGAAAAGTGTAGCCGAAGTTCAGCATAATTCCCCAGCCTAGTTACTACATAATCTCATCTCATAACAGCTGTTCTGAATTTTTTTTAAAAAGAAGTAAGATGAATATCACGTTCATGGTTACAAGTATTGCACAGATTTGTAAAAATGTACTTTTCATTTCTTTTTCTTTTTTCTTTCTTTTCTTTCTTTTTTTTTTTTTCTTTGCATTCTTTTGAAGTTTTTTGATGTTCTTTAAATGTTTCTAATTCCCTACTCTCACAGAAAGTACAGCAGCATCGAAACTCTTTTTGTATCAAATACATTAAAATAGACTATTATTTACACACTATTTTCTAAATATTTCTGTTTCTTTACATCAAAGCTCCGTTTAGAGCTTTTTTTTTTTCCCCTTGTGTACGTCTTGAAGAGAGTACTGTCTGAACAGTACCCAACAATAACACAGTCCTGCAAAAAAAAAACTTTTTGAAAATTGTTTTAACTTTTATGACTGATTCTTACGTTATTTTTGGTGCTGATTCCAAAAATGAATTCCAATTCCTTCTATCACGTAAGGATTTTTTACAAAGTGATTGCATATTTTCATGGAAACAGTAGAAATTGCAAAATTTTGATATTTTATTTAAATTCCGTAAACACATACAAACTACAATTATATCTAAGTTCAAATATTTTTTAGTATGTATGGAAAGTTACAAGTCCTTATAATAACTTTTTTTTTTTTTTTTTTTTACCTTAAAAGTCCTTTTCCACTTTTCCTTTTGCGGAAATTGCTGGGATTGTCTCTTTGCAGCATCCAGCAGTAGTCGGCAATCATATTGACATTCCATTTTCCTTGATATCGCTTTTCCATTTCCTTTATATCTTGATGAAATCTTTCACCCTGTTCCTCACTAACTGCTCCTAAATTTTCAGGAAAATAGTCCAGATGTGAATTAAGAAAGTGAACATTTAAGCTCATACTACAACCTAAAATCTTGAAATTTTTTATCATTTCTTCTACAATAGACTCGTAGTTAGGGTCTTTCTTGTTTCCAATAAAACTAGTAATAACAAGTTTCAAAGATTTCCAGGCTTCTCTTTCGTTTTTTTCCATTTTCTTCTCAAAATTTTCATCTTTCATCATTTTCCTGATATCAGGCCCCACAAACACACCTTCTTTCAGTTTTTGTTCGGATAAACCAGGGAACTGATCACAAAGATATTTGAAGCATTCACCTTCTTTTGGTAAAGCCTTGACAAATTGTTTTATAAGACCTAACTTGATGTGAAGCGGTGGAAGTAACACTTTTTTTGGATCAACCAGATTTTTTCTTTGAATATTTTTGACTCCAGGATCTAATGTCTTCCTGATTGGCCATTCTTTCTTAATATAACGTTGTTTTCTGTCTCGGCTGTCCCATTCACAAAGAAAACAAGGGAATTTCGTGTATCCTTTCTGCTGCCCAAGTAACATTGCAATTACTTTAAAATCACCGCAAACTGTCCATTCGTGATCTGAATGTGATAGTTTATTTAGAATAAAATCAATATTTTCGTAAACTTCTTTCAAATGTACTGAATATCCAACAGGAACAGATGCATACTCATTTCCATTATGCAATAGTACTGCTTTAAGACTTCTTTTTGACGAATCGATAAAAAGTCTCCATTCTTCAAGTTTATATTCAATTTTGAAACTTTTTATGAGGCCTGGAATATCACTACAATAAACAAGTTCACCAGCTTGAGAAAAATACGGAATAAACTCTTTTTCTCTGTACCGAAACCAAGAAAATGAAGAACCAGGGGCTAGCAATTTTTTTCCTTTCAATCTAGAACCTAAAACTTCTGACGAATCCTTGGGTAGATTTAAATCCCTGACTAAATCATTTAACTCAGCCTGGGTGAAAAGTTTAGGCTCATCGCTAGTGGAGTCATATACTTCATCAGCCTCATCAATTTCAGATTCAGTATCTGAATAAGAAATGTTTAGTATCTGGAGGTGAAGGAACCGGTATGCCAGGTCCATGAGGGACAGGTCGTATGGCAGATGGAATGTTAGGATAAAATATCTGTTTTTTGTTCTTTAAATTAAAACCTTTCACATTACAAGTACAAAAATAACAATCATCACTATGGTTTTTTGGTTCTCTCCAAATCATTGGTATACCAAACCGAAAAGACTGTTTTTTACGTTGACTCCACTGTCTTAATTCTTCTACACAAATACAGCAAACTTTGTGTGGAGCCTAAGGCTTGTCTTGATCTCCTAATTTCATACCAAAATAAACATAATAGATTTTTTTTACAAAATCGGAGATGTTTCTTTGTTGTTTTTTAACTATATAGTTACCACAAATATAGCAGAAACAATTCGGTGAATTCACACATCCTCTGGAAGCCATTGCTCTCTAGAACAAAAAAACTCGAAGTAAAAATTAATACTATGTCTTAAAACTTGTAGATCGGAATATAAATACGTGTATACAATACAGAGCAGAGAAAGACAATAAATGGGGAGTAGAGAAAAGGGGTGGGAGAATTGATGAAGGACAAGGAGAGGTATCAGATTTCAACTGACTTCCGCGATCTTCAATATTATGTTTAATGGGCAGTTTACCGATTCAGAGAAATAGTTTGGATAAAGAATAATATATTCTTTCCTGTTTAGCAGTTTAATCTACTAATTTACTATCTAAGTCCTTAAATATATTTATCAAACTCATATAAAAAAAAAACTTTTTTGGTCCAAAATATACTAAATTCGTAAAAACAAATTGCGATTTGTGATGAAACTGTACGTGATGGAATTTCTTCGTTATTTTTCCACAAATCAGCATCCAAAAATCTACAAAAAACACCACTCACTTTACCGACAATTTTTTCATCGCAGACCTGTGTAATTTTTAAAAATGTCAATATTTTATCGACTCTGATACCTCCTTCTCGCATCAATTAATACATTTTTGCTGACATTGAAATTCTTACCTGCTAACCGTCTCATTATAAAGCATAAAATTTTTAGTACCCGCCTTTTCTTTTTTCTTTTTTTCACCAGTCATTTTTTAAAGTAATTTTATTATTTATTTATAACAAGATTTGGAGAGAATTATTCTAAAAATAGAATACTGTGGAAAAAAAGGGCTTTAACACTTTTCCTTATTAATGAGATAACTGGTAGGTATGCTCATATTTTGTAGTGATTTTCAGTACCCGCCTCTTTTTCTACACCACTTTATTTTTAGAGTAATTCTATACAAATGTAATTACGATTAAATAAAATCTCTCTAAAAATAATAATAATAATAATAAAATAATAAAAAAAGGAAAAGAAAAGAAACAAAGAAAGAAAGGAATTGGTGGAAAAAAAAAAAGGCGGCTACTCACAATACTACAGAATATTAATTAGTATGTTCACAGCTCTGATTAATATGACTGTTGCTATCACACTCGGACATTTCTGTACTCAACCTTACGATCTATTCTCACATTGGGATTACATTGTCACACTTGCCAACCCTCTCATTAATAATGGAAGCATTGTTACACCCCTTATAAACACATCCCTTTCCAAAATTTCTCCAAATATTAGTTACGATTAAATAAGAATTAACCGCTTCCTGGCTCAATTTATTCCGGGTTTAAGTTAAAAAAATATCAAATAGTTTAAGTCTTATTTTTATAAAAATATACTTTTTAAAGATAATAGTAACACCATTCGTATATAACGTTTGCTAAAAAAAAAGTAACAAAACATATTGGAATACATGTAAATTACCTTTAAATCTGGCACCCTACATTTTGCCTGCCCTATCTGGACTCGGAATAAGCCGGGAATGGATTAAATTACTTAAAAAAGAAGAAAAAAAAAGAAAATTGTTGGGAAAAAAGGTGGGACAGTCTGAAAAAAAAAGCCCCCCTCCCCACCAGCCAGGGGTCGTACTCTCCGCCCTTTTTTCAAGACATTCTAAGAGACAAGAAATTTATTACTTTTTTGCCACCACAAATTTCATGCAGAAATACTTCTGGCATATTTGTTGTAATGTGCCATGATTTTACAAAGTAGAAACAATTTGATAATAATAGTGGTAACAATACTTTTGAAAATTTTTCATTCGTGAGAGTGTCCTGAAAAAAGGGCGGAGAGTTCGATCCTGCCACCAGCACCACCCAATTCCGCCGTAAATTGTCGTATTAAACATGCGGCTGGTACCAATCAATATGTAATAACTTCTGGTTTGTAATGGTATAGTTAGATTTTGCTTAGGGGATCATCTTTGTATTACAACTGGAATCAACTTCATTTTTTTCAACAGTAACCACTATTTTTTTATAATTTATTTGAGCTATTTGGACCAAATCGTCACAGAAAATGGTATAGTTTCTTTATTTTGCTCAATTTTTCATAGAGTAATAAGCTGCCAAAGTATGAGGATGCTAATCTTAAATGGTTGACAAACATTAATTCATATCCTTAGTATTCATGGTGTAAATTTTAGCATAGCAGCGCTATTTAATAGCCTATATGCACATGTATTGAATTAGCATTATATTTCGCAATAGCCTTTTCATACGCCAAGTTTTGTGCAATAATATACAAAAGAAACTGTGACATAACCTTTCCATTTATTAGAAAAATTGCACTACAGCAGCGCCACCTATCGGATGATATTCATCCAAATTATAAAGGCTTGTTATTTCATTATGGCCCTCTAACATATCAAGTTTTGTTCAATTTTTAATAATGGAACGCAAGCAACGCCACCTATTGAGTGATTTGAACCAAACGTTTGTAGGTACTAATTTATGTCAAAGTGAATCTATATATAAATTTACCTGCAATTCTTTGGATTAGTTCCTGAGATACAGCCTTCTCTGAAATCGCGGAAATCGCGGTATTGCAGTGCCACGTGTTGAGCTATTGACAACAAATGTTGAGAAAAACTAATAAATGTCGAGGTAAAACTATATATAAAATTACATGCAACTCTGAGCAGTAGCTCCTAAGACTAGCCTTCCCTGAAATTGCGATAATCGCTGTATAGCAGCGCCGCCTGGTGAGGTACCAGCATCAAACGTTGGTAACCACTAAGTTATATTTAGAGGCAAGTAAATATAAATTTATATGTAATTCTGAGAAGTAGTTCCCCAGATACAGTTGCAACAAAATTTTTGTCACATACGAACAGACCATAGCCTGCTATACTAGATGCCTTCCGTGTGGCTCGGAAACTTGGCGGTAGACAGATCCAACTTGTACAGTTTGCGCGACTTTTTTATTCAAGAAGCCACCAAAATCTTTTTAAAGTGGGATTTGGTATACAAAAAAGGCGAATAGAATCGAAGAATCGTCAATTATATATATCATACATCACTTCTTAAAATTACTGGTGACATTTCAATGAAAAAGAGCGTAATATGTACCAGGTGGCGCTGTTTACCGCTTCAGCTGTTGCCACGTTTCCGAGCCGCGCAGAAGGCATCTAGTTTAGGAGGATATGCACAGACAAACACACACACAGGCACGTAGACAGACATTTTCTAAAAATGGTGAAATTTTGTTCTGGATTTCTCAAAACGTGTAAATCTATCAAAAACCTGTTGCAGAAATTTTTTACGATTCCAATACTTTCTTCAGTTGAATACAGAAGAAAGTGAAAATAGATATTACGATTTTTTATATAATGAATATCAAGCAACAAATTTTAAATAATTACTTCAATTTATACTTTTAATGCAATACCGGTTTTTAAAGGTCTTTAATGAAGTTTTTATATATATATATATATTTCTTTTTCGTTTTAATTTCAAATTACAACGAAATCCTAATAAAACTTTCAGCTTCAACTTCTTTTTAAATGAAGAAAGTAAATCCAGAAATTTTAAAATTTCATTAATGCTTTTAGCAAATTTTAATAGCTGTGTGTTTCCCTGTTTCAGTTAACAAAAATAGAATGTAAATCTCTTCAGAATTTTCGATTCACGTTCCCATGAAAATAAATTCTTATTTTTATTCAAATTTTACATTTGAACGAATTTAATTCAAAATTTCTTTTTAATTTTATGGGGAAAAAGGAATTGTTGTCATGAAATCTCTTTGAAAGTAGGAATTATATTTTTAAATAAACAAAGAAGGGAACCCTTTCAATAGAAATCTTCAAACGAATAACAAAATAATTGAGAAATACATTCTATTGAATTAGCTGTTTTAATTGTAAATTATACATTTATTTAAGCAGAAATTGTAATTTACTGGACAAGATTAAATTAACTATGAGGAAAACATAAAAATCATACATAAATAAAATACTTAATAAACATCTTTTATTTCTAAATGCATTAAAAACGGGTATTCAAAGTGTATGGATAATATACATATGTGCAAAACTTCAGATCAATAGGGTGACAGGAAATCAGTTACAATTCGGAAACAAATTTTGAAATGGATTGGTAACCCAGGCCCTCAGGTTTTGACTAAATATGTTAACTGCTTGAGCATGTAATGTTGTCAGAGTTGTACAGTTCGGGAAAAAAAAAAAAAAAAAAAAAATCGCAGCACTTGAAGTAACTTCGTTGCTAATAGATGTAGAAAAATGTAACAAGTATCATTCGACCGGGAACTGTGAGTAGTTTCAGAAAATGAACTGAAATTTTGAGTTGGAGGTCGTCGACATATTAAAACGTGCACCAACTTTGATTTTTTTTGAACGATAATGCCCTATTTTTATTTTATATTTGAATTCCTGGGATCGCGACGACGCGAAAAACTATATTGGTAGTATAATTTACTTTTTTTTTTCATAGAGTTATAAGCGTTCAAAGTTTGAAGGTGCTAATGAAGGTGCTTTCAAACTTTTATTAATATCGGTCACAAAAAATAACTTGATCGATATAATTTCTTTCTTTTTTTTTTTTTTTTTTTTTACGAGATAGAGTGAAGAAACCCAAACGTAATCCATCATTACTTTTGATTCTGAAAAATATTTTTATTTTTGAAAAATACTAATAAATTCATATTCATAAAAATTATGAATTATGACCTATATTAATTTTTAGATAAAATGAATCCTAATGCTGAAAAATATGGGTGTGCAAATTTGCAGCTCATTCTAGTTATTAGTTTCCGAGATATAAGTAAATCTTTCTTTTGGAGTGGTTTAGGGGGCCGTCTTTTATAAAGTTTTGCATGAGATAAACAAGCAAATCTTAAAAAATACCAAGGTAAATTAACCAAAATATGTTTAATTTTTATTTACGGATCAAATTATATAACAACGACGTCAAACGCAAAGAAATGAAACAAAAATGATGAATTTTAGACATTATTGTTAGCATCAAGAATTCCTGTTTTCTAAATAAGACAAGCCCCGCCTTCATCGTTCTTCAAAACAAAACAATACTGAAAAGAAAAGTAAATGTGACATTGTGTATTCGTGTTAAACCCTTATTTTATGTTGACAAAAATATGCACAAGTGCTATTTACTTCATCGATTACTAAATTCTGAATCTTTTAAACGAACACTAGAAGAATAGTCTGGTGTGTCACTCACACGACTTTCTCTTACCCTGAAATTTAACATTATAAATACAGGTTGCAGATTAAAAGGTAAGATAACGAGTACTGTTATGTAAACCTGTGTTAAACAATTCATATTAGGCTTCTGAAGAGTTTTGTATGATAATTAGTTCTGTGTGAGGGGGGGCTACCGCCCACCTCAACCCCCCGTTTCATTAATGCACCTACGTTTACATAGAATTTAATTCGGTTATTAAAAAATAATTCTGTTTTTAAAAAATAATTTATTAAAATTATTATTTAAAAAAAATATCTCTAATGATAATGCAGACGATTTCCATATTAGAGAAGTGGTATAACACCAAATATCCAAAAAAAAGTCCATTTTATTCTCATCATTAAAAAGAAGGGATTTTTTTTTTTTTTTTTCTTCGTTAAAAGTAAAAAAAATCGATAACTTTGTTTTAAATTATCGCAGATCGATGGTTCAACCATTCGTTTTAAAGGTATTGGCGAGCTCTTTTGAAAGATACCCATCATGAAAATTTACTCCCCTCGAAGGGGGACTTACCCCCGGGGGGGGGGGGGGGAAGCGAGGCTCCTACATACACAAAAATTTTTTCCCTGTTAACTGTCTCTATTACAAAAAATATATATTCGTTTCATTTGGTTTAATTCAGTCTATAGACGTTAAACTCTACTTTCCTGCAATTTCCCACATAGACGTAATGTATTAGAGTTCTCTTGATTGTCCCTGTACACGAACCATTTGCTTGATCTTAACGAAAAGCTTACTGTAGCATCCCTATATGATACACATTTAGAATACCAAGTTTGAACATTCTGCCATAATTTATTTTTGAGATATGCTGATAACAGACAGACACACAGACAGACACACAGACATACACACAGACACACAGACATACACACAGACCATTTGCTAAAAACATGATTTTCCTATTCAGGGGACCTCAAAACGTGTAAATATAACAAAATCTCGCGTTCGAAAATTTGACCCAGAAACAGTACTTTCTCTACCTTATGGGTAAGAGAAAGTAAAAAAAAAAACTAATTAGGCTGGGTTTACTGTTTTAAATAGAAAAGTAGGTTAAATATAAGAATTGTGAATAAAAAAAATGAATGGAATTGAATGCAAGACAGACTTCTCATTTCTTAACTACCGTCACAGTTAAAGGCGTAATTATTTGCTTCATATATTGCTTTATTTTTATTTATTTATTTAATTATTTTGTAGAGGGGAGGATCATTATTTTAAGGATATTTTAGTCTTTAAAATTTTATTAATTTATTGTAACTTTATATATTTTTAAAAATATACTTTTACTTTTATAAATATATTTTAACACTTTTTGGGACCGCATGATTTTGTCATTTTGACAAGACGCGCCTACGAGCGTTATTCTCTCAAAATAAAATATTTCAGAACAAATTTTCTGTATTCACAATTTTATTACAAATTGATATACATTATAATTATATTCTTACTAATCAATATATTTCTATCCATAGTATATTTTATTGCAAAAAAATGAACACTGGGTACACACTTAAGAAATACGTAACACACAAATTACGAAAGAAACGCCCACTGAGAGAGTTACAGATTTTCAAAAGACGTGAATCTACGTCAGCTGTTCCGAAAGGGTTAATTAAGAAATTATATTTTCATAGAAATTATAAAACGAATCACACAATTCCAAGAATTTCAACTGACCCGAAACTGGTAAGTGCAATTAAAATTGTTTAATATTTACTTCATGAACCCTTACAATAATTTATCCGAAAAGATTTAGTTTATGCGTTGTTGTATATATATGTATTATTTCATTTCGTATATTATGTTACACCTACGAAAGAAAATTTAAGCTTTATTGGTGATCAGTACAGCCATAATAGACACTTTTACTTGAAAAATATTGCAGTTTTTTTCAAAGAGTACAGTCTGGACAAATCACAAGTGTAATGTATTTAAATAGACCTAAAATTATTGAAAAAAGTACTGAAGTATATAGAAATATAAGAAACTGAATTCAGAATGAATAAGGAACTGGAAAAGACTCAATTGTTTTTTTATAATTAATTTATATATCTTAATATATATAAAGCTCGTGTCACAATGTTTGTCCTCAATGGACTCCTAAACCACTTAACCGATTATAATAAAATTCGCACACCATGTGCAGTTCGATCCAACTTGAGAGATAGGATAGTTTAAATCTCAAATTATAGTCGCAATTTTAATTTATTGCTAATTATTTGTCTGTTATTATTTGACAGTCACAATTATCTGTTAACTCCAAATGATTCTACCAGATGTCGATACCTTTCGACTGGGTTGAAATGAAAGCTGAAATATATTTGGTGCTGCCATCTACACAAAGAATCTTCAACTTTTTAACCTATTAATAAATTTCGTATAATTCAATTATTTCCACTTTTTAAATTTTTGGTGTTAGCATAGCCGGCCACGTGTTACTTAGACTGAAGTGTAAATTGAATTCATATTATAATGAAGATAATACAGTGAAATTAATCCTGTTTTTTACTTATTTGTGCTTCATTGATCAAAACTTTATAATTTAATCTGTATATATATATAAATTACGTGTCACGATGTTTGTCCGGGGTAAACTCCTAAACTAAGGAACTGATTTTGATGAAATTTTGCACACTGTGTGCAGTTTGATCCAACTTGAGAGATAGGATAGTTTTTATCTCAATTTATTGTCACAATATTGTTTTATTGCAATTATTTGTTAATTATAGACCTTTATTAAAGTTGCTCCAAAATATCTGTGAGTTCCATTAATTTAATTGTTGCCAAAAAAAAAAAAAAAAAAATACGAGTTCATTTTCTTTCGACATAAAAATAAATACATTTAATCAAACGTGAACGTTAAAAAATTATAAAAAGTTAAATTATGCATCTCACGAAAATTGACGTCATAATCAATTTAAAGATTTTATACACATTGATAAAGTGCTAATGTAGTTCTATCATAGATATAGTAATATATATAGATCTCTCATCCCCATGTTATCGTAGAAAGATTTTTGATGCCGAAAAAAGATAAAAAATAAAAGCTTTGGAAACAGCCATTAAGTGGTATTGAAAAAAAAAAAAAAAAAAAAAGAAAAAGAAAAGAAAGAAAGAAATATGAATTTGAAACTGTATCTGAAGTCTTCCATTCCCCTTTAGCAAATAAATTATTCATAAATTTTATTTGCTAAAATATTAGTATGTATTCCCGTGTGTATTCACTCGGGGAAAGACGGCCATATTTTGGTAAAAACGTCGTCTTTTCCCAAATGAAAAGGAATAACTTTTTTCTCCCCAATGATCACTCTATTCTATATATGCTATACTATATCTATGAGTTCTATACGCAAGCGAAGTGTGACTCACTGACCGTCTGTGCAGCCAAGAAAAAGATTTCCTATGTTAATTGCCCACTGGATTTTTTGTAAGAAATTATTAAAAATCGAGGAAATTTATTTCCCGATTTTAATCCTTATATTTGGGTATAGATATGTATTAGTTATCGCGGGTGTTAGATTGAATTATTTTGCTGTCAAATTGACAAAATTTTAATTTTAAATTTTTAAACTCTGTCGCCCTTGGCTTTTATTATTATTATTATTATTATTTGGCGATCAAAAGCGTAACACGAAAATATACATGCCAGATGTATGCATTGTACGAAATGTAATATGTATTATTCATTGTACGTATGTATGACATGTAATATGTATTGTACGAAATATTGTTTCATATTATTCATTACTCTTTTAATATAAGTTGTTAAAATAACCATGATTTTTGAAAGGAATTAAATATTTTCGCCAGATAATTTGGCGATATCCTTTTTTTTTTCGCCAAGGATGACAGAAATGAAATCTATTCCGCTGCAAAATATTAGTATCTTACATCAGATATTTTATTTAGACATTTGAAAACAAATTTGACTTCAAACTATGATAGAATATTTATCATTTTACTTTTAATTTGTATATTATTAGTATATTAAAATTTAAAAGCATGGTATATAAAAAGTTTTTTTTTTTTTTTTTTTTTTTTTTTTTAAATCTTATAATTATTCTTATCTTAATCCTCAATGTTTCCCATCTTTATTGACTTGAATTTACTATTAAAATTTTAACATACTCAAAAACTTCTCATCACTTCGTTAAAATACACTAAACTTTTCCAAAATCTTTTTGTATTTAAAATGATACATGTATTTACTTTAAATGTCCAATATTTCATAAGATTTCCAATTTTAAAGTTTTAAAATATTTATCAAATTTACTTATTTTTCTGGTTTAGCCTTATTGTTTTCCCTTTTATAACTACAGCTGTTGCCCTCTTTAAAATATTTAAAATGATGAGGTCATTTAATAGTAAAATTATCCATTATAGCATATATTATATTTCACTCCTCCATAAAAATTGATTTTAAAATCGTCTGTTTCTTTTATACTTTTATTTTAATAGAATTTTAATAGAATTTAATTTATTTAAGTCATTTTAGCAATTTTATCCAAAGTAGCATTAGAAATAATATATATCACTTCTCCATTAAAATTTATAGGACCCTACAATAAAATTAATTTGTGCTTAATATCAACACTACGAAAATTTTTATCAATCGCTTCCAAATTTTGACCTAAGTTTCAAATCTCAACCCTGTGGGTTTTTACATCGGCTACAACGTTTTCGTCTTTGTTCGTAAATAATAATTTAACTGTACTAAATAGTTTACAGCCGTATAATTCAACGTATAACTTAGTCACAGCAACGCGTGGCCGGGTCTGCTAGTATATATATATATATATATATATATACATATATATATATATATATACATATATATATATATATATATATAACTTTTTTTTTTCTGAAAGATTTCCGGTGTAAAACCTTAAAATTTTGTCTTTTTCTTATAGGATCTTAATTTTATTTTTCTACATTTACAGATAACCCCCTAAAACATTTTTCATTATAAATCTATGAATACTAAAGATAATGTATACAAACAGAATACTTTTCCGCACTGCCAGACTCTCAGAAATTCGAATATGAAGTCAAAATTGGGTATTGTTATTGAAAAAAAAAATCAAAGTTGGCGCTCATTTCAATATGTAGATAACCCCTAATTCAAACTTCGACAGCATTTACAAAAAGTGAATTTAATTTCCAATTGAATGGTGTCTATTAAATTTTTCTGCGTCAATTAATTATGAAATTACAGCGAGTGCTGTTTTTTTCCTCGACTGTACATGTATGCAAAATTTCAGCTCAGTCGGATGGTAGGAAATGGGTGGAAATTCAGTATTTGGATTTGACACACACATATAAATGACACATTAAAAAAAAGGTGAGTACTAACTATACTACAGTATATTAATTACAAAGTTAACAGCTATGATTAATATGATTATTACAATCACACTCGGACATTTCTGTACTCAACATTACAATCTATTCTTGTTTCCTCCGTCATCAAGAATTTTTCATTTTATTTATCGCACGCTATTCAAACTGAAAAACTTTGGAAACGAGAGTTCTTTTATTTTAGAATGTGTGCCATTTTTATTGTGTGTGCCGATGTAAGCGCAGTGAACCAACCACTGCCAGTCTTTTTTCAACTCGACAGTTTATTTAAATAAATGTTTTTGTGATGTCTACGACTAGTAGAGTTTCATTCAATCAGCGCCAATGAAGAAATAGTTCACTCATTTATCGCCAACATAGTTTTGGTTCGTCTAGCCGGAGCTTTGAGTAATTCGTTTTATGTAACGTATAGTACAATGACAACAATAACAGCCAGTGATTTTTTGAAACAGAAAGCGAAGTTCTACAAAAGGACAGGTGACGAAGATTGCATATGCCCTATAAAACAAGGAATTTACACAAAGCGAACTCGAATTAAAATTCAATTTCGTTCAAAATTTGAGAAAAAAGAACGATGATTTACGAAATGAAAGTTACAGTACCATAAGTGATAAGGATTTAGAGGATTTTGAAAATTTTTTGTCTGAAATCGAGGATCATCTCGAAGAGATTGAGGTAAGTCTGCTTAATTCTTTAAATCTTAGTTCTCATCAATTGATTTCTAATAATAATACTGTTGAAAATGTTAGCTCAAATAATGCTAAAATCAAGTTACCTTCTATTGCATTAATGCAATTTTCAGGCCGTTATACCGAGCGGATGAACTTTAAGTTACAATTTACCACTCTGATTGATAGCAATAATCAATTAACTGATTTAGAAAAATTATATTATAATCAGCTCTTACAGATAATGAAAAATACTTGCAAAATATTGACGATTCTTATACATCTTTACTCGAAGCACTGAAAAAATGATATGAAAATAAACGTCTGATTGTACAGGGGCATATTTTGGAGATTTAATTATTAGTAAAATAAAATTTGAAAGTGCTAAGGAAATAAGAACATTAATAGATAATTTGCTCAGCCATTTAAGAGGCCTAAAACAATTGGGATTTGAAAACAATAAATTATCGGAAGCTATTTTAATGATTGTTGTTTTACAAAGAATAGATGACGAATCACGAAAAGCATTTGAAACGACATTAGAATGTAATGAAGTGCCTGAATGGGAAATTTTCATAGAATTTCTTTTGAAACGGAGCCAAGCTGTCGAGAATATACATAATCGCAATGTTTACGTAACAAAACCTAAATCTGAATTTATTCCGAGTCAAAAATGTTTCATCTTGCAAGCTGATAAGTCTGCGTATTTTTTATGTAATGAAAATCATTTGATATATAAATGCAAAAGTTATAGAGATTTATCGGTTCAGGATAAATTATTCCAAGTCTGT
The DNA here is from genome assembly GCA_963930645.1 of Salticus scenicus. Classification (NCBI taxonomy): domain Eukaryota; kingdom Metazoa; phylum Arthropoda; class Arachnida; order Araneae; family Salticidae; genus Salticus; species Salticus scenicus. The sequence goes on from OZ005658.1 coordinate 78,440,906, forward strand.
AAATTACAGTTGGAAGTTACGCTTTTAAAAGATAATTGCAAGATCGTTGAAAATCGACTTAAGGATCTTATAAAAGAATGAAACGCGACTAAACCCTCTTTTTCTAATACAAAGAATGATCGATGACTATGTACAGAAGAATATTATTAAACTTGCGTCAAATCTTGAAGAACCATGTGATAGACTTGCTTTTTACTTACCGCCTCATATTGTGTTTAAACAAGATAATGTTTATACGAAATGCTACATTGTGTTCGATGCAAAGGACCATGAAGAGGGCCAGCTCTCTCTTAATAACTGCTTGGACGCAGGCAGTAATTTAAATCCGAATATTTTCAACTTATTATTCACTTTCGATTCAACAAAATGGTTGTCTTAGTAGACATGGAGAAGGGTTTTCTGTAAATCTCTGTCGGTGTTAGGGAAAGAGATGTTTTGCGGTCTCTTCTCATTGACAGTAATCCTATCTAAAATAAAAATCTGAATATTCTTGTCTACAGATTTCAGTGCTTACCATTCGGTTGGAATGCTAGTTCATTTTTATTGTCTGCTACTATTAAAAACCATATTTCTAAATTTCGAGAAAAATATCCAGTAGCAACAGATATTCTTGATAACTTCCTTTATCTTAACGACCTAGATTTAGTTTATGCGTTTGTATATATATATATATATATATATTATTTCATTTCGTCTATTATGTTACCTACGAAAGAAAAGTTAAGCTTTATTGGTAATCAGTACAGCTATAATAGACGCTTTTACTTGAAAAATATTGCCCTTTTTTTCAAAGAGTACTGTATGGACTAATCGCAAGTATAATGTATTTAAATAGACCTAAAATTATCTAATAAAGTACTGAAGTATATACAAATCTAAAAATTTGAATTCAAAATAATTAAGGAACTGGAAAAGACGCAACGTATATAATTATATTTTTCTTGAAAAATTTCCGGTGTGAAACTTTAAAATTTCGTCTAAAAAATTGAATTCAGGATAATTAAAGAACTGGAAAAGACGCACAGTTTTATTAATTTTTATAATTATTTTTTTCCAGAAACATTTCCGGTATGAAACTTTAAAATTTTGTTTATTTCTTATAGGATCTTAATCTTATTTTTCTACATTTACAGATAACCCCCTAACACATTTTTGATTATAACTCTATAAATACTAAAGATAAAGTATACAAACAGTATACTTTTCCGCACTGCCAGACTCTCAGAAATTCGAAAATGAAGTCAAAATTAGGTGTTGCTTTTGCAAAAATCAAAGTTGCACTCATTTCAATATATAGATGACCCCTAATTTAAAATTTGACAACATATTCAGAAAGTGTTTTTAATTTCCTGTTGAATTATGTCTATTAGATGTTCCTGCGTCAATTAATACGAAATTACAGTTGCGTTTTTTTTCCCCCGACTGTACATTGTATATTTAATAAGAAATTTATTTTTAGATAATACTGGTGGAAGAGTCCTTAAAAAAAATCGGGGCGTGGGAACCCTGATAACGTTTCCCAAAAAGAAAAAAAAAGTAACAAAACATATTGGAATACATGTAAATTACCTTTGAACCTGGCGCTCTCCATTCTGCCTGCCCGATCTAGACTCGGGATAAGCCGAAAAGATATAAAATTGCTTTAAAAAAAAAAAAAAAAAAAAGATGGGTGTAGGAAAAAAGGTGGGTACAGTCAGCAAAAAAAAAAAAAAGTCTCCTCCCCCCCCTAATTTTGCCGAAATTGTCGTAGAGACATGCGGCTGGTACCAATCAATATGTAATAACGTCTAGTTTATAATGGTATAATTAGATTTTGCTTAGGGGTTCGTCTACATATTAAAACTGGCATCAACTTCATTTTTTCAACAGTAACCCCCATTGTTTATAATTTACTTGAACTATTTGGGTTAAATCATCGCAGAAAATGGTATTGTTAATATATTTTTGCCCAATTTTTCACAGAGTTATAAGCTGTCAAAGTATGGGGATGCTAATGTTAAATGAATGTGAATGCATCTTCCAAAAAAATTATTGTATTTAAATTCTGTTTTTTTTTTTTTTTTATGCGTTAGAATGAAGTCTTCCAACCATATTCCATGCATATTTTTCCTAAAAAAAAACATCATTTGAATTATGGAAATTATTAATAAATTCATATTGAAAAATTATGAATAATGACCTACGTTAATTTTTGCACGAATAATACAATTTGGGTTTCCAAATTTACAGCTCGTTCCTAACAATGTTTTTTAAGTTACAGTGACCAATTTTTTTTTTTTTTTTTTTGTTAGGAGGCTATCACTTTTTATAATTTGTATCCTCTGTGAGTAAGTATCTGCTTATATTTTGGTGAAAAACTATTTTAATTTACCTTTATGTTATTTTTATTGTTTTGAAAGCAATATTTCGTTGTTTATTATACAAATTTGTTTATTTTTTATAAATGCAAGCGAGAAATCGTGAAAGAATTCCAAAAGAAATCAAGCCCCGCCTCTATATCACTGAAACAATATTAAAAAAATTAGTTTGCATATTCGTATTTGAACCTATATGTGACGCTGATATTCATAAATCTCAATAGCATTTACTACACCAAATGTTGAAGACAAAACATAAACAATTTAATTGCAAATAGGTAAAATAATTTTGTTTTATAATGTAGTTTTAGAAAAATATGTAAAGGTATATACCCGATTCTGAAATGTTAAGTCTTTGTTCTTAAATATTACATAACTTTTCCTACTTTCTCACTGCTAAAATTCTATTTTAAACCTGCTGTCCTTTTTTTTTTTTTTTTTTTTTTTTTTAACTTGAATATTGTAGGGTTCGGACATCTTAAGTTAAATGTCATGATTTAGGAAACACGGTAAGGCGAAAATCAATGTTTGAAAGAGCAATATGCAGTGAACAATCCCTTTTTTTTTCTTCTTCTTTTATTTAATTATTATAATTAATATATAATAATCTTTATAAGATTGTTTAAAACGAATTTTCTGCTGTAATCTTGTTGTGACATTTTCGCATTTGTTTACTGTACCATTTGTAAGCTATTGTTATTTAAATTTTATCGCATGACGTAACATAATAAAATATTAAATTTTTATTAAAAGTTTTTTTTTTTTTTTTTTTTTTTTTTTTTTTTAATACAGAATCAAATAGTTGAAAATTGTTTTTTTTTTTTTTAATATAAAATCTATTATTGAAACAAAGCGCGATATTATTTATTTTCGAATATTTTAATCACGGCGTAAAATTCACATTTATTATGGAAAAATAATTTAAAACAAAGTAATATGTCTTATTACTTTTAAAGATGTAGATATTACACATGTAAAATTAAGAATTCGTGTACAGTAAACGACTATATAACGGGGGATATTCGTTTTTTGCAATAGGAAATCGTTTTATGTGGGACATACTTTATCAGACCAATTTATGAAAACAGTCCAATAATAATAAAAAATTATTTAGTTGTTTTGTATTGTTTTTTATTATTTTCTCAGTAAGGTTTCGATATTTATTATGGAAATTATTCTATTTTTGTAAAATTAACCCATAGCAGAAAGGAAATTTTGTTGGCATTCCAAACAAATAATAAACCCCACTCTCTGTTTTTTTTTTCGGAAACAATACTCTACTTCATAAGATGTTTCTTGTTTTTTAAATTTTAGTTTGTTTGACACTTTATAGAACTCTTGCATATATAAACGAGTGAAATTTACTGTTTTGTTTGTTGATGACAAAATTTCAGTTGTTTAATAATGAATTTGTTAAATAATTTGATGTTTTAGAGAAACGTATGAAGGCGTGAGCTATTACTCAAAATAGGAATGATTTTGAACGACATCTCCTTTTTATTGAATGTTAAATATCATTTCTCAGATTTTAGTTTAAATCTTGTTATATATATTTTAGTATATTGTATACAGTAGGTTTGTACGTCTCAAATTAAAGCAAAACTTTATAGTAATACTTTCATACGGGGCTTACTGTATAAAATAAAAATATATCTAACAGAAGTAGATATATTTTTTGAACGTCTATTATTATTATTACTGTTATTTTTTATCTTGCAAAATAGATTTTTGTAATTCAACATTGGAGGGTTCATATGACGCAAGATATTTAAATTCCTGCGTACGAAGCGACACATTTATCTATTCCACGTTTAATAAATTAAATTATATAATAATTTTTAATTTACAAGGAAATACGCTACATTCCGCAAATATTATTCGTTTTTTGTTTTATAAATAATATTTCTGTACTTCTTTTCCGGTGTGAATAAATGAAATCTATTCTATGGTAGATAATGCTTTATTTTTTCTAAATGTACAGTCACCCAAAAAAAAAACGCCACCCCCCCCCACCTAATTTCGCCGTAAATTATCGTAGAAACAATTGACTGGTACTGATCGATTTGTAATAACATCTAGTTTATAACGGTATAGTTACATTTTGCCTATGGGGTCGTCTACATATTAAAACTAGCATTAACTTCATATTCAGATTTCTGAGATCAAGGCGGTTCGAAAAACATACCTATTTATATACCTTAAATCAATTTTAAATAGAGTTACACGTGAAAATGTATTAGGGGTCCGTCTATACATTTAGAATATATAAATCATGATCATGATCTACCACCCATTATACATTATTTATTAAGTTTCACGCCGGAAAAAAATTTAAGAAATGTTAATTATAAAATAAAAAAAATAACTAATTCACAGAACTTTCTGAGTTAGTTTATGAATTAAAAGATTTTTATTGGTTTCTATTGATTAAACATCGGGTAGTTCACTTCATACGAAGAAAATTAAATAGCTTGAATAGATATTAAAATAGCTATCAAAAGAGAAAAAAAAAAGGTGAACGGTTTTAAATTTGTTTGAAAATTCAAAATTATTTTAACTCAAGCTGCCGTATAATTGTCTGAAACGGCGGCACTCAACCTGGTTCCCACGTCCGTTTCACAGTGACAATGGGAGTTTGTTCTGATACTGCAGTACTTTCATTTTCTTTAATTTAATTGACTTTTTAAAAATATTAAAACAGATTTTTTAATTTTTATTTTTATATTTTTTTAATTAATTTTTTTTTCATGACATTATTAAAAACTTTTACATAAATCTCCACGATATTCTTTTGCTTTTATATTTTATAATGTGTAACAAATTAATATGCAAAATAATAAATCCTACTACTTAATGGGATGTTCTAAAATTCTATTCTTTAACACAGATACCGAAGTGGACAGTGGGTGTAGAAAGGCTGACTACCCTTAATCTAAATCTTCACTTGAAAAGGTCAAAATGTTACATATCTCTTTTTTCTTAAGGAAAAAAGAAGATAAGGAGGAGGAGGAAAGATCAAAACGAATAGAAAGCATATTAAACGTTAATACCCTTTAAACACTGGAAAAGGGCGGAGTTTCGTATTGTGTGTCATTTGGGAGCTGTAGAGTGCCAGAAAATTACTTTATGTAATAAAACTTTTCATTTAAAGGGTATTTAAAGCAGCATTATGTTTAATACATAGACTATTCAGAAAAAAAGTACCATTCATCTGGTTCATGAAAAATAAAGAACATTTTCTGGCATTGCTCTATGTATATACATTCTTGTCAACCTAACCCGGAAGATTACTGGTCCCGCCCCTTTCCGTACATTTTTTTCACATCAGTCTTTTTAGCGCCATGTCAGCCATCGGTGGCTGACACTGATCTTTCCATTTAGGCCAAGTCAGCCGGCAGTGTAAAATATGATATAAAACTACAGAACTTACATAGTTTTAAGTAATTACTGACACTTTATTTGAAATTTACTTCATGTTTTTTTTTTTTTTTTAATAGGATTTTTATAGGATTATATCGTTAAGGCCTAATGGGGTTTATTGAAACTCGATAAACATAACACGCTTCTAAGCAGCACGTGTGGCCTGAATGGGATTTCCATAAGAATTGGCGTGGCGCTCAATGAGTTAATCGTAAATGTATTTGAAGTTAATTACTCTAAAAATTAAATTGTGTACACACAGGGGCGGGAACTAACAATGTTACGGGTTAGGTTGGCAAGTATGCATATATATTTTGCTTGAATTATAAAAATTTATAACACATTTTCTTCTTTTTTTTAGTATTTTGTGTTTATATGTCTCATTCAAAATAAATACAATATTCATATATAAACATTTCCATACAGTAATGTATATAAACATATTGATTAAAGAAGTTTTGTTGATATTATATAATTATTCTTCTATCTGTATAGTATATTAACACAAATATATTTTGTAAATTTCGCAGCATCGAAAAACAGCAACATAGCTTCCATATCAAAGCTTAATGTAAATAGGACGTAAGCATACTGTAGCTAGTGTTGAAGTTTGAAAAAAAAAAAAAAAAAAAAAAAAAAAAAAGAATAACAGTGGGCTAAAAATACCCTGCAATAAATTAAAATGTTGTTTATTCTGGTTCTGGTCAGGTGATATCACTCGTGCTAAATAGCTGGATCCGCTCTCTCTTAAGCTCAGGTTCAGCTCATCATTAAAATATTGTTTTTAATATCTGCCGCACCAAAATGTTAAAACACAAATGCCAATTTTCATATATTTTGAAATCTTCCCGTTTCAACTTTAAAAGGATTTAGATTAATTTATTTTATTTTGAATTTTTAAATTTAGACGTTTAAAGTCTTTTAAATGAAATTTCAGGATTCTGTAAGATCAATATTTATATATTTGAAAGTAATAAGACAATTCCTTTGTTTTAAATTTTTATTCCATAATAACTGTGACTTTGATTTCGTGATTAGGAAATTGAAAATAAATACTATTGAGCTATGTTCCAATAATAGATCTTATAAACTTTATAAAAAATATATAAATAATAAACCAATTTTTCACTATTTTGTTCTGTATTAAAAAACTTTTAATAGAAATTTGATATTTTATTATGTTACATTATGGGATACATTTTAAATAACACAAAGCTTACAAACGGTACAGTAACCAAATGCAAATATGTCACAACAAAATTTAAACAGAAAACTTATGGTAAAAAATCTTTTTAAAATTATTAAATATTCATAATAATAATAATAAAACGGTTGTGGAATGCATAATTGCTGTTTCATGCAATCAGTTTCACTGTACCGTGTTTTCTAAAACATGATATTTAACTAGAGGTGTACGTACTCTTGAATACTGAAATGCGAAAAAAAGTGTTACGGGGTTAAAATAGAATTTTAGCAGCGAAAAACTAGAAAAAGATATTTAATACTTATGAAGAAAGACTTAACATATTAGGATCGGATATATTCCTCTCTTGTACCGTAAGCCACGCCTTTTCACAATTTTTCTAAAACTTTATAATATAAAACAAAATAATTTTGCATATTTGTAATTAAATCATTTAAATTTTGTCTTCAAGAATCGATGTAGTAAATACCATTGTGATTTATGCATACCAGCGTCACATATAGAGTCAAATAGGAATATGCAAATTAGTCTTTTTTTTAAAATAGTGTTTCAGCAAATCAATTCTTTTCTTTTGAAATTCTTTCACAATCCCTCACCTACATTGTTATAACTTTACAAAAATATGCCAATTTGTATAATAAACATCGAAATATTGCTTAGGAAACAAAAAAAATAACATAAAGGTAAATTAAAATAGTTTTCCGTCAAATTATATACAAACATTTACTTATAGAGGATACAGATTATAACAAGTGACGGCCCCCTAACAGGAATAAAAAGTGAAATATCACTGTAACTCAAAAAATAATGTTAGGAACGAGCTGTAAATTTGGAAACCCATGTTTTTGATGATGCCCGTTCTATTCGTGCAAAAATTAGCATAGGTCATAATTCATAATTTTTTCAAATATGAATTTATTAATAATTTTCATAATTCAAAAAATGTTTTTTTAGCAAAAATTTGCATGGAATATGTTTGGGTCACTTCATTCTAACGATTAAAAAAAACAGAATTTAAATATCATAATTATTTGGGAAGATATGATTTAATGTTTGTCACATTCATTTAACATTAGCATCCCCAAACTTTGACAGCTTATAACTCTATGAAAAATTGAGCGAAATATATAAACTGTACCATTTTCCGTGATGATTTGATCCAAAGAATTCAAATAAATTATAAAAAATGGGGGTTACCATTGAAAAAAATGAAGTTGATGTCAGTTTTAATATGTAGACGACCCCCTAAGTAAAATCTATCTATAACATTATAAACTAGACGTTATTACAAACTGATTGGTACCAGTCGCATGTTTCTACGATAATTTATGGCAAAATTATGTGTGTGTGTGTGGGGGGGGGGGCGTTTTTTTTTGCGTGACTATACAGACGATCCCCTAATACATTTTCGCTAGTAACTCTATCAAAAATTGATTTAAAGTATATAGATAAGACTTTTTCTGAATCGCCTTGAACTCAGAATTTTGAATATGATATCAGAAATTGTGGTTGCTATTGAAAAAAATTAAATTGATGCTTGTTTTAATATGTAGGTGACTCCTTAAAATAAATCTAACTATACCATTATAAACTTGACGTTATTACAGATCGATCGGTACCAATTTATATACCATTATAAACTAGACGTTATTAGAGATCGATCGGTACCAATTTATATAGTGAATACAGTCTGTAAATTTAAGTTAAAAGATTATTGTTAAAATAATAACTTCAAGTATCGCTATTTTTATTTACATAGTACTATTTTAAAAAATAATAGTGATAATCTTTTTTTTTTTTTTATAGCAAATTTAAATGACAATGAAAGAAGTATTTGAAGTGTAAAGTAACTCGAGTGCATATATTCATAATTTTTTCATTTGTAGTAGTAAGAAAAAAGTTTTTTTCATATGTCATCACTGAAGACTAAAATAATAAAGTAAATGGCGTAAAATTTGCAAGAAACGTTAACTTACGAAGGTGATTTTTATTTATTCATTTAATTTAATTTATTTATTATTAAAATTTTTATTTTAAAAAACAAATTTGCTATGAACTTTTTTTTTTTCTTTTAAATCTCTTTTCTACATGAATTGCCATTGCAATCAGATTTTGGTTTTTAAGTAGTCTGTATGCATAAAAAAAAACTTGTATGTTGTGGCAACCACAAGAACTTCTATATTTTCCTATAAAAAACACTCAATACACATAATTTATCAAAATTTATCTTTCATGATGAATGTGAACGATTTTCATTTTAGAGAAAACTAGCACCAAATATCCGAAGAAAGACAATATTATTCTTTATAATTAATATATCTTAAAAAATGCTTTTTCAGAATGGTTATCTCACGTATCAATTTTCGTACAGTTACATGCCTCAGAATTTAATATACAGTCTTCCCGTTTTTTTGTGGAAATTTACAATATAGCAACGCCACCTATTGGTCGATATTCATCCAAATTAAACGAACATAATGTCTCGTAATTATCACGGCGTTTATTACGCTTTTGTAATTTTTGTGAGCCGTGATTAACAGTTTTCTTTTAATTAGAATTTTGTTTGAGAAAAATGATGTGAGATTCGAGAAATTCTTCCATTTGTTAAAAAAAATAAATAGTTAAATGTATATAAGTTAAATGAAGGGAGTTACTTATGTCCTGGAATGAATGCTAAAAATATTTCTTTCTGTATATAATCTCTAGTGTTTGGATGCCATTTTGTAAAGTGGAATTTTGTATATTTGTGCATTGTATATATTTGTAAATAGGATTAAAAATGTATACTATTCTGTAAAGTGTATGAATGTTTCTCGTGAGAATTTGTTTGACAAGTATATGCGTGGATTGAATACAATATTTTAATCCTTGCCTTGTTCCATTGTACTACTATTCTGAATATCCATTCTACTCGAAAACTATGCGTCTCTCTGGTGCGATTAACTTGTAATCCCAATGTGAAGCTTGGCTTAGAAATAGCAATGTTTCTTTATCCAAAATCCAATCCAAACTATGCGTCTCCCTGGGGCGATTAACTTGTAATCCCAATGTGAAGCTTGGCTTAGAAATAACAATGTTTCTTTACTCAAAATCTCGAACGAATTAGTGGTTCTCTTTAGTTCCTTCTCTGAGTTCCTGGGTTCAGGCGGGGCCGACGGGGAAGTCTTCGTTCTCACCGGGCCTGATACAAGGACAGTCGAATCACCTGTGACGTCACAAAAGGGATTCATCCAGTTCTCTCTCTATCGCGCCTATTATATCTTAAATATTCTTAATTAAAAGCTTAAAAGTACCATCTTCTCAAACTTTTGCATCTACTACTTCTTCAAAAAAGTATTTTCCACCTTTAATTTCATCTATTCACTCAGAAATAGATTTTAAAAAAGAAAAACACTGTTTGTGTTTTAAAATTAAATATGGCTAAAAATAACTTGAATTTTGAATCGATTTTTTTTTTTTCTTTTTAGAAATATTATTTCTACGTCAATGCTTCTTTAATACAAGTAAAACAATAAAGTTGATTTTTGTCAGATTTATTCTTAACAAAATTTATTTGTTGAAAAATAAATTTTAGTATGAAAATATGTATATGTACAGATTTTATTTTATCTAGTCTTTCAAAAATAGACTGAAAAAACAAAAATGTTTATATATTTTATTGTTTATCATACGGGAAATGAAAAATAATATTATAAATCATTCTTTATAGCTTTAAAATTAAATAAGGTTGAAAATAAGTTGAATTTTCAAATTTGACTTCTTTTAATTGGTTGAGACATTCATACATCAAAATTTTTTCTGCAGAAATTAAATCTTTCATTAAAGTTTTACAGAATAAGAAGAATAACGCGTATCTCACTCCTTGATAAATATTTTAGTTATAAAGCATTTGTTTTGGCATTTATACTTTTTTTTTTTAATATTCATGTTAAGATCCATGAAACTTTCATTGTTTTTTATGCTTGATTTAATTGACTAGTAGTATTAGATTTAGAAATTAAGCGCCAAAACTCATTAAATCATAATTGCTATATTAAAAAATTATTACAGTTAATTGAATTAAAATAAATTAAAATAAAGTGCCATGCCAGGAAAAATAACAAAAAATATTTCAAACTATTTAGTACGTTTTGCTATTCTTAAACAAAGAAAAGAAACTAGACCGAAGCTTATGAGATTTTATTTAGTATCACTACTCATCACCTAAAAATTTCCGAAATTTATAAATAATTTATTGTTATTTTGTATGTGGATACACATTACACATATATACAGTTTCAATATAAATATATTCTTAGCGAGTAAATGATCTATAATTTTTACTTAATATTATTATTGAAATGAATGCTTATTACAATTACATACTGGTTCTGTAAAGGGCTATTTCTTATTCCATAGTTAATACATGATTTCCCTGTAACTCTAGCCCTTATATTTTTATATAATGTACAAAGCTGCACAAAAGCAATTTTTTATCTGCGCTTTTTATTATTTGGAAAAAAAAGTGAAACTTGTGGGAATTTTTCTTTACAACAAAAAGTAAATAAATAAAAATATAAACACTTTACAGTGTCTTCACGGAGGTAAAATACATTGGCAATTTAAAAATGTACTATTTAAAAGTGCTCTTTACAAAGAGTCTATCTTTTTTTTTTTTTTTTTTTTTTTTTTTTTTAAGTTGATAAAAAAATATTATGACTTCATATACTTATACACATTTAACATTTAAAATGCAATTATTGCATATTAGAATTATAAAAAGAAATAGAATAATAAAAACTTTATAATTAATTACAAATTTAATCATAATTTAAATAATTTTGTTTGAAAATTTACTTTTAAAATACAGTACAATATATATATATATATATATATATATATAGATTATTTTTAGTTATGGGAAAAAAAATCACGAAACACAATTATTTTAATTTTAAAATTAATGAATAATTTAAAATGAAACAACTCAAACCATATAAAAGTTAAAAAATAATTTTCGGAATTTGTAATAAATAATTTTTAAAACTACCTTGGTAAAACAAATATCATAAATTTAAAGTTCGTCTTCTGAATTAAAACTCAGGCACTCTTTTTATTAAGTATTTAAAAATTACTGAAACTTTAGAGGCTTGAAATAATTAAAATTATACACAAAATTCCAAGATAAAATATTTAAAAATTACATCTAAAAATAATTTTTGTGCATTACATTTTAAAAGAAATATACATATCAATTGTTCCCAATTTTAGATTTTCTCTACATAATATAAATTCCATTTTAAATGTGTTTCATTCTAATTAGAATTTTAATTACTAATAATTTGTATTTTATAAAATTTTCCTAAAAGTATGATTTTATTTTATTTATTTATTTTACGTACATCATTTTTTTTTTTTAAATCTTTTCTGTATTATATACTAATGTATGTATATACTTAAAAAAAAAAAAAAAAAAAAAAAAAGCCATGAGATATTTTAAAATGTAAATGACAGTTCAATATGCGTTAATGTAAATATAATGTGAACACAATAAAGTAAATTTATTTTACTTAACGATAACGAAAATTCGGTTTTAGTTTTAAAAGGGTCAATAATCCCCGTTTCAATTCTTTTCTTTTTTAATCCATTATTTTAAAAATATATTCAAAAAAAAAAAAAATATATAAGAAAGAAACGCACAGCACCGCTAACGCTTCATTACGAGAGCGAAATTGATGGATCCCTTTTGTGACGTCACAGATGCTAGTATTAGGCCCGGTAGAGAATGAAGACTTCCCCGTCGGCCCCGGTTCAGGCTGGCACGTTTGTTTCCTGGCCCAGCTTGTGTGGTAGGTGTTTGTTCCCTCCTATCTCTGTGACGTAGGAAGCGCTTAGCGTATGGATGTCGAAGGGGCGTGCGTGATCCCGTTTGGCACGTGGAACGGTGTGTACTCCATTGGTTTTTTCTCTCCATTGTGTTTTGGGGCGAGTGTTTCCCCTCCCCCCTTTTTAATGAAAATAAAATAGGCATCGCGCTGTTTTGGAGTGATGACTGATTAAGATTGTGATATAGATCTGTTTCTCAGAAAATGAGATGAGTTATGAGTTTTAGAGATGTAGGTAACTTGAATCGTTGCACCGTGGATGACTGCACTGTGAGTGGTAGTAGAGATGTGTAAATGAAGCATAGTCGGAGTAGGATAACAAATGATGAAGATTCTGTTTCGAGTTGAGGATTGCAGTTTAAGAAAAGAGTCGAAATTATAGTCGAGTGGGCTTCTTCGAGTAGATGTCGGAAGTGTTCGGCTCTCTTCGGGAGAACTCGGAAAGTTTGTCGTCATAGGAATTGACTTGGAAGTCTGCTAACAGTTAGATGGGTGATTATTCTGTTTCGTCTAAAGTTTGCTAAATAAAATATCCACTCAGAGGTGGCTTCCTGCTTGAAAAACAATATTTACTTAATAAGAAGGATGATGACTTGATACCTATGACCGATGCTTTGTCCTGATACCAATGACCGATGCGTTGTCTGTTTATATCCTGACGAACGTCCTGAGTTCGATGAGTGAATGTTTCTTCTGGAGTGTGATGCCTCACCCATATTGCTGATCCTTCGTAGCCCATTATTATATATGTAAGTTGCTTTAACTTATGGCTCATTGTTTCTTATATCAGACATGCTATTACGCATTTAAAGATATGTTTGTTTGTTTTTCTAGTATGTTATGTTGTTTAACTTATGGTATGGTGTTTCGATAAGTATGTAACAAGTAATTATCAAGTTATTGTATATTTATATTCAAAATTTTATCTTGGTATTGTTAGCAAAATCCTAAAGGAAATACGTAGTTTGAGTAGCTAAAAGTGTAATGTAAAGTAACTTTGGACTTAATTAAAATTTTATAATTGCAATCTCAAATTTTGTGTCTGTTTTATTTTTCATAATGTGTAAAGTTTTACTTGAATGCTTCTACTTTAAATTTAATTGAAACTGTTTACTACCATTAGTGTTAAGCTAATTTATTTCTTTCGAATCTAGGGTATTTTAGAATTTATTGATACTTAACTTGTTTAAAATTTAATTTTAATTAAATTTCTTTTTTTGGAGACACAACTCGTTGGTTCTTTAATGTACTTGTAATGATTCTTTTTAAACCTATACGATCAGTTTTATTTTGTTTCATGTTAGGACTTAATTTGTGCTAACTTTGTTAAATGATTATTTACTATTTGCTAAGAAACAAAATAATTAGGATAAATGAGTACTCAGGTGAAAAATTTAATGGTAATTACCCCCTAGTAAATTTTTGTTATATGTTATCAGTTTATTAAAGTTTAATAGTAAAAAAGATCTTTGTAAGCTTTTAAAACAATAATTTTCGTATAATGATTTTCTCACATATCAAGTTTTGCTTGACAATAAGCAACAGAGCCTGCGATATAACTTTCCCTTAAATTGGAGAAATCGCTGTACAGCTGCGCCATCTGTTGAGCGATTCACACCAAAAGTTTAAAGGCACTCATTCATGGAAAGGTTCATCTGTATAAAAAATTATATTCAATTCTGTACAGTAGATAGTGATAAATAGCTTTCTTTTAAATTAAGAAAATCACTGTTTAGCAGAGCCACCTATTTAACAATCGATAATAGAAGTTGATAGGCAATTTTGTAAGACAAAATGCATTTACATGTAAATTTGTATGCAATTTTATGCAGTAGTTCCCGAGATTTTATTAAATTTAGCCTTTATTAAATTTGTGGAAATCGCTAAACACCTGTGCTATCTGTTGAGCAATTAACACTACAAATTGATAGGTAATAATTAAAGTCAAGGTGCATAAACATGTAAATTTATATGCAATTCTCTGCTGTAGTTCCTAAGACACAATCGCCACCATATTTTTTTTTCCCACACACGCAGACAGACGAAGAGACATTTTTCAAAAATGGTCAAATCGTTTCTGGAGACCTCAAAACATGTAAATCCATCAAAAACTATAAGTAGGAAATTATTACAAATCCATATCTTTCTTCTGTGGAACATAGAAGAAAATGCTAAATGGAAAAAAATAATCACTTTTAATAATAATTCATCACAATCATCATAATGTTTTATCATTAGTGACAAGCACCATAAAGTTTGTTTTGCAATTTTTTTTTCCAACACCTAAAAATGAGAAATTTATTGATAATTCGTGAATTCATCTTATATATATATATATTCCTCTAGATACATTTAAACTAGAGTTATAATTTATCACTTTCGTGTAAATTATATTATTTCGTACATTCAATTCAATATAATTCAGATACAATGAAAACATTCGTGAGATTTTATAAGCAAGTGAAGAGACTTAGAAATTACTTTAAAAAAAAATTATTTTGACATCCTTTTGTTAAAACTAAATATTTTTTAACCGATCTTAATATTTTTCAAAAGTCAGCTTTATTTATAAAAAGTATTTAAATTTTTGTGACAATCACTTCTTTTAAGGCAATAAGGTAATTTGTCACTGATTCTTTAACTTTTTTTCTAGTCATTTTAACACTAATTTTCATGACAAGACAACTCATTCAATTCAATTCACCTTTGCTTTTGTGACATGAGAATTGAAAAACTATCTACCTCACAACTCACTACAAGACATAACAGATGACACAATACTTCATTTCATACACACGTCTTCCTTCTCTCTTTTAGAGATGTAGTTACCATATATAAGCCCCTCATCTCTTCACATTAATTAAACATCTTTACAATTCCTTCAAATCACTTGTGACATGAGAAACTACCAACTACCTACCTCACAACTCACTACAACATATGACACAATATTTCATTTCATTCATGCATCTTCGTTCACTCTTTTGTAGTGGTAGTTTCCGAATGTGGATCTCTCACCTCTTAATACTAATTAATCTATTACAACTATTTCAATTCACGTGGAACATGACACACACTCTAACAACCTGCCTGAAAACTCATTACAACAATTAACATAATACTTCATTTCATTTATGCATCTTCCTCACTCTCTTGCAACCCCTCTTGTCATTTGAAGCATGACATTGTCCCACCTTAAAATATTTTGAAGTGTCCAATTTTCCCCTTTTTGCCCAACGCTATTGCTAGCAGATGTGCATTACATATTTGCCAACATCCTATTTAATATTCCGTAGTGCTGTTAGTCCCGCCCTTTTTTACACACCAATAAATGTTTAGAGTAATATTCTTCAAATGCATTTTCGATTAAATAAGAAGAAAAGTACTTTGGTGTCAAAAAGAAAGCGGGGCTAACAATGCTACGGAATATTAATTAGTATGTTGACAAGTATGGTATTAGGATCATAACAAACCTTTATATTAATCGGTAGTCCGCTGATTTCGGCACTTAGTGCGCGAATCTGCGTGTATTAAAGCAACATCTCTATCATTATAAATCTCTAAACATATCAGTTTTAATTGAAATCTTATTAAAAATATTCCATTACTATTTACTGGTTGCAATAAATTAAAGTGATTACAGTATTAATAATAATATATTACTAGAAATATTCTTATCTGATAATCTCATCTCATAACAGCTGTTCTGATTTTTATTTTTATTTATTTATTTATTTATTTATTTTTTAAGAAGTAAGATGAATATCACGTGCATGGTTACAAGCATTATTTACATAGGTTCGTAAAATCGTACATTTTATTACTTTTCCTTTTTTTTTTCCTCTCTTCCTGTCTTTACTTCAAAGCTCCGTTTAGAGCATTTTTTATACTACTACTACTACTAATAATAATAATAATAATAATAATTATTATTATTATCGTTTACGGCTTCAAGGGAGCACTCTCTGAGCAGCACCCAACAATAATTTCCAAAAATTTTAATATTCTATCGAATCTGGTTCCTCCTTTTCATTTCTTTCATGTTTTGATGAAACCACTCTCCTTATTTTTCATTCATACTGGATAGACGTTTCGGGAAATAACTGAGATGGGAGTTAAGAAAAGGGAGTTTTTATTTCATTTCGGTCGAAATTGTACGGGTTGAAATTTTTACAATATTTTTTTCTTATCGAGCATCTAAATATACTTCAGAAAATCACATCATCTTGATGGAAAAAAAAAAAAAAAGTTATCACCTACTTTTGTTATTTCTTTGTTTTTTAAGCATTTAAAACTTTACTTCCGCTCAAGGGTTATCATTTGATAAAACAAAAATTTAAAAGATTTCAACACAATTTGTTAAAAGAAACAAATGTAATTTTTTTCCTTTGATAATACTTTTATAAAATTTTCTGACTCTTTAAATAATTTATAATAAAATAAGCTACTGCAAAAGATTTATTAAAAGATTGGGTTGCAATTAAAGTTTGTTGAGTTTGTTCGGGCGGAATTGCAAAATTTTGCATAATTGTGCACAGACGTATCCTTAACACTTTCACGACATCTGATGTAGATTCACATCATTTGAAAATCTGTAACTCCACCAGTGGGCGTTTCTTTCGCAATTTGTATGCTATTTATTTTTAAATATATAACCAATATTCACATTTTTACAATGAAATATGCTATGGATACAAATACTTTGATTAGAAAGAATATAATTATAATGTACATCCATTTCTAATATAAATGCGAATACAGAAAATTTTGTTCTGAAATATTGTAACATGGGAGAATAACGCCCACAGACAGACCTTAATGTAAAAAATTCAAAATCATGCGGTCGCAAAAGTGTTAAATTAACACTTTCTTAGCTCATGTAGATTATACGCTATTTGAAAATCTGTAACCCCGCAACTAGGCGTTTCTTTCGCAACTTGCATGTTATTTATTCCGTAAGAATATATCGAGTATTCATTTTCGTACAATGAATATATTACGTATACATATATTTTGATTAGAAAGAACAAAATTATGGTATATATCCATTTGTAATATAAATGTAATTGCAGAAAATTTTATTCTGAAATACTTTAACTTGGGAGAATAACGCCCACAGGCGGACCTTACTATCAAAAAGACAGAAGCATGCGGTCGCGAAATTGTTAATAAAACTGTAAGACGAAGTCAGCTTGTATTTTTACAGTTATTATGGGGATATCGTTAAGCATACCATGTTATTATATGTAGTAAATAATAAGATTCTCAGCAGTCATAATTTTAAATATCATTTTTTTTTTTTTTTTTTTTTTTAAACAATAATCTTCTTTAGTCATTTGTACACATACTAGCCAATGAATTAGAAACCTGTGAAAGTTTATAACACAGTTGCCAACATTTTAAATTTATGGGGAGCATTTTTAGCCCCGCCTTTTTTTAACACTTTCGTGACCACTGACGTACATTCACGTCATTTGAAACCTATAACTCCGCCAGTGGGCGTTTCTTTCACAATTTGCATGTTATTTATTTCTTAAGCATATACCCTAAGTACATATTTTCACGATTAAATATACTATGGATACGAATACTTTGCTTAAAAAGAATATAATTTTAAAATTTATTGATTTGTAATATACACGTGAATACAGAAAATGTTTTGAAATATTGTAACTTAGGAGAATAAGGCTGACCTTGCCGTCAGCCTTATTCTCCTAAGTTACGGCTGACCAGCTGCAGGCTGACCTTGCCGTCAGAAAGACAAAAACGTGTGGTCGCGGATATGTTAATACCACTTTTTTAAAAGAGAAAATATTTCTTATTTTACACAGTAATATTTATATATTTAAGAAAAATGCGCTAAATATAAAGAGATGCGAAATAAAGGCGGGGCTAAAAATGTTTCGGAATAAATAAAATTTTTTCGGAATAAATAAAAATGTTGGCAGCTATGCCGGATAGCGGCGTAAGTATCTGAAACCTTTTCTCATGGTGTAGAGAATGGTATGGAAGTGGTCCTCTGGAATGGTGCTATTACTTGAAAGTAAACAAAAGCCATGCAATACCTAGACATAATGGCAGGTCAAGAGTACCCAGCAATGATATATCTTTTTTCGCTCGTAAACTTGTATCAGTGAATAGTATTAGCTAAAAAATAATAAATTTCATATATTATCAGAATATCCTTAGCTAATCTTCTTTAGTTTTACCGTAACCTCCTAAACTAGATGCCTTCCGCGTGGCTCGAAAACGTGCAAATAGTTCAAGCAGGGATCCTACATAGAGAGAGACTGGACATTGAAGAAATATGGCGATAGTTCGTTCAAAAAACCACTCGATCGCATTAGAACGTATTTTTATCAGCTTCTGACACGTTTTTAAAAATTAAAATATCGATAAAACACATTAATTTATCTATAGAAAGCTTTGGCGAGGTTCATTTCAAATTTTGCAAAGCGTAATGGTATCACATATAACATATCGAACAAACATGGCGGATCGGCTGGCGGGTCAGTGCCCAGTGTCTTATCATGTAATGTATAATATATAAGTTCAAGCGGTATACAGCGCCACTTGGTACGGATTGTGTTCTTTTTTATTCAATTGACACCAATACTTTTAAGAAGTGATATATGATACATATAATCGACGTTTCTTCGATTCTATTCGCTTTTTATGTATATCAAATCCCACTTTTAAAAATTTTTGGTGCATGTTGAACAAAATAGTCGCGCAATCTGTACCAGGTAGCGCTGTCTACCGCCAAGTTTCTGAGAAACGCGGAAAGCATCTAGTTTAGGAGGCTATGATTTTACCAGGGATGGAACACGGGCGCAGAATTCATACCACTATCAATGTAAGAAAATTTTCTACCTCTTAAATCGACGATATTATAGGCAGAAAAATTTCTTAAACACATTCCGGTATGAATTCTGCGCCCGTGTTCCATCCCTGTTTTACCATAGTGGGACTCCTCCCTTCATCTGTGGTACTGTTGTGGGAGCGATTTCTTCAACCGACCTCTTCTGTGGGTCTATTCTGGCCTGTACGTTAAAAAGACAAAGCGATCGTTATTTTTTCGATCGAAATCTCTTTCATAACGATATTCCGTGGTGGAGCAATTCTGCCCTACGAACGTTATAATCAAACGAGGTGGGGGGAAACTGCGTTCGAGGTTAACTCTTTCATCCAATCAGGACGAAGCACGTGGTTTGTTTTATTGTGATTACAAGTGAGTAAGAGAGAGCAGACGATGATCGCCATGTTTGTTAAATATAGGTTGTTTGTTTGTTGTGAAAATGAAAAAAATAAAAAGCAAAGACACAGTGTGGATTCTTTTATGTGTTGTAGCAGAGCAGTTTTCCAGTTCAATTTAATTGTATCGTCTCGATGAGAAGGAAATTTAAAATAGCTAAGTAAATTTTTATATTAGACTGGCTGTTAAAATGAAATCGGCCACACGATATAATTATTTACTTGGCTAAATAAAGAGGAAGTATCACTTTCTAAAGATTCAAGTTAATAGATAATGTAAATAGATAATAGATTAGAGTTAATAGATAATGTAATGTTTAGTAAATAAAACATAAAAATATTTTTCTCCATTTATAAAGACATCTTTATTTAAATATTTGAAGTTAAAACTTATAAAGTCATTGTCTATTGAGGTGATAAAAAATATTTAATGAGTGTTTTATACTAATATCATAAAATTTGTTTGATTTTATTAAATTAAATGTGAATTGTTTTTAAACAATATTTTAATTTTTACCCCCCCCCCCCCCCAAAAAAAAAATATATATATATATCTATATAGATATATAGATATATATATATATATAAATATATATAGAAGTTTGATTTAATCTGCATATTAATTTCTAGAAAATTATTTGTAAATTTATATGAAAAGTACATTACTCAATTTTTTACATAAATGTATATGATGAATAATGCATTGCTTTTTAAAAAATATTAAGCTTTAAAATTGTTTAGAAGATTTACTATACCCAAAATATTAAATTAAATCATAAATTTAAATAATAAACATTAAATCAAAAAATTAAATTATGTATGCAATCGTTTAGAGTCATTCAAAACAATTACTTAAATATATAATAATAATAAATAAATAAATAACTAGATTCTCAAATACAGTTGAAATTTTCATAATTTTAAAATAATAAAGTTTGTATTTTATTCCGTTTTCACTTTATTTAAATTTGGATATGTGTGGGAAAAACTAATTAATTTTTGTTTACATTCTATGTATTTTAAGCTTTGCTAACATTTCTTTAACCAAGTTTCCTTATTTCATAAATCATAACTATTTCTTTAAAAAAAAAAAAAAAAAAATGAATGATTAAACACTTTTATAATACCAAAAGGGCGCGCCATATTGTAACGAATACAAGAGCCACTCAACGACAGCCTTAGAGCTCTCGAAAAATAACGAAGATAAATATCGCTAAAATTTCGATCGCAACAGCCCAGAATACCAAATTATCGTTATATTCCGAAGATCGTTGAATTCCGAAGGAATATAACGAAGCGAACAGGCCAGAATAGACCCACTGGGCTGTCTTTAAAAGATGGCCCCAGTTTCGATCAATGTTTTGCGTTGGCTCGTTGCCTCCACACGAAGATAACTACTAAAATACTTAATATTTCTTTTGTTTCCCGGTGAAGTGCGTGTGTTTAATAGTTGTAATTTACCAGTATGTGAATTTTTCTGAAATCTATTTTAAAACTTTCAGCTGAGTTTGTTTTACTAAAAGCGGTGGCTAATTTACCAAACTTTATGTCCGAGATATGTTCCTTTATTCTATTTTTAATTTTACGTTTAGCCATACCTATATAAAAACATGTTGAGTGGTCTGCTTTTTCAAAGGGAATTTCGTATACGCCTGAAGTTTTTAGTGGATCTATTTTATCTTATAAGTACTATGGCGAAACTAAAGAAGCTTAGGTAAGGTTATTCTGATAATACATGTAATTAAAATGCTTCTTTCTTTTTAAAATGAATAATAAATTTCATTAAGAAATATTACTAATTATTCATGGTTTGTACAGACTCGTGTTTCTTTTTCACAAAGTTTCATGAGCATTTACACACAATTACTTTTCGCTTCAATTCATGGACATTTCATGACAAAAATTGCTATTTAAAATTAGTGTTGAAAAGTTAAAGTAAAAAATAGAGTCCATAGGAATTTTGATTATGCATAATAAAAGAATTTGTTAATGCAGTTATAATAGTGAAAAACGATAAATTTTCTAAATAAATAAATGAAATAAATCATTTTCCGCAATTTATTCTTATTTTTATAAAAAATATATTTCGAGATTACTAAAAATTATCTAAATAGAAAAAAAATAAATAAATAAAAAAATAAAAAAATATGAAAATTCTTTATATTCAATTCGATTTTCTGCTTAAGAAAAAGCCGTTTGAAGTGCTGCTGGTCTTGGCGTAAGATTGACATGTTTTGTCAAAGAATATTCATGGTGTTAAAACTATTTTATAAAAACATGAGATGTATGTACGAAAGATACTTTCCTTTAATACCGTCGAAGACAAATATGTAATATTTCAATCAACTTTAAAATCACTGTAATAGATTGACAAATGCATCAGATGTGAAAGCTGTTACTGAAAAGTTGTTACAGAATTTAAGACTGCGTTTAGTTTGGAGAATGTATGATCATAGCCTCCTATACTAGATGCCTTCCGCGTGGCTCGAAAACTTGGTGGTAGACAGCGCCACCTGGTACAGATTGCGCGATTTTGTTATTCAACATCCACCATAAATTTTTGAAAGTGAGATTTAATATACATAAAATGTGAATAAATTCGAAGAAACGTCGATATTATGTATCATATATCACTTCTTAAAGTTATTGGTGAGAGTTGAATAAAAAGCCGTTCAGTCTGTATTACGTGGCGCTGATGTCTACCGCTTGAACTGCTGCCAAGTTTCCGAGCCATGCGGAAGGCATCTAGTTTAGGAGGCTATGTTATGCTAAAGCGCACTGACAGAAATACTATGGATGCCCCTAGAATTATTTAATTCTTATCAACTTTTGGTGTTAACCGCTCAACAGATGGCACTGCTGTACTGCAATTTCCACAATATAAGGGGAGGTTTAACCTCAGGTTCTATTGTATGTAATCAAACAAAACTTGATATTTGACAAGGCCATTTTGAGACATTATGCTGATTAAATTTGAAAGCTTATCGGCCAGCTGGTGACGCTGCTTTTCAGCGATTCCACAGTTTAAGGGAAATCCACATCTCAGAAACTACTGCACAGAAATGCATATAAATTTATATATGGATGCACCTTGACATAAATGAATGCCTATCAACTTTTAGTATAAACTGCTCAACAGGTAGCGCTGCTACACAGCGATTTCCGAAATTTAAGGGAAGGCTGTATCTCAGGTTCTATTGCGTACCATCAAACAAAACTGATACGCGATAAGGCTATTATGAGACATTATGCTGACTGAATTTGGATGCTTATCGGCCAATAGTTGGCGCTGCTACACTGCAAATTTCTTTGATAACGGGAAGGCTATATCTCAACTTCTAGGGCATATAACTGTACGAAACATGATATATGAGATAACCATTATAAAAACACAATTTTTAAGATGTTATTTATGGATAATAAAACTTCTTTGT